>CM023455.1:58029583-58132807 GCA_013339765.2 Haemaphysalis longicornis | reverse complement strand
CAGAGGATAAAGCCGACGGAAGGGTCCCGCCGTCGCTCCCGCCAGCAGGCAGTGAACGCAGGGAATAGCCCGCGTTCGCCGGAGCATCTACACTGTGCTCCGTTGTGAAAAAAACCGCCCTCCCCCTTTTCAGCCGCGTTAGAAGTTTTTTTCCCCACCCGCGTGAAAAGAACTGTTTCCTGGTAGAGGAAGAAAGCTTTGTTGAAAAAAAAACATGTCAAAAATGGAAACATCGAAACGGCCGCCTTCTCGCCTAATGGGATCCACATCCCGAGGCAGCCACGTATCCTTCCCACAGCTCAAGCTACAGGCGCATAGATGGCTTCTGATTTTAGTGCGGCGATGGCATATCATAACCGCCAGTTTAGCTCGCTTCATTTAACCTAAGTGCATAAAACACGAATTTTAAATGCAGCATATACGTTCCGGAACTGTTACTCAGTATCCGGGTAACACTGTGGCAGCGTAAATATTATATCCTAAACTTAGATATTATTCGCCACATTTATTAAGTTCACGGCGCATGACAATATTGCTCGAATAATCCTTGTTTATTTAAAGAAACTAGCATAGCTTCAAGTATTGTGGCACTATAGCTCCCAAACAAAAACAAATACCTTATTGTTGATTACTCAAGCTAAATAACTTCGCGTCTAACGCTTCGTGTGGAAGACCATCGGACATTCATTTATTTGTTGATTTTGTACATACATCGTAGAAGGGCAATACAGTCAATTACATAAATTTGTTTCTGAAACAAAAGAAGCTGAACTGAGCGTTGTTACAAAACACATTTGGGTTGTTTAAATCAGGGTATATAGAATGCGAACAGCAGGCGAACATTACCACAATTCCCATGAGGTAGCTGAAGCAAACCACAAAGTTTTAATGAAAACGTGTAAAAACGTGTCAAATATGTAAAAAGTGTAAAAACCTCGCTGCAGTAAGCTCAGAGTGCAGTTTATACAGACGCATCCAACTTGTTTATGTTTTGTTTAGGCGTGTTTCTAATAGTTTGAAAATTTTATGTAATGAACACGTGTTATATATCGATGAATAAAGGCTGTTCCACGCCCTTACCGCACGAGCAAAAAATTATTGTTTGAAGGATTCGGTGCGAAATTGGGGTTTAATCCTACGGCCTGGGAAGGCATGTGCATTCTCCTGCGGGAATCGTTATCAAGGGTTGTTACAAAGCACTGCCTACGTTTACCTGCTTTTCCGGACTTGCCGTAGTGTCAAAGACCACAGGGTAGCTTCGATATTTGGTAGCTTCGATAACGTTATACCGTGGACACAATTATTTTTTTTAGGTGTAAACGGGCTTTATTTAGGTATGCTTCGGTAAGTTCTAGGATCAAACAAAAGTGTTGCAAAATGCAATTGGTCGCAAAGACAATCTTTATTCCTTTGTGGTCACACAAAAGAAACCCCTGTGCTCAGCATCCTATTATTGTTCTAATACCCGCAAAAGGAAGTATGCCCATTACAAGTAATTTTCTATCTCTGTAAAAGCGTTCCTTTCTTTGTTGAATGCAGCACAAAACCGCACGGACAAAGCTGCAAGCAAACGTACAGAACGGGGACTTATACAATTACTTTTTAGAGCAAAGCTTTCTACCTCTACCAGCCAGCAGTTTCGTCGTTTGCGCCGCAATAAATTTCCAAAGAAGCTTAAAAAACTTAGGACCACCGGGATGAAACTGGCACCCGAAGAAAAGCGGAGTGAGAGCCAGTCGTTTTAGCGACTACGCTACGCCCACTTGTTTATTGGCTGCTTAGACATTTTTAAAGTACATCACACAATATATCGCAATTTTTAAAATCCGCCAACTTTGCTTGGCTGACACAGCGGCTTTAAAACTTCCTAAGACGCAAAATCGCCAAGCACAGGCGGCCAATCAGTTGGCCATTCTCAACACGAAAGAATTATCGTATACACTGTGCGCTTTAAATGAAGTTTTCGACGGGCATTCATGTCCGCATTCCTTACTGCCATTCTGGACCTCGATATTGCCCTCCCTCTTGTTTCATGTGTTGCCTCAAAACCTTCCCCCTCCGCAGCACCTGAATTAAAACCAGCGTCTGTCCCGCCTGTTTCACGTGTGGGCGCAGTCTATTGAGCCACGCCTAGAAATGGGCAGGGGGCAAACAGTCAGATACCTTGCAAATACTTGACTGAACATGAATCGCATCCAGCAGTAATTGCCGCGGCATTTTAAAAGTTACTGTAAGCTGTGAATAGGTAGTGGTCACAGCAGCGACTCATGAATTCACAATTGTTATTACATATAGGGATTGCGCTATATTGTAGGGATTGAAAGAGATGTGTTAGGCAGACAAAAATTGTTGTTACGTTGGCATTTAACCGTGTGATTTGCGATTGCTAGAGCTAATCGTAGGTATCAAACATGCTCAAGAAATTTGGTCAGACATAATTTGTGTCTCCACATCGCAATAAACGTAGTAAATTTTCTAACAAGACATTTTAATCAGAAATGCATTGGGGAGCAAAATATATAAAGTTTTAAAAGGGAAGTTTTCAGTCTGCGATTATTCAAAAATTTCCCAGTTCTTTTGAAATGCTGTTGATATGCAAGGTGCGCTTTTTTGAGTAAAATGCCAAACGTGATTTCATCCTTTTATGCTGGCGCTGACGGTTAGTAATCACCATGTCAAAACCAAGCGTTCGTGGAATACCTTTTTTGGTAGTAATGTGTTTTTTGACTGTCACGGCAAAGCTGCAAATAAAAAGGAAGCATAGAGCCTTGACCTACGCAAGATTCTATGCTTACTGAAGCAGGACGGGCTGAACAAAAACCCGCAAATTTTGTCGACGGAAAGAAAATAGGCATATATTTCAAACACACAAAAGTTATTTTTCCTTGACCTCAGTTTTTTAGCATTGTTGACTAAAAAACACTCCCAAAAATTTTCGAAAAATAAATCACATTTACTTTTGCATTGCAGACTAAAAAATTCGGAAGATTCTGGTATTTTATTGATAGAGGTGTTAGCTTAAGTTATGATTTTGATGAAATGTTCTACTTTTTGTTATTTCAGGGTTGCAGTTTTATTTCCTTCTTAGGAAACAGTTGTGGGCTCAGCATGTGTGTGCTTTATATTCCAGTGACCCATCCAGTACGAACGCTTTTCTTACCTCGGCCTAGGTTCTTTATTTATTGTTCTGTTGGATAAATTCAGGAACTTAACTTCTGTTTAAGCAATATCCGCCATCATTTTGGTTTGCGGTGTTAACTTGTAAGTCCAACCTGTAGAAGTTTTGTGCGGCTAAGCTTAAGTTCCGTTGCCGATTTTGCTATTAAAACTACTCCAGCGATTGGGCTTACCAACATTCATTTATCAACAGCAATATTTTAGGGTAACAAACGTTCTACAAGAAAACCTTGTGCGAAAATATTATAAGCACTATTTACACTTCTACGATTTTTTACTTTATGTTCTGGCATTGTAACGCTGCACACGATGCAATGATACGCTTGAGGTCTCGTTTTACCTTTGTGTTGCTTCCTGGCAACCAGGCAAACATACAGCATTGCAGGTCGCCGTTTATTGTTTGCGACCTTAGAAGTGAATTCTAAGTATTATCAAGTATTAAGAAATTCCTACTAGCCCAATTACTTATTATAAACAAACATATGCAAAGTGAATGCTTGTCGACAGCACAAGGTGCTTCAGTCAGTGTACATTAAAATAGTTTTGTAAATATGCCAAAATTTCGAGCAGCAAGATTGCTTAAAGGCATGTTTTTACCTGAATGTTTCTACAGAAAGCGGTGTCGTCGTTTCTTCTATCTAATAATTTTAAACCAAGCTTCCACGTGTACTATTCGTCGCTCCTGCCACTTTTCAAATACGAATAGTAAGATTTGGCTCCTCGCTATTTATCTGTAAGGATTTGCCTGTGCTACGAGCAGTAACAAAAGGCTAAAGAAGCATTTGTGTGATATCCATGTAGTCGCTCGTAGTTCTAAACAAGTGCACGTTAGGCAGAACATGGCAATATTAGCATCTCGCACAAAATGGACATATTTTTCCTGCTCGTTGTATACATTATTTACACTCTCTATACCTATAGAAAAATTCCTAACTGTGGTATGTTCACAACCCTTGCGTATCACCTTTACACCGGAAAAAATATACATTTGAAGATAGGCGATGTTCTTTGCAGCGGTGAATGATTTTAATGTCTAGTTTAAATGACATTGGCGATTTGAGCGCTTCGTTGTAGGATAAACATAAATATTTCAATATTTTTCAACTTTTATCACAAGCAAAATATTCGAAAATTTTCGGTTTCAGCTCAAACAACTCCTGTGCCATTGTGTGAACTACGCGTTCAAGGACCAAGCACTGGCCCCAGGCTAACAGAAGAATGCATTCAAAATTTTAAAAAACACTGCAAATCTCAAGAGTACGTAGAAGTGTACCAAAAATGGTGTGATCTTTCCTATCTTCATCAAAAATTGTAAAAAAAAAGTATCTTTTATATATTTGTTGTCTCCAAACGTAAGTTCACTGACATTACAAAGCTCTTTGTACAAACACAACCAAAATAATATTTCGTTCTTACGTTTATGATCTGACATGATTTCCAGCGCTTTCTTTAGAGCTGTGGCATTTAGGAATGCATTCCTTTAGGAACGCATACTCTGGTAATAGATATTTAAGGACACAAGCCGACCGTCTGTCTACCTGGCAGACTGGCTTGATGACTTGATGGCCAGGTGGCTAATTGGGTGCCCGTATACCAGCCCAGAGACCGACAGCCTGACAGGCCCACGGACTAACCGAGTGACTGAACAAGCGACCAACCAACTGACCATGTGATTATTTGACTCATCATATCCTAGTCAAACTAAGGAACATTGACGCTTGACGTCACAGGGCGTATTTCATACTGGCCAAGTTTGGACGTCTGGCTTTCTTTAAGTAAATTTAATACTAAAATGCGATAAGGAGTAGGGGGTCTGCATATATATTTTGAATATTCTTTCGCCAGCTGAGATGTAAAATTGGTTTTAGGGACATTACAAAAACATTAGGATCTCTAGCATCTTTTGGTATGTCACTTCAACGAAAACCTAAGGTGGTAATATACATTTCAAAATACACTATATATTTTGACAGATTTTCTATCATTACGTCGACTGATTGATATATCAAATTGCCTTTTACTGAGATATATTACCCATGTTATTGCACCCTGAGAATTTCGGGAACCATGACATCAAATGTCGCTAGATGGCGACAGTGATTGGTGCTATCAAACCTGTACCAAAGTAAAAATGTCTAAGGGTGATGTTTGTACTTGAAAATTGGGGTTATTTTAATGCCACTTTTATAACTGATTATTCCTAAATCTTTGAAAGTTGCACCCTTCAGAAAATGAACAGTGGTAAACTAATTTTGCTCCAAAATTTATTTTTCCCTGGGCGGTCTAGATATAGAGTAGTTTATCATATAGGAACCCCATACATTTTAAAGGTGGTTTCAGGACGTTTTTGTCATAACAGCCACCTACTGTAGCAAAGCAAGATGGCAGGCAACGTATGTGTTTTTGCATTAATTCTAATAATATATTTAGTGCTGTGGTATATACAATTCAGGTCTGATTACAAGAGCATCCAATAACCCGCCGCGGTGGCTCAGTGGCCAAGGCGTTGCGTTGCTGAGCACGAGGTTGCGGGTTCGATTACCGGCCGGCGCGGCCGCTTTTCTGATGGAGGCGAAAAGCAAAAACGCCCGTGTGTTCCAGATTTCAGCGCACGTTAAAGATCCCCAGGTAGTCAAAATTATTCCGGAGCACTCCACTACGGCGCACCTCATCGCCTGCATTGCAACGGCGCGTTAAACACCACAATCAATCAAGAGCATCCAATACAAAATTTCTGGAAGTATTTTCAAGATTTTAGCAAAACACTCCAACTGGTTATCGGAAATTGCTTCCTTTACACCCCAAATCAGATGAGCTTTTATTTCATATTTCACCTTTTCTGTATTTCCTCTGTGTAGCTTCTTCAGGAAGCAAGTGAGATACGTAGAGTAACTGTGGAGTTCGTGTAGCTCGCATGTCACCTGCTATAACAGCACGAATCATTCCTTGAAATTACATGACTCCCAAAGTAGCCAGTTTACTTATACATTCTACCAATAGCTGTGCACATCTAAAGCATTTTAACTGTCTACAGAATGTAGTCCGTTGAGCACAAGAACGTTTTATTATCTGTTTTAGTGTGCTTGCTCGAAAACATCAATGCCGGCCTTTTTGTACAACAACACACCTCGCATACGAGTCCAGGTTTTCAGAGCAGCCGGGAATTCCTGATTTGTACAACACTACATAGGACTAATTGTGACAAGCACTTAACACCTCAATATATTGATACAATTTTTGATAATTTTTGAAAATGTCACAACAGTGCACATATATGAATTACTGGAATCTGTTTATAAAGTTGATATCTGCACCTATAACTATTCAAATCGGTGAACATGCGGGTGAGAACCAACTAAATATTCCAGCGGGATAACGCTTTTTTTTTCAACGTTCGACAGTAGTACGGAAATGGCCGCACTTTTGTGCAATTAGCCAGATAGGGATTCCTCGTTTGCTGGCACATGCCATCAGTTATGAAACATTCAAGCGTTCGAAAGAACTTTACATTTCGAGTTGATAAGTACTCCTTCATGGCACAAACTGCCAAACTACACGCAGTTTGAAAGGCATAAATATTCCTTCATAGAAACGCTGCAACAATGCGCGTAGTCTGCATGATTACCAAATCATGCATCATTGAAAATGTTTAATTTCGGGTAAGCCATATCTACTGGCACCCAAATATATATCTATCTTCACAGGTTCGAAGTAAGTACCAAAAAATTCCGGGCAAGGCAGAAACGCCTGTGGTAAATTGGAACAGCTTTCATTTGGTGACTTCATTTTAAAGCGCTGCTTCAACAAATATCCGAGCATAAGTTCACAAAAAGGCGTCATAAGACCGTATAATGGAAAGAATATGCCTGCACGCATGCAGTTCATTACGAAGGCAAAATACGCACAAACCAAGCTTGTCTTTCATCCTCCATCATTTTTAAGTTTGCATGTAACATGCGTTGTGCAAATAGAAGAATATAGTACAGTAACAGCAAATTTAGCCAACGCTAAATAGGGGAAAAAATAAATATGTCTCACAAAAACCAACGCAGTACAGTCTTCATCTAGAGCATGCGAAAACGCCACCACTGCCGGCTACGAATCTAAAACACCACCCCGCTAACAAGATATGTGGAGGTTACAGTAACTTTCTCTAGGCTGGAGAGTTTTGAGATGAGAAAAAAGGCAGGTTTTTGCGCAGCTTTATAAGAGTACAATGATTCGTAACATTTAGGGTGCCTAAACCAACAGATGTAAGTATCACATTGATGAAGAAATCTTAAACCTTTATTTTTTCCACGGCTATATTTTCTCAAATAAAACATTCAATAATATTGGCGCCCAACTCTTATTGTCTAGCATTGAAAACAACTCAGTGTCATGATGACCAACAGCCTTATAAGGCCCGCTCTAAGGAGAATGCCTCTACCACCTTCTTTGAACACCTCTGTTCTGTGGTGCTCGAGTCCACTGTTCGCCAGCGAATTTTCCTATTTCCTCCCTCCATAGTTGTATTGGCCTTTATTCCGTCTTGACTTCTCTCTTCATATCCGGTCTTTTACCCGAGATGTGCAGCGGTTCTTGGTTCTTCTCACCATATGGGCAGCCCAACTTCATTTTTTTACTGGTATTAAGATATCTTCTTCAGGAGCTTGTTTCCTGAGTAAGCATGCTGGTTTTCTCTCTCTAAATGTTACTCTTTGTATTATTATTCCGTGGCCCGTTGATCCCATCTGATTCTGCTTTCCAATTAGTCTATAAGGCGCCAATTAACCCCGTATCTCATAATCGCCTGTAAGCACTGATTGTATATTCTTGGAGCGATAGAGGTAACTTCCTTCGCAATATTTGGGAGTACTTGGCGAGTGTTCCCCAGCCCATACCTATTCTTCGCTATATTTCTCGGTCATGGTTGGGGTGAGCACAAACCATGTGTCTAAATGATTTTGGTTCTTTTACTTGTTCTGGCATACCCTTTTTAAGGGGAATAGGGCCCTTTTGGCATGTTAATTCCTTATTATATCACATTTATTTATATCTATTTTTTCCCCCTGGCCATGCTATCTGAGGGTAGTTTCTCGAGAAGTTTTCGCTGGATTTCAGCAGTCTCACTCTCCAAGACTGTGTCGGCAGATCTTAGTAATTGTGTGCTATGTGTTTGTGGAGGTTGGTGTAAAATGTTGTGCAAACTGCGCAATGGCACGGGTTTTATATCAGCCTACCTATTTTACTGCACTCTGCCTGGTTGATAGTTTTTTTTTACATTCTGTTGAAAACAATATTTGGTAGTGAAGTATCCTAAAAAGGCCATTGCATTATCTAATACAAGCACCTATGTATTCAAACCCCTTACTTTACACTTCAGAGCTGAACACACCCCTTCTCTTAAAAACAAAGACAAATGCTGCAGTTTCTCTCAAACATAAGGCCAACATTAAACTATGTGGGCAATACTCAACCATATTTCTGAAAAAGCTGGAGCACCACACATTGTAGTATGACAATATATCCTGCATTGAAACAATATTAAGTGATTTATTAAGAGGGATATTTATTTGGTAGTTATTCAGTATCGCTCCTATATGATCGTGGTAGTATCCAAGATGACTTAATATGTCAGATACAAAATTTTCGGAACATTGAACACTAAAAAGGCCTTGTGTGGGTTTGTTACCCGGAATACCCAGCTTGATGTTCGATGTGTGCGTAGAGAAAAGTGTGATTACAGGGTCGCAAAGGCTAAATAGCAGGAGCTCACGTGCACAAAACTTGGCCTGTCCTCCGATCACCAACTTTACTTTAAAATGCCTAGAGCAAAAGGAAAAGAAACGGGACTCAGCTGTACGCCAACCGTGGTTGGAAGATGCATGGAAACTTATGTGTAAAGCAAACGGGGTGGGGTTTGCGGGAACAGAAGAAAGCTCAAAAATCTTCCAATTGCGCCTCAGATTCAACTAGCTCAATTGGTCAGTCCTTACTCTAAAGCTTCATTATAAACAATTGTGACAAGGAAAATGCCTAATGCAAACCCCAATGTCATCGAGAGCAAATATTTGTTCAAAAACAGTTTTTATCACCACATTTATCTGAGAAACATTAAAATTAGGTGGTTTTTACTTAATTTGTTTTCTACTAACACTTAATTTGTTGCCCTGTCCTAAACCAAAACCTTGTCATTTGAGCACGACTCCCCTCTTTTTCTCGGCGGGTATTGTTTTCATCCTTTAACAAGGCGCAAAACGCCTGGTTGTTTCGCAATGTACCAAAAAATAACTTCAGTTGTAGGGTTGCTGAATAGTTTTTTGTAATTACCTAAAATATCGAAATTGTAACAACGTGTTCAAAAAAGGTTATAACCGCCGCTTTGTACGGGCCGCTAACTGGTGTTAGGAAAATATTTAGCAGCTTTTTGGAAATTCTTGTGACCTCGGTGTGACTCCATAATGATCTATTCAATAAGAGGTGACATAAATATAAACTTGACCGCAGATAATACATGACCGTGTAACATATTTTGCTTAAGAGTCTTTTATACCTACGAAAACTATATAAATCTATAAACCAGGTCCCTGACGAATTTACCCTGACGAAATATTTCCCCGCCACGGTGGTTCAGTAGCTAAAGGCATTGTGCTGTTGAGCACGACAACGCGGGGTACATTCACGCGGAGGCGGGCTCTTTTATGGTGGAAGCGAAAACCAAAAAAATGCACCATCTTCCGTGGGGAACTCTGATAAGAATGCAAAGCATCATGGGGGTTCCATGTGGTTTCATTGCGTTGCCATTATGTTGAGTGATCTGGTATCTGGTGTTTGGTAGCGCCACCGCGTCCGGAACCACACCGGTGGCAAACGCACGCAAGCACTGCTGTGTTACAGTGAGTAGGCGGTGGTCCTCGATGCGGCGAAACTCGACCATTATGTTCTTCTCAATGTTGTGTCTCTGTGGTAGAATCGGTATTCTCGTCAGCGTTGGTGAGGTAAAGGTTGTTGACGTTGGTGCACCGGCTGAGAGCAACGTACACGCCCTCCTTTTCGCCGCTTTGTCTTCTTATATCATCATCATCATCATCATCATCATCACAAGCCTATCTACGCCAACTGCAGGGCAAAGGCCTCTCCCGTTATTCTCCAATTGCCTCGGTCCTGTGCCAACTGTGACCAATTTATCCCCGCAAACTTCTTGATCTCATCTGCCCATCTAACTTTCTGCCACCCCCTGCTGCGCTTGCCTTCTCTGGGGATCCACTCTGTTACCCTTAATGACAAGCGGTTATCTTGCCTTCGCATTACATGCCCTGCCCACGTCTATTTCTTATTAATTTCTACTAATATGTCTTTAACACCAGTTTGCTCCCTGACCAACTCCGCTCTCTTCTTGTCCCTTAATGTTACACCTATCATTTTCCGCTCCATTGCCCGCTGAGTCGTTCTCAATTTAAGTTGAACCCTCTTAGTGAGCCTCCAAGTTTCTGCCCCGTAGGTGAGTACCGGTAAGATGCAGCTGTCATACACTTTCTTCTTCAGTGACAGTGGTAGGCTGCTATTCATTATCTTAGAATGTCCGCCATATGCACCCCACCCCATTCTGATCCTTCTAATTATCTCTGCCTCATGGTTGGGATCTGGGGTCACAACTTGGCCTAACTAGATATATTCGCATACCACTTCCACTGCCTCGCCACCAATCTCAAACCGCTGTGCTGTCCCGAGGTTATTGATCATTACTTTATTTTTCTGCATATTAATTTTCAGGCCCACGGTTCTACTCTGTTCGCCCAGTGCGGAAAGCATGCTTTGCAATTCGTCCCCCGAGTTACTTAGCAAGGCAACGTCATCAGCAAATCTGAGGTTACTGAGGTATTCTCCATTAACCCTTACTCCCACCTGTTCCCAATCCAACGTTCTGAATACTTCTTGTAAACATGCTGTGAATAACATTGCAGAGATTGTGTCTCCTTGTCTGACACCCTTTGTTATAGGTATTTTACTGCTCTCCCTATGTAGGATGATCGTAGCTGTAGACCCATTGTAGATATCCTCTAGTATTCTTACATAATGCTCATCTACACCCTGGTTCCGTAATGCCTGAATGACTGCTAGGGTTTCGACCGAGTCAAATGCTTTCTCATAATCTATGAGGGCTATATATAGGGGTTCAGTATACTCAGCGCACTTCTCTATCACCTGATTGATCGTGTGAATATGGTCCATTGTTGAATAACCTTTACGGAACCCTGCTTGTTCTTTAGGTTGACTGAAATCTAAGGTTGCAGAAATTCGGTTAGCGAACCTTGGTAAATACCTTGTAGACGACTGACAGTAAGCTGATCGGCCTGTAATTTTTCAAGTCCTTCATGTCGCCTTTCTTATGAATTAGGATGATGTTCGCGTTCTTCCAAGATTCCGGTACCATTGCGGTCATTAGGCATTGCGTATACAGGTTTGCCAGTTTTTCAAGGACAATTTCTCTGCCATCCTTCAAGAGGTCTGCTGTTATCTGATCCTCACCAGGTGCTTTGCCCCCTTTCATTTCTTTCAAAGCCTTTCTTACTTCTTCGGTCGTTACTGGTGGGATGTCTATCTCCTTTGAACTACTGTCACGTTCGGCATTATCCTGTATGTCCTGGCTACTGTAAAGATCCCTATAGAACTCCTCGGCCACTGTGACTATTTTATCCCTATTTGTGATGACATTGCCTTGCTTATCCTTAAGTGCATACATCTGATTTTTCCCCACGCCAAGACGTCTCTTGACTGCTTTCAGGCTACCAGCGTTCTTTACAGCGTATTCGATCCTCTCCATATTATACTTCTGTATGTCAGCTGTCTTCCGCTTATTGATTAACTTCGAAAGCTCCGCTAGTTCTATTCTGTCATCTGGGATGGAGGTTGTCATGGTTTGCCGTTTCCTGATTAGATCTTTCGTCTCCTGTGAAAGCTTACCAGTATCCTGTCTAGCCATAGTGCCCCCGACTTCTACTGCACACTCCGTGATAAGGCGTGTAAGGTTGTCGCTGGCTTCCTGTGTCGTAAACTCGGCTTCCTCTTTAAGAGCAGAATATCGGTTCTGCAGCGTGATCCTGAATTATTCTGCTTTACGTCTTACTGTTAGCTACTTTATTGGCTTCTTTCGTACTAGCTTGTTGCGGTCTCTCCTCAAATCTAGCCTAATTCGGGATCTTATCATACGGTGGTCACTACACCTTACCCTTCCGAGCACTTCCACATCCTGCACGACGCCTAGGATATCGCATAATATGAAGTCTGTTTCATTTTTGTGCTCCCCATTCGGGCTCCTCCAGGTCCACTTCCGACTCTCCTGTTTACAGAAGAAGGTATTCCTTATGCGTAGGTTATTCCGTTCTGCAAACTCAACTAGCAGGTCCCCCCTGCTATTTCTACTTCTACAGCCCAGACCATAGTTCCCAACTGTCTTGTCTCCAGCCTGATTCTTGCCTACTTTAGCATTGAAGTCCCCCATAACTACGGTATACTGTGTTTTTACTTTAGCCATTGCCGATTCCACATCTTCATAGAAGCGTTCCACAACTTGGTCGTCGTGGCTGGATGTGGGCGCGTACCCTGCACCACCTTGAGCTTGTACCTCTTATTGAGCCTCATTACAAGACCTGCTGCCCTTTCGTTATTGCTATAGTATTCGTCTATGTTGCCAGTTATGCTTTTATTGACTAGAAATCCCACTCCCAGTTCTCTTCTGTCCTGTAGACCACGGTAACATAAGACGTGTCCATTTTTCAGCACCGTAAAGGCTTCGCCTACCCTCCTAACTTCGCTAAGCCCTATTACATCCCATTTAATGCCCTCTAATTCCTCGAACAACACCTCGAGACTTGGTTCGCTAGATAAGTTCGCGCGTTAAACGTTGCCAGGTTCAGATTCTATTGGCGGCATGTCCGGATCCAGGGATTCTTTAGCACCCTCTGCTGCGTCACAGGTCTGACCGCCGCCGTGGTCAGTTGCTTCGCAGCCGCTGGGGACTGAGGGCCGAGGGTTAGTTGGCGTAATCATGGGAGGTTGTGGCCATTACTGCACCAGGATGGCCAATCCTGCTCTGATGAGGGAGTGCATTACCGGCAATGGTCGCCGGGGTCAGGCCGCACCCCAAGCCCCTTTGTGCAATTCCATCAATACGCGGATTTTTTTTTTGATCCGGTGGGAATTGTCCGGCACCGGGATTCGAACCACGGTTCTTCTGCACGCGAGACGGGTGGTCTACCTCTACGCCATCGCTGCATTCTCCTTCGCAAGAAGGGGGGGGGGGGCTTCTTATATAGTGCTTCCCTAAGGGAAAGATGACGACGGTGGTTCTACGCGAAGCTATCTCGTGATGGACACTTTGGTTGGCCACTCCCTACGGGAACGCTGCCACAATCATCATCAGAAGCGTTGCGGACGAGGAACAGACGCGGGACATCCCCCCGAGCAAGAGATGCTTCGCATTTAAAACGCCGGTTTGTAGGATATTTCGGCGTACGTTAAAGATCCCCAGGTGGTCAAAATTCATTCGGAGCCCTCCACTACAGCGCGCCTCATCGCATGCGTTGCGTTGGCGCGGTAAACCCCACACTGAATCAGTCAATCAATATTTACGTCTCAAACGTAAACAGAAAAGACATGTGTGCTAACGTTGTTTCATCAGATATTAGCGAACTTGTATAGGTAGTTTATCTTAGAAACGTACCGATATTTCATCTATCGTCTACAGGAAATTTGTTTCTGAAGAAAGCAGATGTCCCAAAAACTTCAGCGAAGTCGCAATGTAACGTTGAAGCAATACAAAAAAGTTTAAGACTAGGCACTAAGCTGCTTTGGTGTTTCATAACGAAAATGTTGCTAACAATGCCTTTATCTCTTTCTTGAAACGTAGAGGTTTTTTTTACATTTTCCTCAACAAATTTTAACGCCCGCAACAGAAGGCGTAGAGTGCATTTTATAAAGGTGAATGCCGCCATAAAAAAGAAGGATATTGTTAGTTTTAATAAGAAACTAATAAAATTTTGCTTGCAACAAACCGCTTCGCCTGAGAATTACCAAAAACCAGTCCAACAAAGCGGTTTGAGCGACGCTTCCCCTTCTGTATATTCACAAAGTACCAAAACGGGTGTTCAAAGGAGCTTCCTTATCATGCAGTTGAGATACGATATCTATTTCAATGAGATATATAAAATATCTACTCTTAAGTTTATTATAGGCCACCAATACACCTGAACCTGTATTTAAAATATACACCATCTTCCGAAATCGAAATGTGACGAGTGCTGAAATTATGGCAGTACTGGCAGATATAATTGCACTGTCATAGGGGTCGTCAAATCAGAGTTTGTCCACCTACTCAGAGAGGCAAAGCGGCACAGTTTCTGGTACCATTTGTTTCTGTCTTTACTCGGGAAATATTTCTCGCAGAGCGAAGCTAATTTCTATATTTGGCTCAAAAGGCTGAATTCTGTGATCTTTTCTATTGAATTTCGTTTTTACAACACCGAACTATTTTACACAAAGCTCTAATGCCAAAAAAAGAAGCCTCGAAGTTCGGGTGCGGTGACATTGACAAAAGATGCCTTAAAAAAGATCTAGAAATCACCATTTTTAACTGCCATACTTTGATAACTTTTTATAACGTTATGTCCTTTTTGCCTGTGGCTATCAGTTAGTTTGTCGTTCCACATGGTTGCACGCACCCTTTAATTCCGAGGTTTTAATATTTTTTTTAATTCCTTTCCAGAGGCTTGGAAATTCGCAGACGGGAAAATGTTTCTGTAGATCATGCCAATATACACGGAATCAAAATGCGTAATAACTTTTTTTGCAGCAACAGCTATAAACTTAGATGTTTTGGCGCGCATGAAAATTACGGCGCGTAAAGACCATATCTTCATTAATGACCGGTCCTCGCAATCCGCAATTCGTGAATATCATGTTCGATGACACTATTTTCTCTCAATGCTTTGTGTGCACAAATATCACAGGTGCACCTGTGTGCATCGTCATAAGCGGTTTGTTGAGTGTACGTTCGCCAGCTTCCAAGCCAAAGCGTCCAAAAAGATTTTTATGAGTTGCGGCTCTTTTCGCTGCCAGCCACTGGTATTTGTTTCAACAGTAGTTTTACCCTTACCGGCAGAAAATAAGCCATGAACGGAACTATGTAGGCGTTCTTGCTTATTGAGGTTTGTGGAATAAGAGGACCAAGGACCGAGACGTAGCGGTGATGCGTAGGCGGTGTTCTAGTTTACAACATGGCCCCAAAAGAGGTTGTGGTGAGTCCGCGTCCTGTTGGTACTTCAAGTTCGGTCCAGTTCGATCCGATGAGGTAGTCAGACGGGGAAACTGCCGCCGGTGCCGTCTTTTAAACCCACGCATACAATGTCGGCGCAGTACACACAGCCTGGTCAAAATTCGTTTGTTCTCCACGGCGCTTTTAATTTTATTTTGAAATCGTCTCAGGCGAGGGGCCATCATTGCCTCGTCCGCCCATTGAGTTGTTCGGCTTCGGGTAGCACCGTTGATCTGGCCATCACCAGGATCAGTCATCGGCATCGAGGGGTCCTCCTTCTAATAGGCCAAACTTTGGATGCCTCCTAGTCGCAGCGGGCCTTCTTCCCGGGTTTCGGCACCAAAATGTAGAATAAAAGGACCAAGGGCCGAGAGCTCCCGGTGATGCGATGACGGTGTTCTATTTTACAACTTGGTGATGAGAGAGACACGAAGCAGCTCCAGCCTGAGGTGCTCCCACGAGATGACATCATCTGCAGCAGGAATTGTTCATGAAGTTTCTAAAAACTTTATAATTGGTACTTGCCCAGACAACAATGGTAAAAAATCAACGTATTAATTTATATCTCGTTGCAATGATTTGAAATAAAATATACCGAATTCTTTTATTGTATCGTATAAAACAGAGGATGTCAGCTGTATTTTTGTGAGTTGCCGTACCCCGATAATTTTAATGAAGCGGAAGTGGTCGTCGCACAGATGTGATAACCAGCAGTGAGCGGCAAAAGACTTGAAATAATACAAAGGTTGGGGTTCATTTCGTTTTGTTAACTTGGATTTTACAGGAAAAGGCACTTGGTGGAAAACGTAATAAAGCTACTGATGCTTTGATGTGGCGAAAACTGTACAAACTATTAGTACACAATGGTCATGGGTCAACAAACAAGGTGTAGCAGCGCTTCGTATGAGAGTGGGACCTTCGACACGTTACGGCCATGCGCGAGATATCCAGTTTTTAGGAACAGCTTGCAGAACTGTGTGTAACAGTGCCTATGGAATGCGACCTTTTGAAAAGAGACTAAGTTTCAATTCAAGTTTAAATCGTCAAAATTACGCAATAGTTGTATTTGAGAAAATTGCGCAGCTGCACTATATACATGACTCTGCTATAATATAGCTTACACTGTTTCAATGAACGCCGGTGCTATCTGAATGCTCTGAATTCAATGCAATTCTTTTGGGATGAACACTCTTCCCGTGAACAAAGAAGCAGGGCGCCTACCCTTCTTTACATCCTCTTCGTTTCTTTTCCCTGGAAAACACACGTTTGCTGTTTCTTCCATGAGGTGTTCGCGGCGAACCTTTTTACTGGTACCGCTTTTGATAAAACTTGTCTTGCAGTCTTCATTGGACAAAACAATTCAGATTTACAATATCTGTTTTTAGAAATTATTGGGTGTCAGTTTATGGTGCATTACCTGCTGTTCTGGCTTTCCAGACAGGATGTTCCTGGATGCTGATCTTACGTGCCTTTCACTCAATTTTGTGGATTGTGATTGCAAATTTTGAATACTAATCGTCTTGAACAGTGTTCCAAAACGACTATATTTTTTAATGGCGTGACACATGGGCAGGAGCTGGCTATCAAAACACGTTCATCTTTTGTATGTGGCTCATTCTTTTGCTCAATGCCGAGTTTCTTCGATAAAAAAGGAGCCACAGGGCACGAGAGCGAGCAGGAAAAGCACTTCTTTAAACACTTCTGTGCATTATTTCTTTCCCCAGCGAAGGTTTATCCAGATTGTAAGGGAGTGGTGTCTGATGGGTGAAAGAGATAATGTTCTTCGGCGGTGTAGAGGTTCAATCGCTTTTATTGTTGCTCTAGAACAATTGAGCCGATGGACAAAAATAATATGTACACTTACTTTTATGTAGCTGTCAGACAGGGGCGACAAGCGTTAGGCAGTTCCTTTATCGCCCACATCCCGCTTCATGTTTGTTTGTTAGTAATGGTACCGAACAATGCCTCGAAGTGCAATGTGAAAGGACCTAACACGAGATGTGCCTCTTTGTAGAATTTCATTATAGCTTAAATCATGCCGCGCATGTGGAAAATGAAAATGCTTGACAATAGGAACTCTCCAGAGCTGATAGGTGGCTGAACGGTGGGATACTGAGGACAAGTTAGCGCATATATCACGCCACCAACCGGCCGTTATGGGTGTAGACGAATAACAAAAACTTGTGTGTGTAGAGCATTCGACACACGTTAATATTCCCAGATGTTGTAAATCTGCCGGGCTGCAATATAAGGTGGGTCTCATAGAACTAGTCTTTTCGTGGCATAAAGCGGTCCAGTATTTTTTGAGGATTGTGTTCCCAGAAAAAAACGAAAAGTTCCACAACGGTTCTTTTTAATTTCAGTGTGTGGTCCCTACACGAATACTTTTAGCTTCTTTTTGATACGTTCAGCCTAGTCATGGGCACGTTAGGCGGAAAAAAGTAACAGTGTTACCGTTACAGTTACTTAAACCAAAAAGTAAGTCTGTTACAGTTACAGTTACTGCAAAAAGTAACGTGAAAAAGTAAGCTAAGCTAAATAAAAACGTAAGCTAAATAACAAGATTTAGCTTAATAAATTGAAACGTACTAAAGCATGGGGACCCCATGCAGCGGTTGCACTTGCTCTGTATCGACAGAAATGGCTGCCAAACATTAAAAAAAAGTGCGAACGCGGAGGCTGAACTGATACAATACCGAGCCTAATTGAGGACAAAGCTGTCGAAACAATTATTGACAACTATACCTAATTTCACCTACAGTGTTGTCTCTTGACCGCCTTGCTTAGTGAGGGAGAAGGGGAATAGGGGAATGAAGGTGGTAGACCGCCGGAAGGCCCTTTAGAAAAAAAGGAAAACGGATGTGGGCGTACTTCGGCTGTCGAGGTGTTTTTAAAAGATACTAAAAAGGTGTTTCGTACTTGTCGTCGGATACGGAGACCTATTGGAGCTATTGCCGAAGCCACGTTTGTCCGTAGGCCCTTGGAGTCATTCCCCCGGCCGAACCTGCCGCCACTCCCACCCCAGAATTAGCCAAGGTTATTTCTAAAGGGAATAGAAACTGAATGGGACACTTTACTGTTTTTTCCTGTGCCCCAGTCCTCAAAAAGGCGATTTTTGTCACCTCGACCGGGCAACACTGTTCTCCCAACCCCAGCCTTTCACAGCAATCCCGTCCCCGATCCCAGAGCCCACTCCCTTCGTTGGCTTTGAGTCGTAGGCGGAACGAAGCTCGCCCTAGTATTATTTGCGCCCGACATTCACAAACACATGTAGCTACAGTATACGTTTCTGCCCCAGGTCTGGAAACGAAGTCGCGAGGCTTTCCAAGAATATTCCTCGGGCAGCGGCCGTGTGGTCCGACGTATGAAGGCCAAGATGCTGGGTGGTGTGTTGGGGTCGTCGTATGTGTGAAGGGGCGCAGAATTCATTACTTCGTCGACCTCGTTCGGGCACTGTTGACAGCTCGACGAAGCCTTTAGACCAGAAGTTCCAAACACGTGGTCCCAAACACGGCCAGGAGTCTTAAAAGTGCACAATGATAGCAAGCAACTGCTACTTTTGAATCGAACACTTCAAAGTGCACACAGGGCTGGAAGAGCGCGGCGACGCTGAGAGACTCCCCGTGGCGTTTTATGACCCCACAAACGGGGCTGCTCGGTAATGAGAAGGAGACGCATTGACCGGAGTTTTCAGGCTTCCGCGAAAGTGCAAAGGATTCAGTACGTTGTGCGGTATTTGTGGATGCTTTTTTTCCTGTTCGCGTGTGTGTCAAACACTTTTACTGCGCTCCAGATGTGACAAAAAGGGCGCAGCCGCGCATCGTGCTCTGATTTCTGGTGGCAACATGCGTCCATGTGCGCTTAGCGGCGTGTAGCAGCGTTAATTATTGTCTGGGTGAGAGCAACATCGCCTTGCTGAGGGAAATACTGCAGCGCATACTTAAAAATTTTGAGCCCTTAGCTGACCGCGTGGGACACCACGCACACGTGCACGCCTAAACATTTCAAGTCCAATGATTTTTCACCCATGCGAAGGGAGGGAGCTGGCATACATAAAGAACGCGAAGGGTCTGCAGAAGAAAGTCTGAAAAAGTGGAAAGCGCGAACTGTACATCGGCCGTTAACAAGTGTTGCTGTTGGATATTGTGTTATAGAAATGAAGTAACTTTAACGGTAGTCTTGTCCCAGTTACTCCATAGGATGTAAGCGTAACAGTTACAGGTTCCTCTAACTAAAATAACTAGTTATAGTTACAAGTTACTGAAAAAGTAACTAGTTACCAGCAACACGTTACTAGTAACTAGTTCCCACCCAAGACTGGTTCAGCCATGGATTAGGGAAAGCATCCGAAAGGTTAATTTTGCCCTAGACATCACTTTCTTCGGGTAACATTTAACACATCCAAGCGTGGCTATACGGCAAGAGCAAGCAGTGCTCCGCCGCTGGTGCAATAGCTTGTTTTTCAAGACGTCCGATGCGGCCCACTTCCCGTTATAACCATTGAAATATTGGTAACAGATGTAGCAGTTCAAACTGTTAGCCTATGGCACGCTTGACCTGCTTCTGCAAAAACTTGTATACCCGGAATTGCAGGCGATGCGTTTTTGATTTGATAATAAAATACGGCCGGAAAGGAGTAGATGACACATGAATCGAGGCAGGGCTATCTAGCACTATCCAATTTGCAGAGCACTTGTTCATTGCGCTTGTTCAAGTTTGTTGCCTTTTTCAGGGCTCCTTTTGCTTTCGCAGATATGCGCAACTTACTAGTATGACTCGTTATCAGCCACTTCTTCTAGGGTTTCATCGTGGGAGTAGTGCTCTGCACAAAAAAATTCTCCCCCCAAAAACATATTATTGTGCTTAGCCCATCCGGTCACCTTCTCAGTTTGCAATCGAAACTCGGTCACAAGATACCGCAAGGCAGCGGACCAGACACGGCCGTGGTCAGGCGTAACGGACGTGCATTCGTGGTAATGTACACATACTTACTCGTTATCTCAAAATATATCTCAGCTATCTGAAGCAATGATGATGGACAGAGTGTTACTGGGGCACATGTAAAAAAAATGTTTGCTTACAACCTCGAGTGGGGCACTAGTAACAAATTATTCTAAATATGTAAACAATTTACCTCGTAGGAACATTTACGGCGCGACCGTGGGGTTTTCTTTTGCCGACTACCGAATAAATAAAACTGCAAATATGAATAAAGACGTGCCTTTGAATGCAGGGGTAACACGGCGGCAAGCAGGCGCACATCCAGGAGTTGCCGGTTTAGGGTGATGTGCGATTCACTGGAGATGGTCGCGATTTCAACAAAAAAGAAAGACGGAGAAAGGGTATTTCAAAGACTGTCATTAGCTTTGGAAGTTGCTTTAAGTAATGCCCAAGACGGTATAAGGGTTGGAACGGAACGTAGCTGATAAATAATGACGACTTCATCGGTATAACGTGTTACATAGAGAAAGTGCACGGTTGTCTTTAAACTAACTCCTTTCATTGAGGAAAACAATATTTTGAATACAACGTAATTTTAGTTAGTTCTTCAAGTCGTATTAAACGGCAAAGCGTTTTGTCGTACTTCGATAACAACTTAACTCAGTAACCGGTTTCCGAACCGCTTCCACCTTGCGAACTGGTTCAGGTTGTACCATTTAACCGGAACAAACAGAATTCACCCAAAGAGTTTTCGTAAATGAACTGGTAATTTTTCTGTTCGACACGACGATATAATACACTGCATGCATAAACACACGCGCATACACATACATGTACATAGATACAACATTCATACATACATACATACATACATACATACATATACATACATACATACATACATACATACATAACATATATACATACATACATGCATACAAACATTGTAACAGTTAGGCTTGTGTTTGGAGAAAATTGTGCTGTGTAAACGTTATCATTGAATTATGAATTGTTTGCCCCAAGGGGCACGTTGCCACATATCATATACGCGTCCTTTCATCGCCATGAAGATCTGTGTGTATTCGTCATAATCGCGCTCTCTGCATTGACAGATGGTTCGGATTTAGCTGAATATTACAGGCGACCTCCAGGAACAACCTGTTTATTTCAATATATATATAACACGAGAAGCAAATTAAGCAGTGGGCGGCGAACAAGAAACTGCACTAGCTGCTCCTAAAGCCCCTGTCAGCCGAAATCGCCTGCAGCGTTACGACGCGAACATCGGGGTCCGACTGTACCTCTCGTAACAACAACATTTTCGCGATAAAGCAGGATGCACTCACAAGGGCATAATATTAAATTACCAACCACGGTCAAAAACTCAACCTTTGACCACGGTGAAGTTGTATTTTGCGGTGGACATGGCACACTTCCGCGATGATCTCTAGTCTCGCCGTTCTACTGCATATTCATAGTCTAGCTACTTTATCTGCTCTATGCCATGGCTAATACACACTATGCATTTTCTGCTATGAATGCAAGAAATGTCGCGGCGAGGATCTATCAGTGCCCGAGAAACTGCCGTAAAACAGCCGCTGATGACAACAAACTCATATTTGCGTGCACGCGGGCTCGAGCGCAGGCAAGGAAACAAACTCTCCAGCCCTCTAAAAATGTGCACAATGCAGATATTGAATCATCATCATCACCATCACCATTACCATTATCATCATCTTCTACTTCTTCTCCTGCTTCTTCTTCTTCTTTTCTTTCTTCTTCTTCTTCTCTTCTTCTCTTCTTCTTGTTCTTCTTTAAATAACCGCGCTATATCTGATGGCATCCCCACACCCGTCAGCCACGGTCCCGAATTCCGTAGTGTTTGTCCTGCTCCATAGCAGTTCCGCCGGAAGACCCGGAAAGAAGACCATGCACCGACGGAGAGAGCAGCAGGGATACCAGTGGCTGCAGGAAAGTGAAAACGTGAACCGTTCGCCGCAAATTCACTCAGCCACTTTGCACCATGAGTGGTAGCGACCACATACCGACCACTGACACCCTCGGAGGGACCGACTGGCGTTTCTGCTGTCTGGCTCAAGGGTCTATTGTCTAACCTGAATCGACCGGCACCGGCATGGCTGTCCGCGTGCACTGACAATGGACAACAACGGCATTAACACAGACACACCGCGTCCAGTCGAGTTTACCCTTCTTAGCTAGAACAATACCGCAACCGAAAAGCAAGCTTCCCAGCTTCATGCTCTGCGTAGAGGGCTGAATAATCGACCAGATGTAGGGGAAATGTCTTAAAATAAAGTAAGATTCTGTGAAGGAATCTTCGGACAATCTCACGTTACTTTGAGCATTTGTTCCTCAATCTGGTCGATGAAGACCTGTCCTTCACTTCGAGTTAATCAATTTGCTCTCGCGCTACGAAGGGCTAACCTTCTGGTTAACTGTTGGTAGAGCGACTAACCCAGATAGGTGTTGGTTCTCGGTTCGAATTCTGGACCAGGACAGATTTTCGTTCTGCTGCGAAGATTTTTACGGAAATGCACAGCTTTAATTTGTAGCCGCACGGCTGCATTACGGTGTATGTCAAATGTTTCCTCGCATTGCTTAAATATGTCCGCTTATTTCAAGAGAATT
Source organism: Haemaphysalis longicornis (assembly GCA_013339765.2). Lineage (NCBI taxonomy): Eukaryota > Metazoa > Arthropoda > Arachnida > Ixodida > Ixodidae > Haemaphysalis > Haemaphysalis longicornis. The sequence continues at coordinate 58,109,745 of CM023455.1, read as the reverse complement.
CAAGGGAAAACATACCGATTCGAAAATTCACCGCTTCGCCAGTTGCTGAAACTGAAACATACATTTAATAAATGGAAAACGACCATATCGAACTATGTACAGATATTTTTTTACATTGTTAAACAAGAAATTGAGCAGAAAGCTGCCGACGCGAATCTATAGAAACTCCAATTTTCAAAGGGAACGCTTACCACAACCACTAAATTCAGTGCACCAAAAATAAGCAATTCGTACAAGAGAAGTCTAGATCTTCCTCATATATGACCGTGTTTTTGAAACCCCGAGAGATTTGATCAATTTTTTCGGTGAAAACGCGTGCGAAACCGTTAACCCGGAGGGCAAATTATCGATAGGGAGCTTGGGGCTTGGAGAAACACAAAAAGGACCTACCGAATCAAAAGGGTCTCGAGAGGAAACTGCCGCCACAGACACTCGGGCATACAGGGAACCTACTGACGAAGACATTGTTATCTGAAATCAGGGCTTATTGACGGAGAAAACGTTCTCAGCCTGAAATATCTGGAGTACCGAAATTTTCCACCAGTGCCAGCTAGCGAAACAACAACCTTGAGACTGAAACGTACAATAGGAAAAGTATTCCCGTAAAAAGAATGCATGCTTACCGCTGAACATACCTAACGGTCTACGACGTTTCAAGACTCGAGGGTATTCCAGGAAGGCTGCCTTTCAACTCCTGCAGACGTACACTACCATCACCAAGCTCGCAAAAAATATGCTCTCTTGAAATTTGGATAAAAGTGTAAACGCACTATCCAAAACAAAATTGGCTTTTCGTAAAGTGCAACGATGGTTGAGACAACAGTTGAAGAGAAAGATTATAAATCATGCTGATGTTATTTGAGTGTTACAGACGTGGAAACAATGACGAAACATTAAGATTTCAAGCTCTTCGTTAACCTATTATTAACCTATTATTACATTCCGTTGCGATGGAGCCACGCCTTTAAAATTTTCGAAATGACGAAACCGCGTAACGGAGATTGGAGCCACACCCTACGGAGCCACACCGCGTAACACACATTGGAGCCACGCCTCACCACCTGAGCAACGTGTACGGAGCCAGACCGCGTAGAGGCAGAGCGGACAGGAAGACGGACTAATTGGAGCAGTGGAGCCAAAACAACGTAACACACATTATCACCACCCACGTGCGGTGCAGTAGAGGCAGAGCGGACAGGAAGAGCAGATCAGCGCGTGGAGCAGTACAAAAGGCCAGGATCTGGCGAGAACACGACATTCTAATCTCCCGTGAGGGGTGGCTCCGAAAAGCTTGCTAGAAGAGCACAATCGTGGCCCTAACATTACCAATATACACACTGAGAATGCCGTAATCTGCAGCTTGCGAAAAGAACCTATATAGAAGACTACCTGTTTGTGGCAAAGCCCTAACATTACCAATATGCATAATACATAGCCAGTGCTGTACTACCACAAGATTAGTGCGTGGTGGCTGTGGGTTTCATTCCTCTACCTGTTTGTGGCATTTCTAGGGAGGGAGCATAATACATAGAGCCGGTGATATTGGCGCTACCCATTAATTGTTCTGTATAAAGCCCAGGCCGGAACAGCGGAGCCGCGATAGGGAGGGAGCATACGAGCCATGCATTGGCGCTCCTATCTATTGTTGCGAATTTCAGAGGCCGGCCAGCGGCACCGCTGATGATGATGGTGCCCCTATAGCGTAGCCGTGTTCGGATGATGATAATACAGCCGCGTAGAATTGTGTTGCCGGCACGCTGGCCAGGCACGGCTCCCCCCTGATGGTGATGGTGAATAGATGCGGATGATGATAATAGCGCTTCATGATATTTGCAGATTGTGTTGCCGGCACTACATCCCCCCAGTGCACAATGTGCGTCCACAGTAAACCGGACCAAGCGAGCGGCGCGCATACAGGCGTCCACAGAATAAACCGGACCAAGCGAGCGGCGCGCATAGCGCCTTCGGTGCGACATAGCGGAGGGCGCAGCGCCTGCTGTCGTCCCTCCCTAAAGGCAGTTTCCTTGATGCGTGCTAAAGTTTGTGCATGTCAGTTTCCACTCCGTTCCGTTCCTCTCGAACTCGTTCCTCTCGACGCGCGGCGGCGCCTTGCGCGGCTCGCGACGCGCGGCGGCGCCTTGCGCGGCTTACCGAGCGGGCTTGGCAGCAGCCGGCAGCGTGGCAGCAGCCGGCAGCGTGCGCCATGCCGCGTGCCCTCATTCACACAGTCGTTTTTCAGCCCTCATTCACACAGTCGTCACCCCGTCACCGTCACCGTCTTCCGTCATGGGCACGGTTTTTCGACCCGATTTCTCGCCGAAAACGGTGCGACGGTGACGGGAGCCGGGAAGAGCGTCACGTGACGGGATGCCCCGACGGGAAAACAATTTTTGCCCCGCGTCTAAACTTCGCTAATAAAAAAAAATTTTTAGCCCAAACCATTTTCTTTACTTTCTAGAATAAAAAGCCCAAACCATTTTCTTTACTTTCTAGGAATAAAAACGCTCAATTCTAGGCACTGATCACTAGGCAGACTGACCCTGTAAAGCTCCCGTGAAAGCCAGTCTGAACACTTCTCCGTTCCGTCAACGTTGGCTTTTTGTTGACGTGACGGTGCTGTGACGGAGAAGGTGACGGCTGTGTGAATAAGGGCTTACTGTGCGTTCATCTGAGAATGTTTGTTCGGCGCTCTTTTTATCATTTTAATGACTGGAACGCAAACTGGCGTTGAAGAAAATAAAGACTCACACATGACTAAAACAGTGCTGGTCGTTATGCGACGAACACAGTTGATAGCAAGAACTGAATACAGCGAAGGTTTATTCGGTTCGGAACAAAAAAAAAAAACATCGGTGATTGTCCGAGTGGTTCCCCCCTTATTAATTGTGTGTGAAGTTTCCGTCGTTTTTGGTAACTTCACGAATGCGTCGGAGGAGCGACTCATAAAGCGACTTTATGATTTCGGGACGGGGGCGCAGCCAGGCTCCCCACTGCCTGCCACACTCGTCCCTCGTGCGACCGCAGTGCCACAACTCGTCCCTCCTGGAAATGACGCTTTGGATGTAGCCGGATGTATCTAAATACCAGCTTTGGATGTAGAAATACGGAGTGGTATCAGGAAAGATACCATTGGGCTAAATAAGAAAAATGATATCTCGGAGGGTATACGAGGAAAGCTAAATCAATACATTCGAAGACGGAGGGTATACGTGTTTGATAGCTAAATCAAGACATTACCGTGTTTGCACATTTTTTTAGCGGGAGCTGCACCCCCACTGCCACGCACATTTTTTTAGGCGAACAGTATCCTGTATAAAACTATGCATCAATTTCATCCTCTTTCCACATGCACCCCCACTTAGGCGAACAGTAGCCCCGTTAAAACCGATCAATTTATCCTCTTTCCTGAAGTGTTTCTAAAAAAAAACAGCGACAACAAACGTACAAAAGCCCCGTTGCTTATAAAACTGGTACCTGAATAAAAAAAAAAACAGCGACAACAAACGCTTAACAAACGCTTATAAAATAATTTACAGGGACATTGTATATCGGTTGAATAAAATTTACAGTTATTAACAGGTAGTTATCGGCATTGCTAGTTATTAACAATTACCAATTACGCACTGGCACTCGGGACCCCCGAAGGAATGCTCAGCAATTCTCACATTAAACCGTGCTCCCGATTTGACCTCTTACACTGTAGTAGTTTATGTATCGTCCAGAATGCACATTACCAGCTACGTTTCACAGTTTAGTTTCGTACCTGCAGCTCATCGGACGCCAAACACGCCGCTGTTGATCCCAGCGAGTGGAGAAAGTCGATTCGTCTGTGAATATAACTTCCTTCCACTCGTCCGTTGTCCACCGCTCCACTGCCCGGGCGAACTCCAGCCTTTCCAGCCTCTGGCGGTCCGTCACGCGCGGTTTCTGCGCTGCCACGCAACTCCCGAGTCCCGCCTCCTTCAGTCGTCTTCGAATTGTCTCGCAAGAGACATTCAAGACAGCTCCTGTCGAATTTCTTTTGCAGACAGGAGGGGATCTGCCACAGCGGCTGCGACAATCAGTAGTTCCTGCTCCTCACTGGTGACTTTAGGCCGCCCGCTGCGCTCTGCGTCAATGAGTCGGCCCTGATCATCATGGTGCTTGAAAAATGCGGCTTACAGAAGTCCTAGACCTCCCGGTGAGGTGGCAACTTTCCCGCTGAGTAGTCCCTTCGTGAAAAGTCGAATGTGCCTCCGTTTCATGGGGACGGGAAGGCATTCTTCACGAATATGCCATGCAGGACGAGTTAGGCACCATAGCTATCACTGTCCAATGGTGATGTTGAATAGATGCGGATGATGATAATCACACCGACAGCTGTGTATTTGGTCTATTTTTCCGAAGCAAATAAACTCTTTCTTCCTACTTTCTTCCCTCCTCCTACCTTTAAACCACCTCTCATATGCCGCACGGGAAAAACTCAAAAAAAAAAAAAATCGCTGCTTTTAGTTCTATCAATTGTGTTGCCGGCACTACAGGTTTGCGTTTCAGCAATAAAATGATAAAAAGAGCGCCGAACGAACATTCCAGATGAACCCAGTTACGCGGCATCAGTGGCGCACGCTGCGCTTCATGATACGCCCGGTCGGTAGGCGCGCCGTGGAAGGCGCCGCCGCGCGTGCATTGGAGGGATAAATGTGCAGCCGAAATCAGGAAATGACATGCACAAACTTAGGGAGGGACACGCATGCTATCTCGACAGCAGGCGCTGGGCCGAGGTGTCGCGCCGAAGTTTTCGCGACCGCTCGCTTGGTCCGGTTTATTCTGTGACCGCCTGTACATAGATACACAACACAAGCAGTTATATAGGTTTGTCCGTGTTCCAGGTCCTTAGGCTATCGTGGTCAGACCCAAAAGAGCATCCGGTGATCGGGTGGACCTCCGGTGGCCTTGGCTCAGAGTGGAGGATAGGAAGAGTACGCGGAGGGTGAAACAGTCCCGAAGTAAGAGTGACACGAGCTGCGGCCGCTGCGTAGACGACAAGGCGATGTTTGCAAGAACGGGCACTCTACGCGCAGCCTTTTGTGACTAATGTCTGCTGGTGTTGGGCTGCTAGTACGAGCAGCCTTCTAGCCTTGGCGGCGACGTTTTGAGCACTGGTTCGGGTAAAGCCTCGTGGCGCGGGATCGAGGCGCCTAAGTCCCGGAACGCCGATGATGGGCCCTAAGCATGGGTCCCCGTAGACAGGCGTGTGCGAAAGGGGCTGGGAGAGACGGCGCTGATGACTCGTTGGCGTGCCCCTCAGTACTCCCCGCGATGCAGCTTGTTTTGGCGACAGGTGCTTAAGGCGTTGATGGTGATATTGGTGGTGCTTCGCAGAAGCTGGCTTACCTGGTGGCGATATCCTGCCGGTACGCACCTGCCTCGTGCTGCCCCAGCGTCGGGCTTTCTGAGCGCTTTCTAGAAGTGGACGCGAGAAAGCTCTTGCACTACATGCAACAGCGCCATAGTCGTAGCTGCTTTGTCAACGTGCGCTTCATAACCGATTTGGGCGTGTTGTTCCTGTGGTTGGAAGGCTTAAATGGAAACGTCTTGGTGAGCGGGTTCACTCCCTCGATATTCCAGCTTAGGCGTTTACGGGGAGACGTGAGGTCGTCGACGTTGGCTTTGGATGCCACGTGGGTATTGTGCAAGTTATGCTGCGACTACACTGGTGCAGGGCAGAATGTCAGCACTGCGCTGCATATGCTGCGCGATGGTGGGGTAGCGATACACAGGGTTAGAGAACCTGGAAAGGTCACGGAGCACGCACTAGAGCTTTTGCAGGGGGTGGTAGAAGAGATGGAGGACGGCTCCTGCAGGTCGGCGTCCGTGACGTCATCGGCTGTGAGTATTGTAGGTGCAAGAGTGGCTGCCGCCCCTGAGGTGGAGACTACAATAGAGACATTCATGGCAATAAACGACGCTGGTGGTGCAGAAGGTACGATGTGCCGCGGCAAAGCGTGCGTTGACAGTGCCGTTAGCACGTGTGCTGTAGGCCAAAATCAGTCGTCCCCGAAGCCGTAGTGCGCGAGCGCGGCAGCGCGATGGTCGTCATAGGGGGTGTGGCTTGGCGGTGGGAGGGCCAGGACGCAGCAAAGCTCTAGCGAGAGCGTCTCTAATAGGATAGAATAATTGAGCAGCTCAATGGCGACGTCATTCAGCGAGAATGTGGCCTCAAACTTGAAGAACAAACCTCTGAGGTGGCGTACTTCCAACACCGGTAGCGGCGAGTCCACCCATGTCGCCATGTCGGTGTGCCACTGGCCGGTTATCAGGCGAGGAACCTCCGGGTCACCACTTTTAGGAAACAGAGAGAGAGAAAGACGTGCTTTATTTTAAGCCTGTGCGAGAGCGCTCTTGCTGTCTGCGTCAGTCCACGGGTGTCTTCGTGAGCTTAGGGAAGACCGCACCGAAGAGCATGAGTGCCCTGTTCCTCCCATGCCGGAGTGGTTACGGCGGGCCACACAGACGTTGGTTCCCCGCCTTGCCAACAACACCGCAATCTCACCTGCGCTCCGCCACAAATTCTGCGGCAATGACCCCGGCGAAGGACTCTGTCTGCAGTGTTGCGTTCCGGCAACGGCCGAACATTTGATGTTGGACTTTCAGTATTACGCTCTCTTCCGTGCTCGCACGCTTCATACACTCCCCGAGGACATTCGCCCGACGCGGTACTTCGACTGGGTGCTACCGTTAACACGAAACATCACCACGCTCACTTTGTTATAGACCTCTCTTGCCACGTTTGTCTACGCCGACAGGGGTCCAAGATGCGTATTGGGTGCCTACCTCAGATACTCCTACCATCCCACTAGTAGGAAGGGAGGCATAAACTAATTGATGCTGTGGCTCTCGTAGATTTATTCGTGGTGTCGAAGCTCCGGCCGGAACTGGAGAGTGGTCAATGGCTTACGACTGCCCCTGGAGTGCAGCCGTGTTCGATGTCAGCACCGTGGAATTCCTGTCACTGGCCAGGCACCGCTGATGGCGATTCTGAAACGATGCGGATGATGATTATAGTGGCAATAAATGCAGGTGGCGTTGCCGCAACTACACTACCAACATCACCATTATCACCATCGAATACAGCAGTGTGCTCTAATTGGTGTCATGGCCGCAGCGGTCAGCCATGACCCCGAACCTTTCTGTCTCTCTAGGCTAGCCTAAACACCCCGTCTCGAGACAGTCTGTGTTTTGATCATTTATCTCTGATCAGCTCCAGCAGGTAAAGTACGCCTATACAAAGTGCAAGTCTCCTCCTTTGAATCCCTAACGACTCAGCAAGCTCTATCTGCTCTAATATAGGCTCTGATAATTATTGCTTGACTTGCAACTCACAGACCTCCAATCTTGGGCTCAAGAGCAGTAAATAGAAGAGAACGAACTTCCCCCTAGGTATACAGTAACGCCTTCCATCGCACATATCTGACATACTTTCCCATTAGTACCCCACCAGTCGTACTCTCTCAGTCGATAAAACTGAACAAAGGTGAGGCAAACGGCTAGAAACATGTTTAACAAAATACGTTCCCACAAGACATCATGCTCCGCGCATTTTCTCGAATTTGAATCCTGTCCTTCTTGCTACTGCCCTTACCGGTTCAAATAATAGCATGTAACTTGTGGTGATCTCAACTGAATCCCCCTGTTCGTTCTGTACCCCAAGGAATGGGCAGGTATGCTGAAAAGATCAGAGTATTCCAGTAACCTCCACCTAGATATTCGTCCTTTCGTACGTTATGTGCACCAAGAGAAAAATTTCGGTATATTTATAATAACAATAGTGACATGTAATAAACCTTCGGCTAATTACTGCATTGTGCTGTGAGATCAATAACGGGAAAACTACAAGCAGTGGCATCAAATGGGGACTGTGTATGCTGTGATTGTTTTTCGCTGTGGAGCACGGAAATGATCGTCCTAGGGCTCTTAAAGTAGGTGTCAGTGGTTTCATCTGCTTTTTGGATTAAATATATTCGACACCTGATAATGTGGACAAGTAATTCTGACGTATTAAAATCTGCCGCGTTTTATTATTCACACGTATTTTACACGATCCGCGATAGTAAATTCTACGCAAAAAATTACTAAGGCTGTGATGTTTCAGTTCGTTTGCGTGGGGACTCCCTGTGCCGATTTAGCGCATGCCATTGATGAGACATTGACACGAACCCTCCTGTATAGGCCCTCATAGAACTGACAACTTTCTACGGCAGACCGAAAGCACCCTAAGTGCTCAGGGTCACGATATCAGAGACCCATCGCAAATGTATACAGCAGATACAGGCTCCAGTAGAGCTAATATGGGCAAATCTACCAGCTAGGAAGTCTGCACTCCCGGGTATACATTTAGAAAAGTATCGAAGTAATTCTAACACTCGCTGTACTCTGCGGGGCTAAATGTGTAAACGGGGCGCGTGCGTCCTCCTGTTTTAGCGTCAGAACGCGATATCATTACTTCCAATTGCGTTTGTCGAGCCAATATCCGCGTACGTAGGTTGTTCTACACTGAAGTCGTTCTACTCTGAAGCATATACCTCAACAACCAACAGATGAAAGTGACAGGGCGGCGCGTATTTCTGCACAAGGAACAAAAACTTTGAGTGTTGGTATGTGCTTCACGAATCCAGTAACATTTTGGTCAATGCCTTCTGGCTAGCATTTCCACCGGCGAATTCTATTAGAGGTTCAACTCACAGCTGTATGATGACGCCATCTTAATTGTATTACAAAAAAATTATTCATTGTTCAGATTTCAGCCAGCAGGAAGCCCGAATTTTTACTGCTGTGCTATAGATTTCTTTATCAGTACATATATTTTGGCAAGCCAACGGAAGGGTAGTACTGATCAACAAATTGAGAAATGTACAAAAGCCCTCTTCAACTCTCATATATCTGCGAGTATAACTTCTATACAAATATTCCTTACTGACGCATATATAATATGCCTCTCCATGATTGTGGACCAAAAAATAGCACAAAAAATAAATGTCAAACAAATGTCCAATGCACATACAATTAGTTGCTAGCAGCAAACAAGCTTCATGCATGTTAAATGACCAAACTAAGTCAGCTTTATGGTATTCTTATTCCGTGTTGCTCGTTACACGGGAGCTGGATTTTACTCCTCGAGCCAGAAAAACTAAAAAGCTGCCCGTAAAAAGTGCGGCAGCATGCACGCTTATTCCAAGTTTGATCTGTACAATGCCTTTGCGTTTGTGCGCCGAAGAACATCAGCAAGTGTAATTGATATTTTTCTAAACGTGGCATAAAATAACAAAAAGTAATTAACTTACATTAACAGTAGCGGAACATTTTGTGGACCCTGACAATTCGGGCTCGATGGGTATTCCCTACATTTTTCCCGACGAACCTGCAGTTGTTCCGTAGCAGAAATGTATATAAAAAACAAATATTCCGTTCAAAGTAAAACCAGAATTTCGATGGTTATCGCAATACGTTCCGCGACAGAGCCATAGTTGGACTCCAGAGCGACGCCGTTTTCAAACTTCTAACCAACACCCACGCTAGCTACGGATTTTGTTGAAATTGGCTTGACTCCCGGCGCGGTAACCAATTTTGATCTTTTGCGTCTTTTTGATAGTTTGCGGCAGGGGACAGTAATATAGTGTTATGCATGGATCTAACGCACAACGATGTCTTGCGGAAACTGACCACGCATTCGAAACGCGACAATTACTGCGACGAAGACACTCCCGACCAACCTCATCGGTCAACGCAAGAGATTGCCAACGCTTTGGCGTTGTTCTCCAGTGTTTCCGAAAAATACGTGACGCTTGCAGAGACGCCAACAGTCTTTCTCACACAAAGCAGGATTTTAAGTAAGGGAAGCATTCGCGACTTCTTCAGTCACGTTGAAATGAAATATTGATCGTTCTTTTAACTCACAGGGTTTTTTGGACGGCTATTTTTTTCTGACATTTTTAGTTGCCCTCCAGGCTACTGTATCCCTTCAACGCACGAGGCTCATACACAAAGAGCAGAAAAAATTGTATATAAAAGAAAATTTGCAAGCATGCTCTATTTCCCCTGCCTAAATGTATTCGCTGATAATGCGACCGATATAATATAATACATGTTTGAAGCATTCTTACAACCCTTGAGAACTTATTCGGACTTCCTTAAGGCAAATAATTGATACCTTTCCTCTCAGGAACCACCTCATTCGGACATGTTCCAGGTACCCTTAGGGGCCGTTATTGCATTGAAGAAGTGCGAGATAGGTGCTTCCAGATCAATTTAAAATTAACACGAAGATATAGGAAATGTTGTTAATTGAAGTAAAGTTTATTACTTTGTATCACCTACGTGTGTTACTCAAACAGCAGAATAACCACCTATTGACGAAACATTCCTTGCCAAAATGACTTTATGGCACAGACTTGATTGCATATGCAGAAGATTCCACACATATTTCAGAAATATGCGGTTCTCTGCTGTCATTTTTACGGCGTTTGACGGGATGCCAGGAACACAGCTCTTTTTTGTTGCTATTTTCTTGCATATGCGCTGAGGCCAATGACGATTAGATTGACGCAGGAAATCTCATCCAAGGCACACTTGAACAGTCATAAAAGCACTTCGAGCCATAGAGACATTTTTATATGCCTGGTCGAACGATTTAAAGGTGTAAGTTATTCAAGAATGCAAACTGGATTGTCGCAGCTAACGCATCGTACAGCAGCCAACTTGCCATTTTTGAGTCTTGAGTGTTGAAACACAGGCTGATTTTACATGGTGAGAAAGCTCAAGGACAGGATTGCAATATAGACCTTTTTTCACGCTGTGTTATAATTCCGTGGGTGTTCTCATGCTGAACGCACTGGAATTCTCTGTACCTATTCTAACAGTGACGTGATACCAACTAAAACAATGTATTTTAAAGCTTTATTTATAAATTTTAACTATATTTTTCTATATCCCGACACGAATCTCTGTAATGTCACTTGAAGTGAGATTATTCCCTAGAATGCTAAAAAAGTAATTCAGGCTTGGTGTTTTTACGCCGCAGTTCAGTCCACCCCTAAAGTAACCACCATTGAACTGACGTATTGTCCCGAATTTTCTCTCAGGAGCAAAACATTTCGATAACTTTTGATAGAAAATACGGCTCCATTGTTATCGCAAAACTAAACTACTAATCTTTTTTCGTTGCGGCTTCGTAATGTCCTTACTAGGTAGAGCGGTGAGCTTCCGGTTTACCCTTTCATATCACATGCAACTATCGCAAACTGGACTTCTAATAGCATATTTTTGTCGTCACCATGTCTTTATACCTACTAAATTCAAACGTGTGCACATATTTATTTCAAACTGCATAACCTGCAGGACCGATAACCAAAAATAAACTCCTAATTGGTTTTACAAGTGAGTTTGGGAAATTACATTCGTACGGACGATTACACCAAGAATTCAAAAAAGAAGCGTGAGAGACACTAGAACTGGACGGATAAATAATCTCGGTTGCTTTTTTTTACTTTCTTTAATTTTTATCTAGTGACAGTCGTAAAATCATTGTCTTAACACAGTACGTCCCTTTAATTCATATGGGTTTGGAATCATGGCTTCAGCACTGCAAAGGCTGTGACTTGGTTAATAAACGTCGAATTTGACGGGAAAAGACTTGCATTCAAGCAGTGACCCCCCCATTCACAACCTTCATGGTAATCACAACCTTGCCATTCTGAAAAAAGAAGAACGAGGTTACAACTCTTTTATCACAAAAGAGGAAAAAATTTAAGCGTGGACGGTAATGTACTTTAGTTTCAAGAGATATTATGTAAAGTAAAGATAAATTAAATAATTACAAAATAGCAACTAGTACACCTGTGTCAAGTGCAAGCGCCCCGTTAGAAGTAATTATCCGAAAAAAGTGCACCGTCACTGATAGCTCAGTAGTTAGAAGATTGCTTCAAACTTGACGTGAAATTATTTAGACGCCAACCGTTTGGTCATTTATAATATTGCTTGTTCTTGAGCGAAGCACCAAGGATTTTATGGTAGTTCATTACTGTTGATAAAAAAACTACAAAATATATTTTAAAGGGATAGACCCAGTGTATTCCAGCCTTCTGGTAAAGCCTTTTTTGGATCCCCTTTGCATTTATACATCACATTACTATTTGATGTACCCCTCCTATATATATTACTATCTGATGATTACCGCTTGCCTGCAGTACCTGCTGTTAAACTAGCGGTACCTATTTTTGTATAGCACACATAAAAATATCATTTTGTTTCATCTCGCTTCAACATCCGTGTCACATTGGTTTTTTATACGAGCACAATATACTGATTTTGTTGCAGTGCGATCTATACATGTTTTATAGACAATGCAAACTTTAAGCTCAGAAGTTCGCGTCATATAGATACCTTAAAATGAATTAGACGACGTAACTGGTTCAACTCTTTCATGTTCACGCAGATATAAAAAAATACTGCAGGAGCTTCGGATCATTTTACCTATGGTTTAATTATTGGAAATACATAAAAAGTGGGAAATTATTCAAATTACCTGCTTATGGAAGACTCTAGAATTATTCCTTGCGGATCTGTAATTGCGGAAGCGAACAAAAAGCGAATCGCCTGCAATCGTGGACATGAACCATCTTGACGGTGTGAAGGTCCCACACAGCTTCACTATCTTCAAGTCTTTCGTGTTAGTGTGAGCTTCCTTCGTTTTCTACGCCTCCAAAATTTGATTGTGTGTTTTCCATTAGTTACTCAAAATCAAAATGTTTTATGTTTAACTGTTGAACATTAGACTAACTCAAAATAAGGGGTATAGAATGGAATCATGGTATAGTTAGTACAGATACCCCATTTTCTTACGTTGTATTATTGTTAGCAGGGTAAAAGTGAAAAGGTTTTTATACCATTTGTCGTGCATTTTAACGAAGGTGAATATTTCGCATGCGTTTAATTTGTGACTTATCCTACATACTCTAGGTAATGCGGCACCTTCGAGAGAGGTTGACATTCCGGCACTAGGTGTATAGCCACGTGTGTGGATAGACTTCACGGCGACGTATTCGGCTGTACTCCTTTTCAAACACCGCCTTAAAAGCGACCTATGCCCGCGAAAAACCCCTTAGGTGCACTTGCTGAAGACGTGTGTATCGGACATACGCTTGAAATAATTTACGAAATCCTGACAATTGAAAAACCGAGTACTGTACTCACTCCAAAATAAGGCTTTGTGAGCCCACCAGTAGGTATGTCGAAGGCAAGATGGGAAGTGTAAGAGCCAGGCTCAACGGGGAATTTGTTGTTGCAACCTTTATTCTATTCCTGTTCAATGTCTGTGGTGCCTCCACAAAAGTTCAATCTGTTGAAAATGAAATCATAGAACAAAGAGTTTAATAAATCGAGATAACCTGCGTCGCAGATATTAGCCTTGTCGAAGGTGGTTCCTGCAGCACTGAGACTGACAGACGCGGTTTTCGAAAACCAAACCTTCATTAAATATTGGCTGACAAAATCACGCTGCCGAAATTTGTCGAGTGAGAATGTAGAACCAATGGGGTTCTGTCAAAAAAGAAATGCGTTTTCTCATTGACCAGTTGGTAGGGAGAAAACCGTATAGAATTTCAGGACACTGGGCCCGTGCCTGAAATCAGTACTCCATTTTGTCAAAGTGGTTACTTGAAACTGGGGAAAAGGAATGATTCTAGACAACACAATACCCAATTCCGTCATGGAGAAGGAATTTATTACCATACCCAAATTTCGGAAGCCACTTATCGGTTCATTCTTGGGTAATTCGAAGATCTTTTGATGATGGCAGGAAACATCGTCTCATGGGTTCTGGTTTTCTTTGCGCTTTGAGGTTTTGAAGGTCGAGTGATCGGTCGGACACGCTTCAAGCGAAGGCGGGACGCACTATAGGAAATGTTTGTAGACACTTCTGACCCGCTTTTGATGTAAGAAAGCTGTTACGCATCGTTCTTAATTCTTTATAAATTTATCCTAAAGTTTTTATAATAATTTGTCCTCTTTTGAAGAAAATCTCCTTTCCTTTACAAGTGTTAGCCCAATGTGATGGCAATTGTTAGACAGCCCGAAAAGGTGCTTAAAACATTTATTGCCAGTGTATAATTATTTTATGCATTATCCTTTGTGGTAGGCAAAGTTTTGGTTTAAGTTAAATTAATCTCGCCAACTTTTTAGATCATCGTTTATTTTTACATTGCTGTTAAACAAAATGTACAAAAACTGTTCCAGTTAATAAATATTGGTGTCATGAAAAGACCGATAGCTTGATTTTTATTTCAGTGGTACATGAATTGATTGAGAATTTTGACAGTAAATGTTATCTACACATCCTTCACATAGATTGTAGGCGGGCCAGTTAGTCTACTCCTCGGTTTTGCCGTTCTTTCGAACTTTTAATCTCAGAAACGTCCTTTACACACACCAGCAGTGATCATATTGCTTCACGCATTTGAAATATCTTAATTTTGCCATTGTGTGACCTGTGAGATTCCTATATTTTACCCGCAAAACTATTCGCTGTATTCTTGTCTCTTTAAATAGCGAATTTTAGCTCGAATGTAGCTGCCCATAGATCAGTTATAGCTCAGAGCGCGAAGGAAAATGGGGTGCTTCCGTTAGTGAGAGTGCTGCAATGTTATACCCGACAGGCTCTTCAGTGATTGCAGTTTATTGTTGCTGCAAAATGCCACATTCACACATTCTTTATGCCTTCTTGCAAACACTTTCGCCACTAAATAAGAACAAGAATATGTGCCAGCTCCTTACTGGCTACCACTTGCACGAAAATTTATGTTACGAAGGAACCCCCGACATCTCGTCTTCAATAAAAGCCCCGCTTCTTTTAAGATGTACACATGCGCACGTTAAACGAGGCATGACAGCAGGTGCGGAGCTTTTCGTGAATTGATGTTTCAACACCTTTACTTACTTTCGTTCCTGCAATGATGGTGCTATTCGTCGCGTAAGTCCTTAAATTGGCTAGAAAACCAACACTAGACTTTTTTAAATCCTCTTCGTGCAAGATTGCAGTACTGCCCTTTTCGCATATCCGAGGCCCACGCCATTTTCTTACTTAATAAAACACGAATGCCCCGTTTATGTTAAGGTGGAAAGAAAAAAAAGAAAATAAATGTTGTTCAGTGAGCCCCGGTTGCGAACGAAAGAAGACATGATGTGCAATAGTACAGGCAATTGCTGAATATTCCTCGTACTATTAAACGTACCAGTCACCCATTCCTTAATTGTTGGGCTTCTTATAGCAATTTTTTATCGCCAATTCTAAGAATTGCAGTATTGGTCAAAAAAATAATAACGACGAGCAAATTAATATTTAACAACCCAAAGCTCTTGATGTGTGCGTAACGACAGATGAGCATACCAAAAATAAGGAGGAAGTAAAACGGATATCAAATCAAGTTGAAAAATTTGTATTAACTTTTCGTTTATGCTCTGTGTGTCGTAAGTTTTCGAAACTTAACTACCAATTGTTATTTGTTTTCAGGCGTGCAATATTTGATTGGAAATAAATTTTTTGCACCTGTTTTGATTACCGAGAGTCCATAAAGTTATCATAAGTCTTGGCCAATGTAGCAAGTAGGTAAATAAATTACCTGCTGGGGCTATACGAAACGGTTTACGCGTGTTTTATATTTTTGGTGTGTAAGACTTCATTAGGCTTTGAAGTTGCCAACGGGGATACACTTTATGTACACATATTTGGCGTGTCGGGCAAACCTAAAGCTTGCGAACTAATTTTTTTTGTGATTGAGTAATATATAAATTTTCCGATTCAATAAAAAGAAAATTTCACCATCTTTCCGTAGGGGAACACTGAGTAGTATGCGAAGCAGCCATGGGGTCACTTCAAGTCGACTGCATTTAGGTTGTCCGCAGACATCATGCTCACCTCGTCTATGATCACGCATTCCACGTTGCGGAATGCCACGCGGAAGGTGTTCAACTCGCTGGCGCTCAGGCCTCCGTCCTTGTTAGGGCCGGTGGTCTTCCGAGAGAGCTTGAAGGCCGTGTGCACCGTGGTTCCTTCCACTGCCACAGACGCCTTTCCGGTGCTCGCGCATATGACGAACGCAATGTAGGCGGTGTTGATGCTGGTGTTGCTGTACCCGTTGTAGAGGTCCATGGCAAGCCGGAGGACAAACGTCTTGTCTCAACCGGCCGGTCCGGTGAAGAATACCCGTAACAAAGGTGCTAACGGCGTCGTCTGCCGGGGGATGGCCTCGCGCAGTAGCTCATGTTGTTCCGCGGTTGTCATCCTCATCAAGTTGCAGTATTCTGTCCCGGTTTATGATGTCTTAGTGCTTGCGTTTGGCCGAGCACGGACTCGAGTGTTTGATTAGGAGCACCAAGTGGTGGCTCAGGATGAGGTCGGCATCTTCGTGTTCCCGGTGGACGATCACGGCAGGAGGAGGTGCTGTTCCTTCTTCTTGTTCTTCTTGTTGTGCCCTTTTCTCCGCGCCGCTGTCCGCGGCACTGGCGTTGACGCTTGCGTTGCAGGTGGTGTTACCCGCGGCGTTGCCCGTGGCACTCATCGCGGCGTTGCGGAAGAAGGTTCCCCTACGGGAAAATGATGACGGTGGTTGAACGCGAAGCTATCTCGTGACGGCTTCTTTGGTTGTTCAATTCCTAGGGGCATCCTGCCAAAATCATCATCAGCGGTGCCGTGCCAGGCATACGCAGTGGGTTGTGGACGCCGCCCAACGGCGCCCATACAACGGCGGAGGGAACAGATGCAGCCATAAGCTGCTTCGCATCTAATATTCCGTGAGAAAAAGCGGGGACAAAAGGGAACATTTATGGCGCTCTGCACATTATCGCATCGCTGTGAAACGACAAGAACCTATAATAAAACAGAAATTACGGACAAAAAAAATGAAAGTTCCGTTCTTAAAACAGAGATGCTGAGACGCCTAGTTTTCTCCCAGAAAACCAGAGTCTATGAGTGTAATTGGAGTTTATTTATTTCAATCAGAACAATAGTCACATACGACGTATACAGACACAAAACAATAATTTTATATAGCCCCAACCAAAGAATGGTAAAATTTTTAACAATCTGTCCACACAATTGCAGCACAAAAAAAAACAGAAAAAATAAGAAACGGAACAACAGAGATCATGCAATCACAGTTACTTTCATACATAACATCTTGATTGACACGTTTTTAAGCACAAAAAAGCAAATTTTCGAGTTTCGGCCTTCAAACTGTTCCAGCAAGTTGCTCCCGTTAATTCTGGTGTGGCTTTTCTATTCACCTTTTTTTTTGTGGAGATGGGCGCCACTATTTTTTATTTCTGGCCACACGCCAGCGCCGTCTCTGAAGCAAACACCGTAACCGCCAAGCTGGGCTGTTGAGTGCTCCGTTCCTTCGGTGGGTCCGTACGGTAGGCATGGCAACCCAAAAAACAGCAGTGGTCTGGCGATAAGTTAGCGGTTGCAGTGCGTGTGTGTGGGTACGTGTGCGTGCTTGTGTGCGTGTGTTCGTGTGTGCTTGTGCGTGTGAGGGGGTGAGCGGGAGTGTGCGGGTTTGCGGGTCTCCGGCAGTGTGCGCGTGGGTGCGTGCGTGCGCAGGGGGGGAAGCAGGGGGTTACGGGTGCGGGCGGGCAGGTGGGCGCGCATTCTGTTTTGTTTTCATCACCTGCGGGCAGATTTTAGTTACTAATTCGCTTCAGGAGTGGAAGGTGCCGTCCACGGCTGTTGCAAGCAACGATAACAATTATGGTGGTGACGGTGGCGCTCCGCAATTCCACGACACGAACGCTTCATATATGTCTCAGACTGACACAAGAGTTGGCATCCGGAAGTAAATAGGGATATTTTTGCCTTCGTGCTTGTTATGTTCACCGATTAGTCACATCCATGGAAGCGCGGACGTCGAGTGCGGAGCCTGCACAGCGTGTAGGTATCGCTGAGCAGCGCTCGCAGTGGACTTCACACAAGGCGATTACAACATAGCCTTCACATTGCAAAACAATATCATATTTTTGAACTATACTTATGATGGTTTCTGACGAGTGTTACATGATTAAGAGGAGTCCCGTACGGAGACACAGTGAGCATGGTGTTTCAAATCGTGTTTAAATCTCCCGCGCACGTGTCATGTATTTGGTGTAAGTGGCTAACGGAGCAGTGAATACTAGAGAAAGAACGAAGTGGAAGACTGACTTGTAGGTGGCGTTGCCCTTTGGCGTTGGTGGATGGCGAAAGTATGAGGTGGAGGCAGTTGGAGAAATGTTGCAATAGCCACACAAGCCACACTCCCCCTCACACTTTCACTAGACGCTATTTTCCGTTTTATTTTTGCCGTCGCTGCTTCGTTAGCTCATGAGGTTACGCAGACTTCAACGGAAGCGTCCGCCACCACCACCGCCGTGAAACCTAGGAGCCATGGGTGCACCCTTAAATGCATATTCAATATTTTGTTACTTGTACAACGTAAACCTGAAAGAGTAGGCAACAGATGTATCTTATAAGTACATAGCCAGGCAACAATGCTGTAATTTATGTGGCAGACTACGAACGCATAGTATAACTTCACAGTTATGTCTGAAATAAAGAAACGTTGACTTCGCGCAAGTATATGTAATCCTTCAGATGCCGTTCATATAACCAAGCCTATATATTCAGTAGTTTTAAGTGATTATGAATAAAAATACCTTTACCTATGTGTTGCTAGTGCGTGCTATCAACGAAGAGATACAAATAACCGGGGATAGATCTACCCCTCCGAGCCCTCGGTATAACACAATGTAAATTGTCTTTTGAGAATTCAGTTGAATGACATTTGCTGTACACCATCTGTTTGGCGTTCTTTAAGAACTTTCGTTGTAAAGGCTCTCTCATTGCGGACCGCAATAAGTAGAAATGTATTATTCGCGTAAATTCACGGGCTGACGTGAACTTGCTCAAAAGGCAGGTATGCAATACACAATAGAAACAATATAGGCTCAAAGATGAATGCCTGTGGAGCTTAAAAAATGATTGTTTGAGTTTGTAAATGGGATTTAGAAATATGGACTAGTCGTCTATACTTCGAAATATTTTCTACGATGCTCGAATTATTGACGGTAAGGCTGCAATATTGAAGGTATCAAATGCTTTCGAAAAATCATTGATGATACCTGCCAATAAAAAAACCATTATCTGTATAGTTCCGCCGTGTATCTACAAAGGTTAAAATAGCTGTGCCATTCCGACACACATTCCTGTATTTGAACAAGGCATTTCTGAGGATATTACACTTATCAACTTGATCGTTTAAGAAAACACCGAGAAGTTTTCCTACACCTTTACTCAAGAAGAGTGTGAATATGGGCCGACAATTTTTCATTTCTGTCTTTCTTGCGATTTAAATATTGCAAGAAGCTTCGCAGTTTTCGTTTGTTGATGAAATATCTGCGAAAAAAGTAGTCGAAGTCAAAAATTCAAACTCCTTCAACCGTTTTGCAATGGCACAATCAGAGAGACGCCGGCTTCACAACGCGAAGGGCCTGAGAAAATATTTCGGCAAATGTAATTCTTTTTAAAACAGAATATGTTCTAGGTTTAGGCTTTCTTGGGACAAGCCGTGGCAATGCGGCGCTGCGATTAGGAGAAGTCATAGCCTATCGAGGGGACAAACAAGAGCCAAGCGACCAAGCAGCAAGTTAACACAATTTTTTACCTTGAGGTTTAACGGGTTCAAAACAATACCACCGAACACAGTCTGGTGGCTGTGTTCATGCTTTACAACATCACCGAGCAAAAAGTAAAGACTAGGCACATTTCGGGTAAGATATCAATACGAATATATTTTTATTGTTGTTAATAAAGACATATGGCTGCTTGATTTCTGAGATAGCAATAAAAATAGACCTTGAAAAAATATTTTGGACGCAAAATAATAAAAAGTGATCGTTGCGACCTCCAGGGCTGCATTGGATTCTCGAAAGTAACACGAGTTTTCACTAAATTCCACAAGCAGTGAAACACGGGACACATAAATTTGCGCACAGTAGTCCATCTGCTCGCTTTCAGATGCTCTATGAAGCTTGGCCTTGCCATGAAGAAACGCCAGCCTGCGGTGCGGTTAAGATCACAGATAGCGGTGGTCTTTTAGTGAAGGTCGTTTTTTCTTCTTTATGTGCCTTTTAAAGATAAATGTAAAGTTGTGCTTCATGGAGTGCCTTTTTTCTGAAGGAATCTGAGTGCTTCATCGTCATCTTTACTATCGTCATCATCCTATTCGTCACCGTCCCTTCCCCGATCATTGTGTAAAGCTGGCTTGCCTGGAGTGCTTTTTTTGTGTTCAACTCTACCAGTTACGCAGAAAAAGTTTTCGTTTAAAAACGAGCGATTAGAGAGCCAAACAAAAGTACAAGTGTGGAGCGGACATGGCGTTGCCCCTGCTGGTCTTACGACCCTCAAAAATACCTGTAGGGGTTAAAACTTGGGATTGCAGCCAGTTGTTGGGGCAAAAAGGAACACATAAAAAGGCTTCGAAAATGGCCGTTTGAGCTGGGCGACAGTATCAAATAGATGCAACCAAAGGGGATGCTGATGACCACTTATACGGCTAGCTTGCTCAGCACGCGAGGTATTATATACGAGGGACGATCACAAAACGTTGCGTTGCTAAATTCGGAATCCGGTGCGAGGCGTGTCGTTGTGATTAGTTTGAAGTTGACGAAGCAGAGGGAGTGCATGTAAATGGGTTCCTTCATATCCACTTGCGGTAGCTTGGAATATTTTTGAACTCTTTGATGTCTGAAACTATTTCTTTGGATTGCTTTTCAACGTAACCAAGCATACATGCGCCGGAATGGTCGAATTTAGGGAAATCGTTTTGGAGTAGAAAAGGGAAGCGCTTTAGAAACAAGACCTGGTACCCAAGCGGCCTTCCTTTCGATTCTTTCGGGTTTTTTTGGCATATCGGGTACACCGGCAGCTGCAAGGGAGACGGTTTAAGTGTTTACATGGACATGCCACGTACCTAAGCGAATATGAAATTGACATTTTTGTGGTCTTGCATTCACAACCTATCGTGTAAACACATCGTTTTGACCCTTTATTGATGAGGAACACCTTTTTGGCGGATAAATGTTTTATAAATGAACACTAGGCATCTTGTCAAGTTTTGGAGAGCTCACCATGGGATGACATCCGCCATGCAACGAAGGGGCCTGCCAATGGGCTTTGCAATGGATATCTCGAGCTGAGGATTTCCATCGACAGCTTGAGTGACAAACTTTTCCGTCAAACTTCCCTTCTTTTCATGCCTGAGCGTAACTCACGGTGATGTTGTATATGTTAACCCCCATACCACCATCTGCATAGGGCATACAAGATTTGTAGACGCTCATTTTTGCTGTCGTGAAAATTTTTCAATGCAGTTCAAAAAAGTGTACCCTTTAAATACTTGTTGTGTTTTCCGATTCTCTGTGAGCAGGAAAACGTTATTAAATGCTTGTGCAATAGCGCTGCTCAATAGCGATTTTGCAATAGTGAGGCGACGCCCTGGATGTGCATAATCACAAGCCACCTTCACTGTTATTTGTAACTGTCATTGTTTGGTCTTTCTAATAAGTAAATAATCTTTGGCATAATCGTTCACGTTTTTTATAAATATTTGGACATGGTAAGTGGTTATTTGTTTTTCGTTTGAGGATGTCATTCATTTAGGGTGAATAAAGATTTCCTCAACACGTTCTCATCACGACGAAAACGTGTCTGCAAAAACATTTGTACATCCTATTCCCACATCCTCACCAAAAGCTCACATTTGCATTGAGCAAAAATGTATCATGTAAACAACTGAGTTACTCGGTTCAAATTGGTAAGCCTATTCTAATTGCGCCTAATATTGTAGTAAAAATATTTCAAATTAACAACTAAAGTTGACCATGGCCGCACGTACACTACCAAGGGTCACAAAAGACGAGGTATTCTGATCCCAATACCTGCCCCAGATCAAGGAGATTTTTTGTTTCAAGTCATATACTACACGGAGACAACTATAGTAGTAAATAAGATAATATTTACGTAACTGTCGACGAACTCAATGTGAATAATAAACTAAAAATACAACTATTCAGTTCCAACCAGAAATTTACTGTCTGCTTTCAACAACCATATATTTAACTATGACAAACAAAACGTCCAGATTAAAGCAACCGGTTTTACAAAATCGGTTTTGTCATGGCGTTTTATCTTACAAACGCGACTTACAAGTGTTTTTTGCTGGCCGATACCAATATTTTTCTCTGAAAAACCGGTGACAATAACAAGTTATGAAAGTGTACGGTGCTTAAAATAACCAGTTGTCGTCAACCCTCCAAAAATGTATGGCTCAATTTCTGAGGACATAATAATGAGTAGGGCCGCCCTGCGTCGATGAGCTTTCAATATTTCTTCGGTGTTCCCACAATTTACTTCAGCTTGAAGAATTGTACAGTACTCACGCACGCACGGTTTCTCTACAAGTGCCTCACATCCATTCCTGGACCCACGAAGGGGTGTTTAGATATACAGTGACAGAAGCATAATAGTTGATCGATCGATTGATTGATTGATTGATTGATTGATTGATTGATTGATTGATTGATTGATTGATTGATTGATTGATTGATTGCACCGCTTAACTTGCGGACGCAACGCATGCGGTGAGGTGAGCCGTAGTCGAGGGCTCCTGAATATTTTGACCACCAGGGTATCTGTCCCTTTCGCAGAACTGTCGTACAGACGGGCGTTTTTGCTTTTCGCCTCCATCAGGAAAGTGGCCGCTGTGCCCAGGAATCGAGCCCGCGACCTCGTGCTGAGCAGCACAACGTCTTAGCCACTAAGCCACCGCGGCTCGTGGAAAAAGCGGAGTCGTTGTCGGCACGTACAGTCTGAGACCAATAAAACTCGATTACAAAAATATGAACAAGAAGACACAAATAGTGCAATTTTCCACCATGTACGTCAAATTCACGCGTGGCCTAATTACAGCAGCAATGTTGGGAAAGGTACTTTCTTACAATCCCAATAGGGTGCCATGTCTTGAACTGTTGGAACAGTACATTTCAATTTTGCGTGTTCTCGTTCATAATTTGTGGTTGCATATGATTTGTCGGTGACTTTACTTGCGATCCGACGTCATCCTTTGTGGGCTTGTTGTATTTGTATTGTATTCATCAAAGTGAAATCAAGAGAAACAATCCCGCAGCTTATTAACGGAACAAGCTGTTTTGTGCATACAATTCATTTCGGTTTAAGCAATTTTGAATTACATGACTTTGCGCAACGGAAAGTGTTTTCAAAAGTATATGGTTTTCGAAAACGCTTATCACATCTGGAAAGCTCTCTAATTAGTGTTCGGCTATAATTAGGCGGAGGAATTTTGGGAAGCACTCTCTTACGCGAAGCTGCGTATTTGTCGAAAATTCGTTAAAAAATTTTCTAATTTTTTTTGTTTACTGAGGCCTTCTAACTTGACACCTTCCACGACGCTCCCGCACTAAGTAATTGTTCTGGCACGTTATATATTCATTGACGTAAAAAGATGTTCTAATATATATACCATGGTAAACACAGCGACATAGAAGAATGAAGCGACAAGCCCTCTTCTGTGTTATTGTTCTAATCTCGCTCCAGTTTTTGTTCACGTATGAACCAGATTGACAAACAAACTCGTTCAGTAGCTGTGATGGTATATAAATGTTTTTTTTAAACACGCGAACTTTTGGCCGATTACCTTATTTGGACACGCCGTAATTTCGATTCTTTTGTACGCGATATGGACGCCTAAATTGCAATTGCCACAAAGTATTTTGAAAACAAATTCTTCTATGTGCATGGCTTTTTGAATTGTACAACTCAGTTGCACAAAATTCTATAGAAACTTTACTTTTCATGTTTTTGTTTATTAAACTCGCGGTATTTTCAACTATTACGAGTTTTGAATTATGAGATGATGAAAATTGTTAGAAGTTTTGAATTCTGAGTAGTTTTTGAGTTTATGACTCCGGGCAAGGTAAAAGCGCAATTATGATTACGATTGGACTTTCATCCTATTTCTAATTTTCAAGCGTTTTTAAACCCTAGCGGAGGCGAAAGGTCCACAAGGCAAATGCAGGTGGTGTCGCTTTCTTGTGCAGAGAACTTTGGGCGCTCGCCTTGTCGTCCTAGCTCGCTCGCTCGGCCCAAGTATATACAGCACCAAGGCGGCGTCCCGGGATAACGCTGTTGTTCGCGGCGTACCCCAGAGGCTTCGAAAGCCAAGCGGTTTATATAGTCATAAGCGTTCGAAACTCGTAAAACGCTGGCGCTTGTCATACATCTTCCCGTTGTTTAGTGCAAAGAAAACTATAGGTACATTGGCGGAAAAATATACGTAATTAACCGGTAGCGCCCGCTTTCCTTTAGTTAAGGACGCCCATGAATACGCCAATTAATCCACGGCCCTCAGTCCCCAGCGGCTGCGAAGCAACTGACCACGGCGGCGGTCAGACCTGTGACGTAGCAGAGGGTGCTAAGAATACCTGGACCCGGACAGGCCGCCATTGGGATCTGAACCTGGCAACGTTTCACACGAGAACCCTATCTAGTGAAGCGAGTCTAGACGTGTTGTTCGAGGAATTAAAGGGCATTAAATGGGAAGTTATAGGACCTAATGAGGTTAGGAGGATGGGTGAAGCCTTTACGGTGCTGAACCAAAGGACACGTGCTATGTTACCGTGGTCTAGTGGACAGAAGAGAACTGGGAGTGGGATTTCTTGTGAATAAAAGCATAGCTGGCAACATAGAAGAATACTATAGCAATAACGGAAGGGTAGCAGGTCTTGTAATTAGGCTCAATAAGAGGTACAAGCTCAAGGAGGTACAAGCTCAGGTGGAACGCTTCTATGAAGATGTGGAATCGGCAATGGCTAAAGTAAAAACACGGTATACCGTAGTTATGGGAGACTTCAATGCTAAAGTAGGCAAGAATCATGCTGGAGACTAGGCAGTTGGGAACTATGGTCTGGGCTGTAGAAATTGCAGGGGGGACCCACTAGTTGAGTTTGCAGAACGGAATAACCTTCGCATAATGAATGCCTTCTTCTGTAAACGGGAGAGACGGAAGTGGACGTGGAGGAGCCCGAATGGCGACACTAAAAATGAAATAGACTTCATATTATGCGATAACCCTGGCGTCGTGAAGGATGTGGAAGTGCTCGGAAGGGTAAAGTGTAGTGACCACCCTAAGGTAAGATCCCGAATTAAGCTAGATTTTAGGAGGGACCGTAGCAAGCTGGTACGAAAATAGCCGATTACCGAACTAACAGTAAGGCGTAAAGTAGAAGAATAAAGGATCGCACTACTGAACCCATATTCAGCTCTTACCGAGGAAGACGAGCTTACGACACAGGAAGCCAGCGACAACCTTACACGCATTATCAGGGATTGCGCAGTAGAAGTCAGGGGCACAATGGATAGACAGGATACTGGTAAACTTTCCCAGGAGACGAAAGATTTAATTAGGAAACGGCAAACCATGACAACCTCCATCCCAGATGACAGAATAGAACTAGCGGAGCTTTCGAAGTTAATCAATAAGCGGAAGACAGCTGACATACGGAAGTATAATGTGGAAAGGATCGAATACGCTGTAAAGAACGGTGGTAGCCTGAAAGCAGTCAAGAGACGTCTTGGCGCGGGGAAAAATCAGATGTATGCCGCTAACGATTAGCAAGGCAATGTGATCACAAATAGGGATAAAATAGTCACAGTGGCCGAGGAGTTTTATAGGGACCTGTACAGTAGCCGGGACATCCAGGATAATGCCGAACGAGAACGTAGTTTAGAGGAGATAGGCATTCCACCAGTAACGAGCGAAGAAGTAAGGAAGGCTTTGAAAGAAATGAAAGGGGGCAAAGCACCAGGTGAGGATCATATAACAGCAGACCTCTTGAAGGATGGCAGAGAAATTGTACTTGAAAAACTGGCAAACCTGTATACGAAATGCCTAAATACCGGAAATGTACCATAATCTTGGAAGAACGCGAACATCATCCTAATCCATAAGAAAGGTGATATGAAGGACTTGAAAAACTACAGGCCGATCAGCTTACTGTCAGTCGTCTACAAGGTACTTACTAAGGTAATCGCTCACAGAATTTCTGCAACCTTAGATTTCAGTCAACCTTAAGAACAAGCAGGGTTCCTTAAAGGTTATTCAACAATGGACCATATTCACACGATCAGTCAGGTGATAGAGAAGTGCGCTTAATATACTTAACCCCTATATATAGACTTCAGAGATTATGAGAAAGCATTTGACTCGGTCGAAACCTTAGCAGTCATTAAGCAATACGGAACCAGGGGGTCGATGACATTATGTAAAAATACTAGAAAATATCTACAATGGGTCCACAGATACCATCATCCTCCATAAGGAGAGCAGTAAAATACCTATAACGAAGGGCGTCAGACAAAAAGGCGCATTCTCTCAATGTTATTCACAGCATGTTTACAAGAAGTATTCAAAACGTTGGATTGGGAGCAGGTGGGAGTAAGGGTTAATGGAGAATACCTCAGTAACCTCAGGTTTGCTGATGACATTGCCTTGCTAAGTAACTCGGGGGACGAATTGCAAAGCACGCTTTCCGAACTGGACGAACAGAGTAGAACCGTGGGCCTGAAAATTAATATGCAGAAAATCAAAGTAATGATCAATAACCTAGGGATAGCACCGCAGTTTGGGTTAGGGGGCGAGGCAGTGGAAGTCGTAAGCCAATATATAGTCGTATGCCAATATATGAAGTCGTAAGCCAATATAGGTGATATAGAAGTGCGCTTAATATACTTAACCCCTATATATAGACTTCAGAGATTATGAGAAAGCATTTGACTCGGTCGAAACCTTAGCAGTCATTCAGGCACTACGGAACCAGGGGGTCGATGAGCATTATGTAAAAATACTAGAAACTATCTACAATGGGTCCACAGATACCATCATCCTCCATAAGGAGAGCCGTAAAATACCTATAACGAAGGGCGTCAGACAAAAAGGCGCATTCTCTCAATGTTATTCACAGCATGTTTACAAGAAGTATTCAAAACGTTGGATTGGGAGCAGGTGGGAGTAAGGGTTAATGGAGAATACCTCAGTAACCTCAGGTTTGCTGATGACGTTGCCTTGCTAAGTAACTCGGGGGACGAATTGCAAAGCATGCTTTTCGAACTGGACGAACAGAGTAGAACCGTGGGCCTGAAAATTAATATGCAGAAAATCAAAGTAATGATCAATAACCTAGGGACAGCACCGCAATTTGGGTTAGGGGGCGAGGCAGTGGAAGTCGTAAGCCAATATATCTACTTAGGCCAAGTGGTGACCCCAGATCCCAACCATGAGGCAAAGATAATTAGAAGGATCAGAATGAAGTGGAGTTCATACGGCAGACATTCTCAGATAATGAATAGCAGACTACTATTGTCGCCAAAGAAGAAAGTGTATGACAGCTGCTTCTTACCGGTACTCACCTACGGGGCAGAAACTTGGAGTCTTACTAAGAGGGTTCCACTTAAATTGAGAACGACTCAGCGGGCAATGGAGCGGGAAATGATAGGTGTAACATTAAGGGACAAGAAGAGAGCGGAGTGGGTCAGGGAGCAAACTGGTGTTAAAGACGTATTAGTAGAGATTAGGAAGAAGAAATGGACGTGGGCAGGGCATGTAATGCGAAGGCAAGGTAACCGCTGGTCATTAAGGGTAACAGAGTGGATCCCCAGAGAAGGCAAGCGCAGCAGGGGGCGGCAGAAAGTTAGATGGGCAGATGAGATCAAGAAGTTCGCGGGGATAAATTGGTCAGAGTTGGCACAGGACCGAGGTAATTGGAGAATATTGGGAGAGGCCTTTGCCCTGCAGTGGACGTAGACAGGCTGTTGTTGTTGATGATGATGATGATGATGATGTTTGGTTGGTTTTCACGATAATAAACGCACAGTTTGGCAGTGCAACGCGGGCACGTGCGGGGAGAAAAGCACAAAGGGAACAGAACTCCCGCTGGCAAAGTTTCAGGCAGGGGGCGCGCGAGCACTGTAAAGGGGGGAAAATTGAAATGCTGGGGGTGGCAGCAGTGAGCGGATAGCGGCGCTGCAGCTCATTATGGTGAATCACTGCTCTGCACTTCCGACAGCTTTCACATTGAGTGGAACGGCTTAAATTTTGTTTTTTTTGACGACACGGAACACCCGATTGCCTGATTTGCACGCTTTGCCTTTTATTTTTGCCACAGTGACCCGCATTGTGTTGACCGCTTCGACAAGTGTAGGCGCTGAATCATGTTTAGAAGTTTTTGTAAGGCTTGTTTGTTTTTTTTTCTAATAAGCATCGCAGAAATGGTAAATCAGGCTGGAAATTTGTGAAATCTCATGGTCTACCATACTTGGGCTTCGTTTCGAACATTTGCTTACTAGCAGCACCTTTTTCATTGAATGCTTGAGGCGGTTATTCTTCATTTTTTGACTGGCATGATTTTACAGGCCCCCAAATTTTCACAAAGTGCCAGAAAGCACAAGAGTCTTTTCGGCATATACACAAAAAAGTACAAATACACGGAATGACAGAATTTGAATTAGGTGCCTTTTAAACACTTTGAACGTATAGCCGGCCACCCGAAACTTTAAATTTGGTTTAATTACCCAAAAGTGCGATTTAGCAGAGTTAGAATTATCTTGAGTTACTGTAGTTTGAAGCTGCAAATGGCGCACATATTATCTTAGAAACGGTATCATTGCGTGCTCTTGACAATTTGGTATTCCACTCCACTTCGAGGTAATTGTTCGCGTTTAAAAAGCGCTCGTCAAGAGTGTGGAGAATCGTATCAAACTGTCAAAAAATTGGTGCTTCTCACCAGCACAATCTGACAGATGAGCTTCCTGACTAGAGCCAGCCGCAAGACGATAAACTACCAAGAGCGCCAGGCACAAACTAGAAAGCATGGCTCCGGTGCTTTCCGAAAAAAAAATGGTGAACAGTTTTTGTCTTGGCATTGCCTTTTAAGCGATTTTTTGTCTCGATACTCACGGATATACGAAAGTTCAACACCACCTACCCTAAAAACATCTATGGCCCGGAAATACCTACACTTACGTATATTTATGAACGCCGAGGCAACTGACTTTGCCTAAGCACTGCGCTTTGAAATTAACGTGATGAACTCAAAAAGGACGGTCATCTATGCTACCAATTACTACGTGTTTTGCAACATAGTACGGCAGAAAAGTACGTACTACAGCCTACATTCCAAGCAGGTTCAACGGCCCATTTTTATAGTGATAATAAAACAAACTGATCGAACATGAAATTGGTTTGAAAACAAATTCGAGGTATGATATGTGCTCCCCAACAGAAATTTTAGTAAGACGAAAACATTTTTGCAATGTAGTTTTTTCACTCTCTCTTATCCTTCAATGTTTGGCGCTATACTATAAGATAAGGGTCATAACTTGTTTACTGCATTTCGCTGATGCTAGGCATACCGCATTATTCGCCAGGATCTTGAATGCCTTGTGGGCACTATGAACGTCATAACTTGTTTGGTCCTTCTTCAATATACTCTTTCAGCTACATGCACGCTCGCATACGAAACCTACTAATCTTGGTTTAATCAGCTCCGCGAAGGAAGGAAATTTTGAAAGCTACATAAAATTCAGCTACAAGGCTACAATGGGCGCTCCCCGTAAATTTTTTTCTATTTGGCATAAACGGACAATAGACCGGTACTGCAATTCATTGTTATTCCTCACCTCATTAGTATCTCTGAAAGCTGTAGCGGTTTTCTTCGTCGTCACTTGGCTGCAACCCTCGTAATGAGCCATGCCAGGGGAGCCTAACAGCAACTGCATTTCAAGACCACAGTGTTTAAAATATTTGTATCAAACTAGTGCTGCACTACAACGCCTTTGATAGCTCTTTTCTGTAAATAACATATTCGCCGTGCACGCGTTTTACCTTTCCCAGTTTTTCGAATCCCCGGCGGCAATTCTCAATCTAGAAAACTGTTTGCTATACAGTTTTATTGTAAAAATAAAACCTTTTCCAGGCAACACTTTTAAGCTGAATTTTAAGAGCGCAAACAAGAACTATATACAGACAGTCCTCTGAAAGTTTTGCTTTGCTTGAGGTTTCGCATCATCCGTCGGTCTGTATCGACTGGACAATTGTATTCTTCTTTATAGTTCTGCTGACAAGCACTTGCAGCCCAGCAGGCGCGTCATCGACGACAAGATGGAAGGGCTCAGCGCCGGTGACGCACCCGTTAAACCCGAGCATATTCACCTGACTGGATTGCCGTCAACGTTACTCAATGCGGGACATTGCAGTGAAGGGAATGAACTTTGAGTACAGGTGGTGGTGAGCAGTCAAGCGCAGGCGATCCAGCTGTTTTAGGAAACCCTCGCAGCGTTATTCCCTTGCTCCGGGACTCAGACTGAGAAATAAAAAAGGGATAAAATTTGAGCTTTACCACCGTGGGTTTTTAATCATTTATGACGTGTTGCTGTGACCTTAAAATTTGTACGGTTGTAGAGCTTTTACTCCTATAAACAGTAACGGCGATACTGTTCAGATCAAATTCGCTAAGCTGCAACATCACACTTTACGTGAAATAAAAAAGTGAAATGTTTGCATAAAACGATTTGTGGAAGGAGTGTAATCTTTATCACGCAAGGATACAAATTCGATTGAGTAAACAGCTTGTGTTTGCAAAATGTGATCTTGAAAAAAAAATCACTCTTTTTTTCATGCGTGAATCGCTTCCTCAGCGCAAACCTCGCTTCCCCAAGCACCAAGGCATAAGCTGTAATTTAGAACGGAGTGTAATATTTGATAGCATGTTTACGCGAACTAATTTGATTCGCAGGCTTGGTGACTGTATGGATGGTACACAAATTTGGGAACAACCAGTTTTTAAACCTGTACTGGTCCAAGCACCGATCTACTGTGGAATGATGGAGCTTTTGTGATACAAACAGGCTATGATATTTTTTGATGTTTTCACTATTAGTCCTCAAAAAAGCCCCACTCTCCTGATAACTTTTATTATTACCTAAATTCACAAAGGTGTGATTCCAAACGGTTCACATGTTCCTCAAACATTTATTTATCGGAGTATTACGAGTGTTATTCAAACTGTTTCCAAAGATAATCTGTACCCGCATAACAGACACCGCATATTTCTAATCACCCAAGCAGCCGGCTGATTTTGCAAAAGGGTGGTAAAAAATTTATCATATTTCAGTAATCAAACCCAAAAAACGATTGTGATAGAATTGTAAAAACCCTTTTACTATGTATTTATTGCCAGAATGGAACATTTGATTCACTGAGAACATCTAGAGTCGCAGAACTATTGAGACAAGAGGGATTAGGCAAGACGTCACTGTAAATCTCAAAGGACACATTCAGCAATCTGCGGACCCTAGAACGGTTTTTCAGAAGAAAGAAAAGTGTCGAATAACAAAAGCACTTGGCTACTGGACACCATCTCTCCGAAAATAAGTACAGCGTGAGTTGAAGGGTAATATGACATGTCCGATTTTGAGAAGACAGTAGTATGAGCGAACCGAAAATATTTCCACCACCTAGGCCTTGCGGGGGACGTAGTCACGTTTGTTATACAATGATTCAACGGAAACTTAAATACTGAGTATAGGACGTCTTGTCGTAAAAATTGATGAACATTTAAGAAAGGCAAAATAAACTTACTTATACAAAAACAACTCTTAAGTACAGAAAGCACTTACGTAGATGTACAAACAAAGCCAATCAGGTACTAAAGTATGCGCGAATACGATTATCCTGATTTCCCTGTTTAAAGCACAATTCGAAATGCAAAAAATGACGTGCCAAGTTAGTACTGTGTAAACACAATTAGAACACGCTCTATAATAATTATAACGGCTGTCTCTGCCACTGCGTAAAAGCGACATTTACAAACGGTGCCTACCCCCGGTAATCGGTTCCCCTGCGGAAAGTGGATACTTGGTAAAAATACGCAACAAATGGCACCGCGTGCACTAGTGGTCGAAGACTGGAGAAACAATTGAGTTGGCGGCCCTCATTCCTTCGTCGGAGACATGCACTTGAACCTCACAATTATTTTCGCTCTTCTCATTGACTATTCTCTATAATTGTTAGGCCCGCAGTGTTCCTTCCGCACGCTTTCACGTCTTTTCCATAGTGGACCCCGTTTGCACCCGCTTATACCCGCGGTCAGGTCCAAAGAACACATCCGCGCAATGAACCTAAAGAAATGTGGTCACCGAGAATGCAATCATAGCTCAATCGGATTGACGCCGGTTTTAGTTCTACCCCAGAAAGTGTTTTTTTTTTCAGGTGGCTGCACATGGTATTGTTTCTTGACGCTGCTACCGCTTCCTCCGCGGGAATTGGGGTGACCTAAAGGTTCGGGTGCAGATTTCACGGCCTACTTGTACGGGATCAGGTGGCGGGACCTCCCGAGCCACATTTTATATTTAGGCGCGCACTTCCAGCTCCTGCTCGAGAACTCCTTGTTTTGTAGCCACTTTCACTCACAATGAGACAAGGATTTCGAGAGGCAGACGAGGAATTCCCGCCTGAAAAGCTCCGCTCTTAAAGATTAGATTGACCTTAGATTAGATTGACTCTTAAAGATTAGATTGACATCAGGGAACCAAAAATCTAATCAGTCGTAATAGAGGCGGTAAGCGAGTATGCTGAATGGTAAATGAAAGAAATAGTGTTGATTCGGAAAAGTGATTCTACAAACACGCCAACGTAGCAGACAAGAGTAAGAAGAGGCTGCCGAGGAAAGAAACTAGAAGAAGGTAATACCGACGACTCATTGCAGAAATGACCTCAGATATATTCGTTGCGAAAATTGATCGAGACAGCACATCTCTGGGCAGTTTGAAGTTTAAAGGAAGGGGCGCTTCATTTGCTGTTGGCCCAAATCTGGCAGATTACAAATATAATCACAAATAGGACCATAAACCCAAAAACGGCTCACGGTATTCTTTGGGGTGGGAATACAGTGCTCATCGGTAACTTCAAAGACGCAGCGATCGCCAACTACTCCAACGCTACTTAACAAATTGCCCGGAAAAACCAATTCCTTGTACGCAAGCTGAAACTTTTACTACTTAAGCGCGTATGGGAGGTTATGCCGCTCCGACAAAAGACGTGACACTGCGGACGTGCTTTTTAAATTTGTCAGATAAATCAACGACGTTGAGGCATAATAACGGTTAAAGGAACCATGTTAGATGTTGAACAATCTATTACGAAATTACAAGCGGCCACGACAGAGCTGGCCATGGCTGCGTACCAGACGAGCTTTCTCGTCGTCGATGATTGCGACCAGGTCGGTATGCTCAACTCGCTTCTTTTGCGTCTTGTAGCGGTAAGGACACCATGTCGTCTTGTTACTGTACTGATGTTTTCTAATTTATGACCACAAGCGAACTTGCTACCCATGACTCTTCATAAGTGCCCGGGGCTAGGCACATCATTATGTGCGAAACCATAATTATGTAAAGGCAAACGTCTGTTGGAATAGCAGTCTCGTTTGCTACCACTTGATTGAGCTCTATTTGGCCATTTCCACTATTATTGTTCGTCAAAAAAACGGTAGGAACATGAACATATTAATTGGAAATGGCCTAAAGCTTGTTAAATACGTAGACAACCTCTTTTTCAGAAGTTTAGGCTTTGTGTAGACTATGGAAATCATAGTATTCGTACTCTCTTCCTCGAAACAAAAATGCGGGCAGGGCATTTTGAAGAAGAGATCACATCGCCTACTAAAATCAGGTCTACTTGCTGCCTTAAGGGTAGCGCTACTTGGCGGCGCAAGCTTCTGCAATTCAAGGGTGGGATTCGTCGTTTCCTCGGCCGACAATGGGTGTTTTATTAGGCCGCCTGCTTGCAGATTTTCTGTTCAAACCTAGTATTTTTGCAGCGCCTTATGGTCATTAGTGCTTCCTACAATGCAGGTTGAGGTCCACGTCACTAGGGAAGTTCGCGTTTTGCAATTACTCTGAACCAGTCGGCAGCCGAAAGCAGGCTTTTGTGCCATTGATAACT
The DNA here is from genome assembly GCA_013339765.2 of Haemaphysalis longicornis. NCBI lineage: Eukaryota > Metazoa > Arthropoda > Arachnida > Ixodida > Ixodidae > Haemaphysalis > Haemaphysalis longicornis. The sequence goes on along the minus strand of CM023455.1, from coordinate 58,075,615 downwards.
TCAAGAAGGCAACTTTTGCTCTTTTGCCAATGTGACTCGGCCGTTGTGTGAAAATTTTCGCGACAAGATTTTTGTGGCCAGGGGGCAGCTGCACTGTAGTTCTCCAATTGTGTAGCCGAAGCAGTCAAATCCGCCAGTAAGAAATACTGTGTGTGGTACAAGCCTAAAAATCCGCTATTGAAGGTAACGCACATGACCACGGCTACACGGTGACTAAAATCAGCACTACCTACAGGCAATCGTCTATCCTCACTCGCGCTTTCGCTACAACGGTCCGTCGAGAGGCTCCGCGGCGTCCAGAAAAGTTGTCGCGGTTTCTTCTTATCTGAAAAGCTCCACCCACGTGGCGAATGAAGAAATCAACAAAGCACAGCCTTTGGACAAAACCTAGTATTACACTTTTGGAATGGTGTCAAGAGCGTGCTGTCACGTGTCATCAGATTTTACCTACCGGAAACAGCCTGCAAGTTGCTCAATTACGTTTAAATAATCTGCTTCGGTGTCCATCGATTGTAACAGCGGTATCTCCCAAGCGGCTTCTTCGTTATCAACAGTCGGAGTCGACGTATATCATCGAGGAACGGGATTCTGTGGCTTCCTTCTCTGAACGTGTCAGCGTCAATAGTTTACGAGTGAGCGTCTACAGTGCTTTATTGTCACGGCAACGGTTTTTGTCAAAAGCTTTTTTGACGACCTCTTAGAAGTGCGAGGGATCGGCTTGATATTGGCTGCGAGATGCTGCCTTTGGTATCTAAGAATCGGGGATGTAGTGTTGTCTGTGCTCAGGTAACCCTGAATTCCTGCACGATACTGCAAAATCCGAAGACGAAAAGCAGCCAGAAAAAAACAACAACTGAAGTCCAGTGGCAATTAAACAGAGCATTGTTGATGGTGGCAAGTTCCACCAAAATGGTAGTGCATAAGCATCTGGCAATTATTGCGCCAAAAAGCCCTTGGCGAGCTTACTAAGGCTAATGTCTTCAGCCTAGCTTCCTGTTTTGGTAATGAAACGCCAGTATTGCGCAACGGCGACTCCCGCGTAATAAATTAGTCTTTTTTTACGGTTTGGAGACGATTTCTTGCGCGTTGGCGGCGAGCGGCCGTTGCAGGTTACATCCCTCGGCCAACCTCGAACTGCCGGCAAACAAGCGGTTGCTCGCTCAGATACCTTTGACCAATATGCTAACACGGGGCTTAACGGCTGCGTGACCGGGACCTTATAGCCCTACGGAGGGTTGGCTCTGTTTGCGTGTAAGTTGGCGAAAGGGGAATATTTCAATAGGTGAGGGTTTAACCGCTGATATTGCTCTCTATGTGCTTACAGGAACGAAGACTAGAGAAACACACGCTCCCTGGAAGCGATAGCACTGCTTTATATGCTGCATTTCTGCAGAATAATTCCTCAGCATTCTCAGTGATGGCACGCTACCCAGGCTTTATGTAGGAGCCCTTAAGTGGATCAAATGCTCGAAAAGACATTTTAGATGTCCGGCTGCGAAATACCAAACAAAGCAAATATTCACGCAGTCGAACAGGGTAACATTACGCACAACATGCCGAGATACTAAAAGAAGCAGAACGATTCTACACTAGACTGTGTTCCAGCGCCGTTATATCACGGGAAAACACTCTCTCATAGCACAAGTGCAACTTGCGATGTCCAACTAGCAACTAAAAAAGAAATCGCATGGGCTCTCAAGGGGTTAGAAGTAAACGCTGCAGTTTACAACTACATAACCGTGGGTCTTTTGAAAGAAAAAAGAAACACTCTACTGCTTGTGATTTTTTTCAAATGATTAAGGACTTTAAAAGACTAGCCGAAAAAACCCGAACAAAAAAAGAATATACCAATGAGCCTACGACAGGACCAACGGCCTAGTCTAAGTTATTTACAAATTTATAACCAAAGATATAGTAAATCCCTTAGATGACCGCCTGTATTCCCAACAACCCAGAGAATATGGCGGGTTTAGGAAATGGCACTAAAAATAGAAAGGGTAGTTATACAAAAATCGGGAGTGTACACTAAAAAGCTTTACGTGACGTTTACAGACCACGCCAAAGCCCTTTGTTTAGTACACGACATGGCCGTGCTAAATGCACTGAAAGACCAGCGAAAAGAAGAAACCTAGATAACGTTTCCATACGACATATATAACAGATCTACGGGCAGCACAACCCCTTAAAATCATGCTGGTATTTTTCCTATCCGAAAGAGAGTAAGAGAGAAAGATACTATTTCAGCGAAACTCTGCACAACATGTTCACTCACAAAAGTTGACTGTGAAAACACATGATTAAGAATGAACGGAGAATACTTGAGCCATTTAGTTTTTGCAGACAACACTGTCTGGCTAAGTGACTGTTTTACACTTGCTTAAAACGACTCAGAAACTATACCCAGACAGTACGGGTATCGGGATAAAATATTTGTGTAGACATTTAAATTTTTAAGGAATAATCATTCACAAAGTGCCTTCTTAAGATTTAGAAACCGAACTCTACGAGCAAGAAAAAAAAAACTACCTGGGACAGATAGTGATGAACCCAACGATGACAGAGCACTGCGGTACATAATGGGCATGGGCTGGGGAGAACTCGGCAAGCAGTAGGAAGTAATAAATTAACCTGCCGCCATAACTCAAACGAAAAATATAGAACTAGCACATACTTGCGGTCGTGACATACGGAGATGAAACGTAGCGCCTTCCGATACAACTTGAAAGAAAACTTAGGTCGGCTCAAAGAGCAATTAAACAAATAATAATAGGAGTATCTCTTTGGGACAGGAAACTAGCCTCCTGTATCAGGAACAAGCTAGAGCAGACGATATCAAAATCCAAGATATAAAAAATGGTGATGGCTGACCATGCAGTGAGACGAACCGAAAACCAGTGTACAATTAAGGTAACACAGTGGATACACTGAGATTGTTCTAGAAGACCGCAAGAACAATAACACGGTGGACTGATCGAATAGGTGAATCCTGTGGCCGGCACTTGACTCACGTGGCAGAGGACCCATGTGTTTAGAAGTCATTGGTCGAATAATTCGCCCTGCAGTTCATTAGTCTATTCATAATGACCTGGCGCATAGCTTTTCTTTCGCTCGTGAGAACGAGGTTCAGAAAACTTTAACTTTAATCTTTTTTTTGAAAGGATACCACTCCATGGAAAAATTATAGCTTTTGAAGATGTTCTCTTGACGCGGAAATTGTTTTCGCCCAATATGACAACGGCATCCCTTTCGTGGTGTAATTCCCCATTTCACTGCAAATGACCTTGTATAAACAAAACATATTGCCCCGCAAAAGTTACCACGGAAGCACGTCTTTATTGCAGCTCGCGTAATTTTTCTGGCGCGTAGGGGTCTTGGCTACCAGCACTTTCTATAAAGAAATCATACTCCCAATTGCTATTTAAAGAAGGCAGGAAATGAACAACAAAAATGAACAGAAAACGTCGTTATGTAGCTCTTTTATGACCTGCTCATTATTGTCTCTGCAGCACCCCCCTTCGCCAAACTCTTTAGGAATGTTTTTTATATCCCGTTTCTTTTTTGTGTGATGATATGTTTCGCTAATGACGAAAAGTTTCACCTTTTGGATACGAATTCCATACAGCCTTGTTTAGGAATTGCGTATGAGTTACGCTTTCATTTCCCTGTTCACGTCTAATACCACTCTACCAGGTTAGGAATCATTGTGACCTCATCACGGCTGTCAGCATTTTTCCGTTTAAACACTTTCAAAATCACTGAGCATCTGCACTGTCAGTCTGTTGCCTGCATCATATGTGTTAGAATGATAATTAAACAACTTACAATGCCGGTTTTTATATATACAAATCGTCTACGATTGTACAGTATGTGCGGTGTACACAACTATGTAACTGCCAATTGAACCCACCGCTCTGTAAAATTATGGACCACTTTATGCCCAACATTTATTGCGGAAGCACAACAGTAATGCCAACTGAATCCCATAAGCCAATGCTTTTTAGATGTCATGTAGTTTGCATCAAAGTTATGTTGTTGATGACAGAAAACGTGAATAAAATTTTCTTTTTTTTTCGAGCAGTGAACGAGTATGGGGGACGTGCAGACATGGCTGGCCGACATTATTATAGGGATCTGTGCATGCATTATTCACAAAAAAACTTATCATTTCAACGGAAGTGCTGTCATTACAATAGGTTCAATGCCGAGGAAGTCGTCTCTTACATGTGACCTAATTTATTAAAATTCGGTTTTATGACACGCCGAGAAATTTGAAGGTAATAATTGAGTTCCCCATACAAAAAAACCTATTTGTTGGTAATATTGCTATTGGGATCAAAGTTAGCGAGCCTAGGGTGCAACTAAATTAAGATATGTCAACCAACACTGAAAGTATAACGAGGAAATAAACGATGAAGTACCCGCTTGTAGTATTTGGTGGAATTTTAAAACCTTTTACAGCAAATACACAAAGCAAAAAAGTTAAGCACTCCCACAAGCAGCCGAAACCGTGGTAGCAGTTAAAGAGGAAATGCAGAGAAAACTTTGCTTATAACAGGCACGGGCAAGAGGTGTAGAAAATTGTTAGGGTGGAATTTTAGAGAGAGGACTATGATGAACACAAACCCTATAAGCATGCCTTTGCCACAGGAAAACAAGTTGGGAACTACTCTGGTCACAACTTCAAGCAAACGCCTTCACATTGGCGCATAAATTACCCAGCGGAATCGTAACGCAAGCCAGTATCTGTGAAGTTTACAAAAAAGTGGCGCAAATACCAAACCAACTCAAGAAACCGTTCAACATGTACTGCGGAGTTATACGAGATCGACAGGTTTTGCGTCAAAAAAAAAGTGTTTATTCCTTCAAAATGGTAAAGAAAGCTTTTGTAACGAAAGAATACTTTAAAGAAGTGAACTCTGGGTTTCGAAGAAATGTACCTCTAAACTAGACATTCTACCACCGTATTTTGTGCAATTTTCATAAAATATTTCAAATAAACATTTTTATTTTTAGAATAAATGTACCAAAATGGCAAAGATTCCATCAAGGTAGAAGAAATCAAACGTAGTATAACACAAAAATCATCAGACATTCATGGGGCCAACAACAACCGACCCATAGAATTTAGATATATCGTTAAATATACAGGAAAATTGAGTAGTGACAGAATCTATTACTTCCTAACAAAAACCAAATCTCCACACCACAAATTATATTTGACTCACTCATCACACTTCGGCAACCATCGCTTAAACCTAGTAAAAATTGATAAAGAACATTGAAATAAAGCATTATGTATTGGATACAAATAAGCATTTACCAGCAAGAAATCATGCTTCTTCACAAATTTTACGAAGTATTAAGCTGTCCAAAATCTCTCGTCATTCCCGCTCATATTTTTTTTAATTGAAGATGTACCTATAATAAAAAAAAAATTATGAATTTAATCAGAACGCAGTTCAGTTTTCTCTCAGCATCGCTTTTGTATTGATTACTTACAAATATCTCAATTTTTATCTCCAGAACAGAACGTTCTCTATGATGTATATATTCACTTTTCCTGACCACACAGCCTCACAAGAAAGGCAATTGACCGAATAAAATTGAGCAGCAGGTCACCAAAGCGCTTAAAATAGTAGCAACTGTGGAATAGGCTAACTAGTTACATTTCCGGCAACGGAATCGAATACTACTGGAGTAGGCAGCAAGTACCTTCAAAGACATCCAGCCATCATACTCGGATGCGAAAATCCACAAACTGTATAGAATTCAAGATATTAGGCGTCTACATAAATATCAAATAAAGTTTAAGTCATACGAACCATACAAAACAAAATAAACAATAATACAACAGCCTACATATATCTACAGCCTGCAACGGGGGGCTTTCGAGCAAACGCCTGCAGAAAACGTATATCAAAAATATAGCAAAAACAATCGTATGTGCTCATTTAATTTGAAAAAGAAAGCAGTCCGTATTAAGATAAAATGAACCAGTATTGAAAGAACCTCCTTATTGTGTTGCCAAACAATTTAAATCAGTTTTCCGCCCGTACATAAAGATCAGAGCAAAGGTCGCACAAATTCACTCAACAGTTAAGAACGAATTTGAAATATTTCACGTCTTCTTTGGCGGAAGATCCTCTCTTGGAAAAACAGCACTATTATAGGAGACCATGTATGCGATAAGGTAGATAAATGGCGGCAAAATCAAGACGATAATAAATCTTGCACCCATGTTACAAAACCGATTTTTTCAAACAGTCCCGACAGTTTTTACACACGTCTTGAAAGATAAAACAGGCATAGAAGTAGGTCTCGTAATTTTACTTCAGGACAGCAAAATACTGGAATTCAAACAACATAAACTTCTGGAGTATAGCAATTAAGTTTGAGGAAAAAGGAATCGCCATTTAAACTGGAATTGAATACTTCTGATCTAGCTAGAAAGAAGGGAACGTAGAGTTCTTTAGCGATAGCCTATCAACCCTAAAAGAAAAAAAACAGACACAAATATTCAACCCCAATGTATTCGATTGAAAGTTTTATTACTATAGAAAATGTAGTGAAAATAACGTTACCTAAATATGTATTAAAGTGGCAATCTTCGTCCGAAAGAAGCAGAAGAAATGGTTTCGAAAGAAGGCCGAAAATTACTGTGAAAAATATACTGGCCTCTATACAATAATTTATTACAAAGAAGCACGAGTGTAACGTAACGAACCAATCAAAATGTACCTGGCAACAACAAAAAATAACACTTAGATTTTCAAATCCATAAAAATGTTCACATATTTACTGCCCAGTAATTATGAAACTGTAGCACCTCGCAGGTGTTTACTTTACAGGAATATTTTCATTTTACTTTCCCAAGTTTGCCACTGCATGCAAGCACAAATGTAAATATACTCTACCAGCGATGAGCTTTGATCACTAGTCACAGAACTCCCCTATAACAAAAAATCAGAAAACAACGTTTTACCGTCAATATAAATAATCGCAGAAGAACACAACCTGAGTAACAAAAAATACAAAAACGTTATACGTTCTACGAAAACGACAATAATATTTCACTGTAATGTTAACCTTTTGAGGGTCGACTTTTTTGCCAAATGCGACACCCCCGGGTCGATTTTTTATGGCTGATTTAAAATATTCGGTTGAATCTATTTTGAGAAAAAAATATAGTAATTTTTTAGGGTGGCCCTACAGTGACAAAAAAATCGTTTAGGTTGTTACATATATGTGGTTTATTCATGCGTAACACAAGAAAAGTTCTCAATAAAAACGAGAGAGTAACAAGCCGGCACCTTTTTAGTGAATCAAAAACAGATAGACATCCATTCTGTGGGCGCAAAAAGCTCGGAGGGCCCGGAGGACGATACCGAAACCAGCCGCTGCGCGCGCGCGGTGGCACAGGAGCGCGCGCGGGCGCGGGAGGATGCGGGAGCAATAGACGGCGCACAACTCATAAAATGCCAAAATGGGAGAAAATAGACTCATCCATTTCGCAGGTGACTTTGGTTAGTGGCAGGCGCAAGAACAGAGAGGCGCCCGGGCGCCAGGTGGCCGATACCCAGCGCGCCTCCTCGTTATCGGATGCGCAAACGAATGCCGGCGTTCCGATGAAATAAATCATAAAAAATACAATCAAGAGCCATCGGCGCAAAAAAAAATTTTTTTTGTATTTCCGAAGTGAGCAGGCACATGCGAAGCAAGAGAAGTTGGCGAAAAAGGCGCGCTTTTTAAAGATACAGCAATGCCGTACATGAACTTCATTGACCATTTTGAATGTGTTTACCGATGCCATACATGTACGGTCGTGACCCTCAAAGGGTATTAACCCCTGAACAATTTTGATCTGAAGCTCCACAAACACGCACACTGACAAAATCTGTGGCTCATAACTTGAGAACAGCTTTGAGGTGTTTTGTATTATCCAGTTTCCTAATTTCTTTATAGTGAATTTTTGTGCTGTAAAGATCTCGAATAATTATTTTTTAGATTGCTTGTCTTATTGTAATATAAACATATAGTTTCGAATCATTACCATTGATACCTTCTTGGTAAGGAGGGCCTATATGCGTGAGCCCATTTAATTAAGAAGCCTGATATTAACGTGGAGCTTTCTAATTTGTATTTTCGTTTCATATTTGAACTCTTTTTCTTTTATAACCCGGCCAAAGTTTTGAAAGGTAGTTTTTATGTTGTTTTGAGTAGTTTGTTTATAATTACGAGTCAACCTGCTGTTGTGTATAACTGAGTAAGCTCTTGGCGGTCCAAAAAGCATTTATTTTTATTTGAACTACAATAATATGCACTCCATTTTTTTACCTCATCCAGGACGCTCTTTTCTTGTCCCGCAGTATACGCCTATCATCGTTCGTTCCACAGCTCGTTGAGGCGATCTTAGTCGACTTTAACGTTGTTTAGTCAAGCGTCAAGTTTTCGACCGCTACGTCGTCCCTGGAAGCCGGCAACGATATATATATATATATATAGATATAGAGAGAGATATAGATAGAGAGATATATATAGACATATATATATAGATAGATATAGATATATATACATATAGATAGTTTATATATATATATATATATAAATATATATATATATATATATACATATATATATATATATATATATGTTTATATATATATAGATATATATATATATATATATATAAATATATATATATTATATATATATATCAAAGTTGCAGTCCTTTTTGCCAGTGCTGTTTGGCGTTTTTTAGCAGTGTTTTATAGTGCCGAATGAGGTATGATTGCCTTTTTTTAATGCAGGAATAAATAATTGAAAATTCAAGTCGAGAAAAAATGCGCCGTTTTTTCCGGAAGCGGGAATCGAACCCACAACCTCCGCATAACGCGTGCGGGTTTGTGGGTTCGATTCCCGCTTCCGGAAAAAACGGCGCATTTTTTTCTCGACTTGAATTTTCAATTATTTATTCCTGCTTTAAAAAAAAAGGCAATCATACCTCATTCGGCACTATAAAACACTGTTAAAAACGCCAAACAGCACTGGCAAAAAGGACTGCAACTTTGATATGTGTCCTTACGGAATCCCTCGTCTCGTACGTCTCTGTTCTACAATATATATATATATATATATATATATATATATATATAATATATATATATATATATATATATATATATATATATATATATATATATATAACGCAGCTTATAGAGAGTCGACAAAATGAAAGAAACAGCGGCAAGATCGCGGGTCCGACTACCGGCCGCGACGGCCGGTTTTTCGAAGGAAGCGAGAAGCAAAAACGCCTGTTCTTTCAAAAGTAGTACGCCCGTTAGATATCCCCACATGGTCGCAATTATTCCGGAGCCCTCCGCTACGCTGCGTCTCATGACCTCTGCAGTTTCGGCGTGTTAAATCCCATAATTAATCAAAGCGTCGAGCTGAGAATATACTGCTACTCAAAAATAAATTGAAAGTGCCCTTTACCAGCTTATGATACTTTGCCACCTCTCACATGTGAGTTATCGTGAAAAGTTTTCCCACGCTTGCCCCCCCCCCCCCCACCACCCATCTTCATATGTATCTTGTAACACTTCCGACGTGTTTGGCCTACAAGGAAATGGTCTACTTATATAAATCAATGTATATTTGCGCTCGCCTGTTCACTTCGTGGGTCTTAATTTATTGCACCATTTAACCTAAAGCGCACTATAAAAAACGGAGAGCAAATTCATTTTTGTGTTTGTGGGGGGGCAACATTTGGCCAAGCAAAGTAGCAGACTCCACTACCTAGAGTCAACTGATAGAGCTAAAAGACTGTCGCCATAGAGAAATTTTTTTGAGCTGTTACGCTTTGTAGCCGCAGTGCCCTTTTGATAGGTTACGAGCTACCCTTTTTCCCAGCATGTGCTTTTGACGCTTAAGAAGTTGTTGCTGGCCGTAACCTTCGTGGGTTTCGGTTTTATCAGAAAACTGTGGCATGGTTCCTCACGCCATTTACCGCGCTTGTAGGCACGCTCCTCACGACAAACGCCCACCGTCGTCCAGGCTTGCGCGTGGCACTCGCAAACATACCAAGAAAACATTTCACGTGCGTCCGCCCCTGAAAGGCTAGCAAAAGACAGCTCGCTCTACAGGCGCCCAGCTCGCGAGGTCGGTTTGCACCTGCAGACAAAACTACCCGGGCCCACCAGCCATCATGAGGATGACAACGATATAGATGGATATGACAAGAACTGCAGTTAACACTGGATGGAACGAACCTGTAATTAACGAATTCCTGGATCTAACGAAGTTTTTAAATTCCCAACTGCCACCCCCATTGAAGCCCATGGGTTTGCGACCTTTGGGTAACGATGGCGTTTCGATGGTTAACCTTTATGTTGCGAATTTACAAAGTTGGTGAGTCGTTGGTCCTTGCATTTTTTTAATAGGCTAGAGAAATGCAGTAATTTAGTGCATTTCGCCCGCACCGCAAACTTCTATTGCACGAGTGAGAACGGTGTCGGTTAGAAGGGATAATCCTGCTTGTCAGCTTGTAGTTGCGCATCCCCGCTGCGACCTGCAGTGCCGGTTCTGCAGCCAGGAAACAAAAATTTTTCCCTTGTCAACAAACTCGAAATTTTGAAGGCCGTCTCCGCCGGCAAGCAAGAAGAACGTCGGCGCCCGGTAAAGTATCCCAGCTAGCAACCTCTCAACAGTTTTGAGTGCGTAAAACAGCCTCATTTTTGAATAAAGGCGCCCTTTAAGCTTACGCTTGGTCTTTGAAACGTGTTCGCGCACTCAAAAGTGCGAAAAGGCAAAAAGGATACTTCAGTTACGTTTCCGCTTAGGGTGGTAAGTGACCTTGCTCCTTCGGATGCCGTGCAGTGATTAAGCTCCTGGGAAAGCAGCAGGCGCTAGTCACGCCGTTTTTTACTGTGAAATAAATTCTTGAATGGTGAGTTCATCGTCACTGATGTCTAGCAGCCTGATTTCGATTTTCTTCATTCACGCAAGCCTCAACTCGAAACCTGCACGTAACGAGAACCTTGATGCAACACAAAATGGCTATTTTTTTCCACGTCGCTATTTCCAGTTTTTACTGTACTACTACCACCGTGAAACGCAGCGACTAAACATGTAAATAAACAATTTTTAACTGAATGCAATGCGTAGTGGAGTGTCCTTTAGTGCTTACACAGCAAGTAATTATCCCGCGTCATTGTGGTCCAAGCCTTGCGCGACTTTGTGCGTGATTCGCCATTTTTTATGTGAAGCTTTCAGTTTCCCACTGATGGCGTCGGCGTCTGAGTAAAAATAATGGCAGAAAGCCAACTATACACGGTGGGTTTCACAAGACAATGCTGATGATAAGCGACGGCACATCAAGAGACTAAAAAAACCTTTACCGTGGTCGGAATCAAGCCTGGGTCCCCGCGATATAAACCCATCCTTTTTACGATTGCGCCACCCAGACACTGTGAAAAAGTTTGGATTAAAAATTGTGACTCCGACTCGGACTGCACGGGAGAAAGCTTCCCATTGTAATTGTCGTAAAAAGGGGTATTTATTTTTTTTCTCATTTAGATCCTGTTGTTTGGAGTTAATGATTGTTGTAGGGCATGCCTCATAGCCGATGTGAAGCTGCTCTCTCAAAGCACCGAACTTTTTTCTCGCTTCACGTAACAGTATCTTTGTGGTGTTGGTGTCAACAGGGCCGCATTGGAGGTCTCCACAAATGCAACAATTCAGAGGGTTTACAAACAAAGCAAAGTTAAAATTTCCATGCTACATAGAAACGAAGTGATTTGGAATGAGAATTAAAAGTGGTTGGGAGTGAGCGCGAGTGGGCGGGAGTGGCGACTGCGTGTGAGGTGCGGAAGCGAGTGATGAGTGCGAGTGAGTGTGAGTGGCTATTGTAAGTGGTGAGTGCGAGTGCGAGGGAGTGTATGTGACGAATACGAGTGGTGAGCGTGGGTTTCTGTAAGCGAGAGTGGTGAGGACGAGTGGTTAGCGTGAGCGTCAGTGAGTGCCAGTGGGGAGCGTGAGCGCGAGTGAGTGCGAGTGGTGACGACAAGTTTTGAGCATGAGCGCTACTGAGTGCGAGTGGTGGGGATGAGTGTTGAGCATGAGCGTGAGTGAGTGCGAGTGGGGACGACGAATGCGGAGCGTGAGCGGGAGTGAGTGCGAGTTGTGAGGTCCAACTGGCGAGCGTGAGTGGGAGTGTGTGCGAGTGGCAACGACGAGTGGTGAGCATAAGCGCGACGGAGCGCGAGTGGTGACGACGAGTGGCAAGCGTGAGTGCGAGTGAATGCGTTAAGGTAAATATATTTCTTTGAGCGATTGTGAGGGAGTGGCACCCAGTTTTGCCGACTTATGTTGTATTGTGATAGGATGGCTTGATATATTTATCGTCATCTGGTTTGGCGCGGTGGACTCTGTGGCGCGCCGGTCGCTGAAAGAGGGAGAAGACTAAGGCGGGAGGTCATCGTGTGTTGTAAGTGCACGCAGAAGCCTGAAGACGCCGGGCAGTCGCCGTGACGCCCACCCTAACGTCCGCTCGGAGATTTTTTTCTACGGTAGACGAATTTGTATAGGCCTAAACAGCTCCATTGCTAAACACAAACACCCTCGGACGCGATTGACCGGTTTACTGTGTCACGGTCGACATGCTCCAGAAATGTCAGGACCAGCTGAGCGAAACTGTCAGTCAGAACCTCAGCGAAAAAAGACACCATTCCTTTAAAATTCGCATTCTTCTTTGCTGTCATCATTTGCAGTTCAAACGCTCGTCACGACACTATGAATAGCCTCCTTGCATACCGTGTGCCCAACGGGAGCGGTACCCATCAAATCCACAAAACCTTACCTCCTACTACCATCGGTGAACAGTTCCCAAAATTTCGCCTCTGATGCCTGATTCCCTCAGTCGGACCACGCGTACGACTGAAACACGTACCGTCTCGCTATGAAACTGTTGATGTTTTTTGAGATAGCGTAAAATACCCGCTCGGGTGCCTTTCCTGACATGATTTTGTTTGGACATTGGCAGTTTTTCTAGACGCAATAATTAAAAATCTTACACCGCCTGGGGGAAATACCAAACAAGGGCCTTCCCCGAGTCAAAGCTTGAGCCAGAAGTCTTATTGGGTGACACATCCCGGTAATTGGTTATGATACCAGCGCGGACGTGCTGAAGGTGTTCGATGTTGTCGTAGAGGGAATTTTTCGAGACTCTTTGGAATTTGGTGTGATTGTATGCAGTCCGCACGGAAATAGCTCAAATTCGCCCAACTCCTGACGAGTTCTCAAACGTTTATGTGCCACCACTCTACTCATTCTAGGGAAATGTATAACTGACCTAATAAATCCAGGGAATAATTTGGCCACGCAACAGCCAAACCCCAAAATGTTTCTGTATAAACGTAGCCTTTTCCCGAAGCCGTTTTTCTAAAACTTCAGAATCGCTTCATCTCCGCTCCCGCTACTAAACACTCCCCTCGAAAGAAACGCGGCAACCCCTTCCTTCCCAGCTTTTTAACATTTATCAAGACCGGAGACCCCTCAATGTTTCTGGGAAGTGGCTCTAAGACATTACCGAACGGGACCACAAACCAAATACTCCACCACAAAGTTGAATACTTCACCGAGAGCCTCCACTGTTGCTTGAACCCTTTAATGCCCAGTGTATCATATAAGATCCGCCATCTTTCGGAATTTTTTACTCGCCCCTGGGTCTTTCGACCGCCAATAAATGCCAACTAGTATCATTTCTGATACCTCATAAGCGTTTTTGTAAGAAACCGTAGCTCAATAACTCGCCCCATTGAGACCCAAATGCAGTTTGAGAGGTGGATTCCTCCGTCGTAAGCGTTCCCGGTGGGTCTGCACCTACATTCAATGGTTGTATGATACACTTTTTTTACCGGGTGTATGATACATTATATACCAAATTTATATGTAGGTATACATATACCTACATGTAAATTGGTATACGGTACATTATATGCCTACATTATCTATGTAGGTATATATATGCTTACTCTTTACGCGTTTATGATACACTATGTTATTTTGAAACCCTGGGGGAAGAATTTTTCTTTTTCGCAGTTTTTCATTGTGTCAGTGAGAAACTACAATGTAATAACGCATTAGAATTTTTATCTATTGTTTTCATTGGCTGGGTATTACAGAGTTAATATATGCTGGTTCTGGGACAACGGCCACGTTCACGTTCACTCGGAAACGGCCAACCTCATCCCCATTCCTGAGCCTGCATAATAACGGAACGCAATGGTGGTCACTTGATACATTCGCCATTCTCGGGATCGACCTCGCTCACGCCTTCCATAAGGTCAAGGATGGATATAATCGAGAACAGAAAAACGTTTTAGTGGAAAAGATGGTTTGAACTGCGATCGCGGGATTCCTACAGTTCCAAGATCAACTTTAACTTGGCTGAGTCACTTTTGAGAATAATGTGCTGTGGCTCAACGGGATACCAATAGGGTCGTCTCTGTTCCCCTTTCCTTTTCAACGTTGCCGTGATAGCTCTGTCCAATGTTCTGAACAGCATTATCCAGCAACATATGACACTGTAGGTTTGTAGTGGCAGTGATGGTCATATTAAGGACACAATCAATTAAGCTGTAGTCCAAGTGAAAAAATATGTTGCCCACAGGGGCTGATCTTCTCCCCAAAAAATCAAAACTTCCTTTTTACTGTCTCACTAGTGGGACAAAAATCTTCTCTCGGTTTATTTTATTCAGTTTTTTTTCGCAATGCGTAGCCATTGTATAGAGCATTTGAGTCCTGAAACGGGGACAAGAAGTTTACAGACGTAACTTGGCAAGGGCGCTAATGGTCAATACGACGTGTGGCCCATACAACCAGGACAACAGCCATGAGAGCCACTCGCAAACATGGGATGAACGAATCTATTTTCCTACGCAGCATACAGGCTTCGTAATACGCACAGTGACCCACAATGCTTCCGGCATCCGGGTACAGCACACAGAGGTACTAAAATAGACTCTACCATCTGCAGAGCTTACAAGGAGGTCATCGCCCTCCTATTAAACACGTTCATCAGGCATAGAGTGGCCAACGACATTTGGCAGAAAAATATTTTGAATGAGCTGTACAAAGCTCACAAGCAAAGGCAACCCGAAGTACTTACATACACCACAGCGGGGAGCTACAGATCACACTTACTCGGTACTCACTTGGAATCCCCCCCCTCCCACGGGACAACCTGCTACGCGAATCTGTTAAACAAACCTTCAAATTTCTCCGCTGTTGCGTAATATGCAACCCATACATAACAAAGATCGCCGAGAGACCATAGATCGTGTTCAGCAAAGACGCTTGCAAAATCCAAGCAATTATTTTCTTAATAAATGCACTTAATCAATGCACATGTACGTGCCTGCATTGTTCGCGTCAGAAGGGGCATAGCGGTGGTAAAAAAATCTCGCGCACATCCGTGTACGGGTGACGATACTTGAACGCGGAGCTTATTTGTAATGAATTCATTGGTTGGCCAATTTAATACTGCGAGTATACCCTCTTCCGTGTCCAAGGGGTCCTGGCTGCCGCCTATAAGGGAAAACAGGACTGTGCAAGACCTGCGACCTCCTGCTCTAGCTTCGACCTCATACCGGCCGCACAATAAAGTTGTTTCGGCATGCCTTCTTTCTAAGACCAATGACGTTCTGTAAAAAAAGTAATTTTTTTATCATGGACCGGTTCCTCGACCAAAAAAATCTGGTACGATCTCAGGAGACATGGTGAGTTCGTGAGACTGGGCCTCCATTTGGTCTGAACGGCTACTTGAAGATCACTAACAGTAACGGTTCAGGATAGGAATATACAGGCGTTAATTATAAAAAAGTAGTTCAATAGGAAGCATTCATCTCATAAATATCGTGTCGAAATGAATTTATATCGATCGTAGATGCGTTTAATTAGTGCGCAAATATTTGCCGCATGGTCTCGTACCTGCTCGGCGATTTGGGGTTTTTCAAGATTTCACGATTGACTACACCCCTATTACCTTTCGCTCTCTTCTCAACCTTATATAAAAAGGGACGCATTTTTTAAACACCCGTTTTTTTAGAAATGGCCTGCTACACCTGACGCCGGCAAAAGTCATTTCGAATTCGGCCAGTGGTCATCAAGTCGATCGAATGATGATAGCTCACACCAAGAAAAATGGAGAGTTCGAGGAGATAATATATACATTTTACTGCCCGTAGTGCATGCGTTTGTGTTAGTGACCCCCGCCTTTGAAAGAAGCAAAACATTTGAGGGTACTTTAAAATCATTGTAGTAATTTCTAATGGCGTGCTCTTAAGCTACCTAGCCTAGGTACCAGACGTTCTTTCCAAGTGTGGTCGTGAATGCATTTGACATTTCGAAAGATTAAGGACAGCAGTGCAGTGCGCCTGTAATTTTTTTTTTGTGCCGGCCCTACACCGTGTTGGCGTGTAACAAAATTTCTTCGTTTAGGATACCTTGTGCTCTGCGTATTGTACATTCGAAATCCTTAATTACCCGTCGCCTCCCTCCACCCAGTACCAGCCATTCTTTTTTGGTGTTTCTTTGTGTCTCTACGTCTTAGTCATCACAGGCTTTAAGAAATGTATATAAAAGGCAATAATTCTTCCCTGCCCACGCCCCAAAAATGCTACAAAACAGGACGTACACCTTAAATTTTTAAGAAGCAGGACACGCTTCAGAGCAATAAATGAACCCAAAATGTTCACTCATGTGCGTCGAAATTGCTTCAAAAACAGTGGTTCGATCTGACATCTCTCCTGACCTTTGGTATTATTTCTTTGGTATTTCGGTTAGACGTTTCGGGTTCGGTGTTGAATAAATACTGGTCAGCCTACATTTACCTGACGGCGCAGGCAAAGACAAAAGATGGTCGTCTGTCGTCTTTCAAAAGACGATCATCGTGCGGTGGCCGTCCATACCGCACGATAGACTGCTACATCTTTTGAGTGCTGCGATCGAAGATGACGGGGCGGTGGCATTTTGCAAATTCAGCAGCTGTGTCTGTCGACACCTTCCATAAGCTTCCGGCTGCATACCATGGAGCCACAATTGTGTCGTTCCAAGGTAACCACTACACACAACGCAGTTGCATCTGCATTGGCTCACGAGTTGCGCCGTATTTGTGCGACATTTTTCTAGTCTTCTTCGGAACACAGGTCACCGATATGCTTGGTGAAAAGAGGGCGCTCGTGATCTACCGGTATGACGATGAATTTTAGTTTTGTGCACGCAAATCCCAGCAGCGTACCAAGAAGAATCCGCAAAAGGTTCTTAACGCATTCAAAGCCGCATGCCCAGCGCTCACTTTCACTAACGAGATGGCAGTCGAGAAACTATTAAGCTTCCTAGACCTAATAGTACACTTCAGGACCGACCTTACGCGCTGAAGACACGCTCTGCAGGAAGGATAGGGTTTTCTGCCCTTTGACTCTGCGCATTCGAAAAATGTCAAGCGCGGTTTGGCAACCAGTGCCCTGAACTCTGCTCTAAAGCGGCCATGCTGCCACGAAATGAAGAGGATTTTCGCGTACCAAATCTCGAAGCTGCGCAATGCACGCTATCCAAATACGGTCCTGCTGTCGATCTGCGAGTCATTGCTTAAAAATATAAAACGAAACGTCCCCCAAAAGTCCGAGACACGCTATTGACAGGGGGAAGCCTGCGGTTGTGCCCTATCTGCAGGAAAAGACACACAACATTAAGATGGCAGCGGTCAGAGAGGTGGGCCAGTTGTAAGCTCAGCCCAGAACAAAGGGTGTGGCATGTGTCATGGTGTCAACCAGCCAATAATAGCGAGCCATTGCTCAACCAACCATCGTACCAAGTACGCAGTATATGTGAAGGGGGTGGTGTACAAGCTACCGTTATCATGCGGAAAAAGCTACATTGGCCACACCGGCCATAGTATCAACTACCGAGTTCGAGAGCACAAGGCCTCAAAAAGAACGTCTCGTCAGGATATTTGGCAATGGCCGTCCGGACTTTTGGCCATGGACTTCTATTATGTCATTACCAAGCATAAAAGCAACAATATGGTACCGCGCCAAATAATTAAAGCTACGGAAATTGAACAGGGCATCGACGATTGTCAGTACTGCGTTTGTTGCGCTAACTGATAAATAAAAAATATTTCTGTGCACTGTTGCTCCTGGACCCCGTGGCTAGAGGAAGGTAAAAATTGTACAAGGCGAGACGTGATAAAAATTGTGTTGGCAGTGTCAGCGCTTGTGCTTAACCTTTCGTCTTTGTCTGCGTCCTCAGTTAAATATAGGCTGACCAGTATTTAATCAATTATGATCCAACTAGCTCTGATTCTTCCTGTTCTATGTTGCCTAGGTTTTTTTTGCAATAAGCACAATTCCCGACTACACTAGATTTTTAAAAACGGGTCAAGGTAAAGGTAATGGTTTCACATTGATATGAAATATTGCAGAGTCGGATAATTTACTGTGCAAAAAAATGAGCCACGTAATGCTGCTTTGTAATGAGGGAAGCCTGCCTAACCCACGCACCGAATTCGGTCGCGTCTGTCTGTGGGATCTATCCTCCACAAGCATGAAAAGTGGACATCTCCTCTTGGGCCTCGGCAAACTAAGACCACAGGGAGTTCTGCCTTAGCACATGTAGTGCCCAAATTTTAACAAGAATTAAAACGCTTCAATCTCAATGAACCCACATCGAAGTTGAATAATATTCCTCCATCCAGCAAAAATATAATATGCACATATATTTTATGCGTCGGTGTCTTCTTTTAGAGCGCGATGACACTTTTAACAGGGGCATATGCAGCAAAACTGAAATAAATAGCTGTCTCATATGGCGAACAATCTCGATGACATCTCCAAACGAGTGTCGAGATGGACAGAACAAAGTGCACATGTCGCGTGCGTTGGTTGTATTATACGATTTATTCGGTGATTAATAAAAAAAGCGTGTCCGTTATGTGTTATGGGTCAGCACACAAAAAAGGTAGTAACTGTAGAAAGGAAACAGGATTATTTTAAAGCAGAAATAACATTTGCTTTGGAAATTAGCATTTCACGTAAAATATCTGTCTGCCCAATTTGGTCATACTCCCACGCCATATCTGCTGAACCTCAGCCAATGGTCACGAAAACAGGCACGATTCCTCTGACACAGGTACAATTCCAAAACACTGACAAATTAGCAGCAGGCTTGAACGACGTGTGATGGAAAATCATGAATTGAAATTTCCCATTCAAAAGTGCAACAAAATGTTTTATATTTTTTCCACCTAAAAATGCATTCTTAGAGGCGATATCTGCAGAATTTTAGTCGACTAACACAGTCAAAAAACACTTTGTCTACATTTTGTAATCCAGAAGTTTTGTTAGCTGGTTTTATTCTTGTGTATTTAAGGTTTATTCCTCGATCTTCATCTCCTCGCGCACTGCTATTCGGATTGCCACCATCCCTTGACTGACGAAGTCCTCCGCCAACGATTACAAAGGGAACGAGTACGAGAGTCGCTTTTTGATTGAGGCACATACCACATCCTGAGTTTATTACAGCGTGATCTAACTAGAGGTCTCTTAACAATAATGCGGACCTAAAATCTTTGGACATCCTCAGAGTGGAGGTTGATATCTGGCACAGACAATTAGAGTTGCCTTTACACTTTTCTATACTCCCCAGCCGAATGCAAAAGTTCGCACTAGTTCTTTAAGTTAGCAGCTAAATAACAGAATAATCTTTTTTGCCGCACATAAGAAAACACAAAATAAAGCATAGAATATCATCAAATGATTCCTTCTTTACAACATATTCCCAGCAAAAGAGGCCGGCTTTGGTACAGGGAAGCTGTTGAGCAAATTGCAATTTTTGTGTACACAGTTAAAAATACAACATTTTCGAGCACACGCACCTAAGTGCGAACCCGGCGCCGACCGCCGGGTAGATAAAAAACGACGAAAATGCTGAGAGCTCGTGTTTGGGTGCCCAGCAACGACCGCCTTGAGTCCCTGGGGCACGTTTGTCAAGCTAAGCGTATCAACTTAGGGGTATTTGCCAAAAAAAAAAACTCCAGCGTTCGCCGTAATCCAGGCAACCCTTGCTGAGAACGAGAAAGGCTCGTCATAGCGTTCGCCCCTCGAAGGGGGTTTACAATGATTATCCCTACCGGCAAAAATGAAAGAAGCTGATATTTGTGCAATAATGATGGAGTAAAGGTCGTTGGAGCATCGAAAGAGAAGCAAATCGGATTTACACGGTATCTTTAACCGTTGTGATGGTCGTGAATGTTGCGTACAGCTTCGCTGACTTCAAGTATTACGCGATAGTGCAAGCTTTAGTATTTATTCACACGTCCTATTGCTGGATACTTCCCCTTGTGTACACAAAAGGCTGGTCTGTCTTGGAATATATCGCCGATAATTCACATGGTTCTGTGAGCGATATTACATTGAGAATCAGTGCATACACGCCGAAAGTCGAATAACCGCCTTTTTGTAGGAGCTAACGCCGTAGCTGGCAGACGATCATTTTGACCAACAATATCTCCATCATTAATCTCTTTCTCTTACTCCTGCTCTTTCTACAGTCATTTCTTGTTTTATTTTACTGGTACTAGTATTTACGTTCTCCCGAAAAAATTACACCATCTTCCCGTAGGGAAACCCTGAGTAGCATGCAAAGCAGCCAAGGGGTCGATTCAAGTGCCCATTAGTTTTTAGTTTGTCGTTGAGCCCATGGCTGTTTCGCATACTACTCAGGGTTCCCCTACCGGGAGATGGTGTAATTTTATAAAACACGATGAGGAAATTTCCCTCCCTTGTAGTTGTTGCGCCGTCCACACTCCCACTGCGCATGCTGGGCTTGTTGAACGCCCGGTGGTGTCTTAACATTTATTGGCGTCTGGAGCGAGTGTTACCTTCGTCTTCCTGGGCCGGCCCAAGATGAGCCGAGCATGCGGAGTGGCGGTGTGGACGGCGCCGCAACAAGGGAGGGACATAGCCTCGACCATGAGATGCTTTAACGACCGTGTTGCCGTGTCTTCCTGGGCCGGCACGAGACGAGCACGCTTCCACTGAAAGGGCTCCAGGAGCGACAGTGTTGGCGGTGTCTTGCTGGGTCGGCGGATGGATAGACGACGGACGACGGACGACGGAGCCGAGAGCAAGAGATGCTTTGCATCTAAAACAACCGTTGCCAAGAGCCCGCCGTGAAACAGCCGTGGTGGCAGTTTAACTGGACATTGGTCGCCTGGGTCGCACAAACGTTTAAACTTCTTGTAGGGATTTATATCGCTTACTTCGGGTTTTATAGAATGCTCAAGTACGCTCTCATTGAGTAGGCGGCAGTTAGTTCTCCAATGTGTCCCAATGATAGGACCAAATAAAACTTTTAAATATGCCAACCTCTAAGAAGTGAAAAGATGCAGAGGAAAAAATTTGAGATATTTACCGATATTACAGACATTACAGATATTTTTAACACTGTTTACAAAATTAACTAAATATGACATGTTTGGAGTACCAAATAAGACCCGTCTGTGTGTGAAGACGACTACAACTACGCAGGCATAATAACACTTCGCGTTCGGAGGAATTATTTTGGCACAAAGATATAGAGCGCGCAAAAATTATCTGTGAAAAGTTGTATTTCTAATTAGTTTGGCCTTGTTCGGCCCCTCATGGCACGGAGGAAGTATTGTTGTATAAGTTAAACTGCTGTGTCATAGTACCTTTTTAATATTACATCCAAATGTAGGGCTGGGTGTCTTCTCATTCTGTGTACTTCAGTCGTTTTATTGTTTCCTCTGGTAGCACGAAGTAACACCCTGTGACTCTTTCCGAAAAGTGTGTCTCGAAGTTCCTTCAGGTGCTACCGGCGTAACACCAATCCGAAACTCCGAAATTTATCTTGTATGCCCGGAGATGTTTTTCTTTATTCCTGTCCGTACGACACGCCAGCACTGGTCACAAAGAACAACGTGTTTCAATAAAAGAATATTGTAAGCAAAGATACCAACTTGGTTACTGCTTTCTTTTCTATATTACCCCGATATTTTGAAGACTAACCTCGCAAATTTTGCACGTACTTGTTTTGTCACCCGCAGATGAAACAAAAAAAAATTGTGAAGCAAGCAATATTTCTGTGATGTAGAGGGATATTTTGTTGGATGTGGACATGTCACTTATTTAGTTATTTTCGGTCACATTGGGCACGTGCTATCTGGGCGCCCACGTTTTGTTCACTTATGTTTTATCCGTAGCGCAGACATGAAATCCAAAGACGACTTGTGGGACAATGAACATTGTGTACACTAGTCTAGTTTTCAAGAAAATTAAAAAGAGCGCAAAGGGCGAGGACAAAAAACACACTACTGTGTTTCGTTGTCCTCGTCCTTTGCGTGAAGTGAACCAAGCCCAACAATTTACTATTCTAATTTTTCGCTGTTTTTTAACGTTCATTTCTCTGTTCATTTCCTTTCTCGTCGACTACGCGCAATACGTGGGTACCACCCATGACGTCGGGGCCATGGGCAGCGCCGAAATAACAACTGCCAGTTCAGTTAAAAATTACAGTCCCCACCTGTCTTGTGTTCCATTCTTTTGCCAGTGACATTGACAGGGTAACACTGCGTGCTTGTTCCGACAAGTTTCTTCCACTCCCGGTAAAATAGAATAGCCATTCAAATTGTGTCTCTCATCGTCACCAGAACCCTCGTTTGTGACCACTGCAGTACGAAAGTCTGACCCAAACATATCCAGCCACTCCTTTAGAGTGCTCGCTTTGTTCCTGCTCTCCCCTCCTCCATATTTGCGGAACTCATCAATCGAGTTCTCGGCCGACCTCTATTGCCTTTGCTGTCTATTGGAAGCCTGTCGGTCAAAAAGATGGTGCCCCTGTTGTCCCTCATTCGCATTACGTGACTAGCCCATACCCATTCCCTTTGAGTATTAAGAAATGGAATGCCCTCCAGCTTAGTCGGTTTACTATTCCATGTGGCTGCTTATCTGTCCCTGAGGGTGACCCCTAACATTCTCTGTTCCATAGTTTGTTGTGCTCATCTAAGTTTTCTTTCAAGTCACTTGCTGAGACTCCAAGATTCCGCCGCATTTTCCTGATTAGGAGGATTGATTAAAAAAATCCCGCCATCTCTACGAAGTGAATGATGATGAGTGGGACGAAGCTAAAATGCTTATCGGTAAAACCGTAAAACATTCGCCCGCACATTAAATAAAGACTTCACACGTCAAGCTTGACAAGCCCGTGGACGATGTCGATGTTGGTGGTGATTATGTAGAACTTGTTTGGTACGATGATTATCTCCGTGAGTAAGTTGGAGAATTTGGTGTGTGACATTTTAGCCACTTTGGCTGTCGTCTTCTGCAGACCGTCTTGTGTCGCGTACCCCCGGTACGTGTCTTGAGCTCGCAGGTGACGAACGACCACCTCTTCTTCTTCCTCTCCACCTTGTTGTGTAGCAACGAACGTGTTTAACGTTTTGACCTTTTCGGCCAATCTTTCGTTCGCCAATCCCCAGGGAGATCCTGCCACATTCATCAATAATTTCCCGTATACAGCAGCAACGAGGGACTGGACAGGGCCCAAGGTAGAGGAGCTTCACCCCTAAAAAATACGAGCTTTTTGAGAGAGACAGGAAGCTTACCAGTCGGAATATCTGCGTTCTACCAAGAGCAGCCCAACCCATCCTTATTCAGCGGGTGATTTGCCGTTTTTGGTTTGGATCGGCAGATATAATTTGCCCAATATATACGTATTTTGTGACTGTTTCTAAGATTTCATTGCAAACTTGGAAGTGGTTGCACCTTGGTGTGCTGATTAGACGTCACCTTTGACTTTTTCGTGCTTATTTTAAGCGTGCAATTACACTTGCCGAGGACAATTCGCACGGCATGCGCGCCTAATCCTGGCTGCTTTTAGTGAACAAGACAATGTCGTCTGCAAAGCTTACATGGCTCAGAAATGCCCCATTGATTCGCACTCCGCTTTTCCTCCACCTAAGCTTTCTGAACACACCCTCCAGACAGGCTCTAAATATTTGTGGCGATATTGTGTCCCCTTTCTTGACGCTCTTTTGTATGCGAAATTTACAAGTTCTGTGATAGATCGGCATAGTTCCAGGTACATTCGTCGCATATGCGAGTAGCGCAATGTATGCCTCGTCGGTGCCGTGATCACGTGACGCCTTTATTGCTGCTGAAGCGGGCACTGGGTCAAATGCCTTTTTTAAACTATAAATGCCGTATACAGCGGCGCATTACGCTGAATACTTTTCGATTGCCTGTTTCATAGCGTGAATATTGCGTAACATAGATAAGCACTGACTGAAACATAGTCGAACTCTAATAAAATTTTCGTGATTATTATTCCTGTATAAACCCTTAAGTACCATCTTATTTTCTTGTATGATTCCCCGGTTAAAGCAGTTGTGTGAGCATTGAGAAGAGCGGTAAAAATTGGTGCTTGCGCCTAAACAGCAGTGTCCTGAATTAATGTGTCGATGCGAGCTAGTTGGTACTTCTTCATGGGAACAGGTTAAGCGCCAGGCACAACTGGAGGAAGTAAAACAGACAGGAAAGGGGCGCTCCTGTCTGTTTTACTTCCTCCAGTTGTGCCTGGCGCTTAACCTGTTCCCATGATGGAGCAGTGTCCTAAATGCTTCGCCAAACAGCCGTTCACCAGCCACACCAGCCACTTATAGAAAGCTGTAGAAAATGAATGTCTTGCTGGAAGAATATTGCGTCAATAAATTTTAATGCGTATAGGCCGAAGATGGTACAGCCTGGAAAACATATTTTTCAAGGCACGTAACCAAGGAAGGCACCTAGTCAGAAGTATGCAAAACAAATGTGCAAATAAGCAATGACAAATCACATATTGGAGTCTTCTTTATATACCAGTTACAAGGTTGATATGCAAGAAGCCAGCAATGTATAAAGGTTTGAGTAATACAATGCATATTCAAGCAATAAACATGTATGAAACTTTTTGCTACAGTTCTGAATAATATATCTTAAGAACGAGAAAAAACAAGATATGCTGTAAGTGTTCCGATAATAAAAGTAGATAGTATGTCCTACCAAATGCTCTTCAAATATGACCTCGGTGGCTTGTTCTAGAGAATACACTTTTAGGAAAGAATATTTCGGACTAGGAATCAGGTAACAGAATTAAACGGAGTTTATGTACCTTCAAAATAATTTGTAGCTCTCCTTCCGTTTTAAAATTGTGACCTGCTTGCTATAAACTTTATATTGCTAATTTGTAGTATAAGAAGAAATTAAAAAATTTGAACCACCCGATTACTGTACACAAGTTAATAAAAATTAGAAAAATGTTCAACGTGTGAAATTGATGCAAGGCACATACGTTTTTAGCACAAAGGCAGAGCAATTTGATCCTCTTCATGCTTTGAAATAAATTCTGGGTATACAATTGAAATACCGCTACGAGAAAATCATGCTTTCTACCCTCATAGACAAGCCCTCCGTTTACGTCTCTGCAAACTACCCTTTCTGTAACGTGCCATGGCCGTCGGTTATTTTTGACCATAAATGTTACCGCCATGATAATGCTGGCTATGCTTCCTTGTATCTCATATTCCACCTCCATCCAGTGTTCCTTCTGGACACTACTTTTTCGCCCCCTTGTTTTTACATCCAACTAGGCCCGCACTAACACAGCTCATGCAGTCCACTCCACTCATGTTGCCTGTGCACACCTGTGATATTCCCAAGCAGCTGGAAAGTCACTTCATTCAGCCGCCACCAACACCACCACTTTCAAAATGGGTCAAGTGTCCTACTTTGGTCCCTTTTGCGCCATGGTTGAATTTGCGAAAAGCTTCTTTTGCGGTACTTCAGCCCTTAGCACATGTTATTAAAAGCTACATCCGTAACATACGAAATAGAGCCATCCTCGGCAAACCCACCTCCACGCACCTAACCACGGACATCATACATGCTTCCCTACTCAAGCCATGCCACCAAACTTCCGTACAAGATTTATTACTGCAAAACAGCGGTTACATTGTGCTGTTGTAAATGTAGAAGGCAAAATATTCTGACACAATTATTTCACAGGGCGCGCTTTTGCTACAAAACAGTGCATGTCTAACTCCCCCTACAGTTGTCATATCGGTGTAACAGCTTTTTTCCGGTCCGCTTTTATGCTCCCCCTCACCACTGCTGGCCCCGCTTTCACAGCTGTTATAACCTGGCCTTTTTAGATGCCTCGTTCACAAATTACGCAATCGGCGGATACGGATGGTTGCGAAGTTACAAAATGATTCCGGAGAATCAACACAAGTGCGAATGTGTGTTAAAACGAGGGTAAGCCGCTGCCGCCCAACGTGCAGCCGCACCCATACCACCTCAAATTTTGCCTCGTGTGCAAATCCCGGCATAAGTGCTATTTGTTCGCTTGGAATGCCGATGTGGACCACTAGGTCTTCTTCAATGCCTTCGGAGAGGTGTTAGCCCGCATTTTGCTTATCAGCACACGCTCATCACGGGGTATGCTTTATGCGAGCACGGGTTGAGGGCAAAATGAGGGTGTCTGCAGGCACATCAAGGCTTCATGCCGGTACCGCTGACAGAACCATCATCCTGGTGGAAGATATAAAAGTGAGAGTCACGGCTGAATGTGACTTGTCAGTGGTGCTCCGCTGTCGAACACATCGGATTTCGGTCGGCGGTTTAGTGTCATTAGGACGCCTACAACATGGGAGGAAAGCGGACGGCCAAATATCCTGCCCCTTGAAAAAAGCTCAAGTCATTCCTGGTCTTCATTCGCTATAGAACAGACGCATGCCTTTTCCCTGGAGGAAGAAGAACGGGAACTTCAGAAACGTCTGACCGCACAGAAGCGCGAATGGGGGCGAAAACAATGAAAAGAAGCTGTCGTGGCCGTTATCGCTCAAAGTTCTGGCCGATCGAGTAGCTGCAAATTCCTCCTCATGAAACAGCAACACCGCACCCCCCCCCCTCCCAGAACGCCGGTGTGAGCTAATATGTATTGTTCAGGTGTTCAGTTTGAAGGAATTTCAGGGCGACATTTTCTGTTTGCCTTTTGGTGTCAGGAATTGGGAGTCAGAGGGTATGGCGTGCACACTGTAGGGTTCATGTATAAACTCTATACATAACCGCTGTGTTTTCGAGAGGTTTAGGCGTGGAGGTGAAACGGGCCAATGCTTCCTGTGCGACCTCCTCCATGGTCGAGCGTGGTGGATATGTGTGCTACAGAGACAGTGGGATGCCTACGGCGCCAAAAGGGAACCGACAGCCTGCAAGTTTTATTCAGCAATATGGCTATGTACTCAATCACAAATTACGGCCAAATGGGCTTTATTTTGTGCACCTATTTGAGTACGTCAAGCCACGCAGGTCTTCCTCCTTAACAGACAGAAGGGCACTAAATTTGTAAATAGGGCACAAGATTTCTTCTCAATAAAATCAATTAAAAGTCGTAGCGTAATATCTGAAATCGGGCGCTGAAGATGGAATATGAACGCGCGCGCGGATAAATTAGTATGTCCCTTGCCTTCAGTGCGTCTGCCTGGAATATACACCGCCTTCTCTCAATTTTTGCATGTGTTATGCCCGCCTTCAGCCCACCTGTCTTAGTTTGCCATCCGTCGGTCGGTCCCACGATGCTTTGTTTGTTCCATGACTCACTCACTGACTTCGTGACTGAATGAATTGACATGCTATTCATTTCCTTCCACTGATCCCATTGCCTAAAGACCAACTGAAGTTGTACTTTTTCAAAGTAATAATATTTTTCCGCCTAGGTGCCGAGCTTCCAAAAAATGCTTGGTTTCACCTGTGCTTTCTTGGAAACGTGCTACATGATATAAGTGACTGTGACAAGGCGGCGCCAAGGCTGTGGCTACAAAAATAAAACCTCACGCCGGCAAAAGCACTCTGACAAATGACTTTCCCTACAGCAGTGTTTGACAGCTGCAGTTGTAAATGTGAATTTTTAATACACGAGAATTAGAGATGCTCTGGTATATATGACCAGAAGCTTCCCGTGTGGCGGGCGTGTTTAGACGGAGCGGAGCTCCGCAAATTCTAAAATTTTCTTCAGGGAATCTGCGATGTAAGTTCAAATTCTTTCGCACTCCTGTTTCTTAAAGTTCTAGAGCCCCTTTGTACCAAATTTGCACCTCCTAGCACCAATAATTTAAAAGATATACATTTCTTTTTTTTGGAGTGGTGGTTACCGCCTAGAGTAGCACCTAGTGTCAAGGCAATAAAACAAATCCGTGACCGGGTGGCTTCCCGAATGCTTACTCGCGGAATCGTGAGGCTGTTTCCTTAGTTTGACAAGTTAACTAAGCTCGCTCGGCGGATTTTTTGGTAAAGTTACACTCAAATCCTAACTGTACACAACAGACACCGATGCCCTACTTCCCGAAGCTGTTGACGGAAACCGCAAAATGAGCTATTAATTGACCTCACGTTGCCTTTAAACCGTTTAATTAAAAAGGGTTAAACACCCTTCTGTTACGTCAGAAAGTAACTACAAAACAAAGCCTTAAAAAAACCGCGCTCGTCGATATGCTATGCAAACCTTTTTATTCAAACCGCAAACCTTGCCGACCCAGTTACGGAAATAAAAAAAATACACTATTTGTTAGGTAGGGTGGAAAGGTGATCCGAAGAGCTGAAGAGCACCTTCGGCAACATCGGACGCTAAGATACGAATGGGGAAAACTCTAAATAACTTCAGCGCTATGTCGCTACCTCGGTGCCCATAGCGAGCTGGGTTTAGGGATCCGATCTGGACAGGCACAGGTCACATTCCTAGAATTTGAATAACTCAACAACTCCCGGGAGAATTATTATTTACCACTATAAGCTCTAATTGCCCGATCAAGGGCTATCTACATGTGCAATCGGTTTTTACGTAAATAATACTTAGTTTTTGAAACCCTGTCGCAGTTTCAAGGTTTCCAGACTTAAGAGAGCACAGGGTTTCTCACTGTCTCGCAGCGCTGCAAACGGCCGTCGTTGTTCCTATAAACCGTTTTAAGGACTATAATCGTGTTGAAATGGCGAGGAAGGACCGTAATACACCGTCCACGGCCTTTGTGGCTAGCTGAGGGTTAAGCTAGCAATTTGTCGTAGATTGGCTCGCTTTTTCAACGGCAAGTCGCTCATATTGTCTGCCCGCCGTCATGCCGATGTCACGTTGGCTACTTCGTAGAGGGGTTTCAGCGTTGCACATGCTAGGCACCCATGCTTGGCGCTGGGTGACGGATCAAAAAAAGGATAAGCAGCAGACTCAACGCTAGATCCAGGCGA
This sequence comes from Haemaphysalis longicornis, assembly GCA_013339765.2. Classification (NCBI taxonomy): domain Eukaryota; kingdom Metazoa; phylum Arthropoda; class Arachnida; order Ixodida; family Ixodidae; genus Haemaphysalis; species Haemaphysalis longicornis. The sequence continues at coordinate 58,046,267 of CM023455.1, read as the reverse complement.
TCGCCGCAAGCAGCTGGGCAAATTCCGAGCATTGCAGCCATCTGACAAAAAAGACAGAAGTGATTTTCAACCGCAGGCAACCCTGCTGCTCTGCAATGCCCATTCAGAAGCGAGGGTGCCGCGAGCCGGTCACATAGTCCGGCCACCTTCATGGCGGTGTGAAGCTCGCTTCTTCGTAGTGGGGCTCCAGTGTTTCAAATGGTAGGCAGCCATGCTTGACGCCAGCTGACCTGCCAAGCAGAGGACAAGCGGCAGCTTTATGGGCTGCATCCAGACCATCGGTGCAGGCAGAAGGGCTCCTTCTAAATGTCCCCACCACTTCAACAAGAAGAGAAAAGCAGTTGTAAGCCGCCGGCATCACTACTGTTCGATAATGCCCACTCGATCCCTCGTCGGCATGTTTTCTTAATCTCTATTACCCCATCTCGAATAGTTGTTGTTACGTCAATATAATAAATGTGTAACGTACTACTACAAGAAATAGTTTGAAAGAGAAAAAATGAAGGCAATAGCTTGGTAAACCCTCTGCAAAATAGGAGTCGTCTTCATGGGAAAATATTTATTGCTCATATTTAAAAACTGAACAACAAAAGATCTTTTCTTGGTTGTTCTTTTATGAGAACCGGCATGGGGTATACATGTTCACATACAGAAGGTATTAACACGAAAGTGTTTTGTGCCCGGGTACACCAACATCTGACTGGCGTCATAACCGTCACGGAAATGAATTCGTCAGAAAGCCTTATTTTGAAACCAATACAGTTTTATAACGAGCGAGCATTGCACTTTGCAGGGGCGGAGGAACCTCGCAAAAAGTGTACTCTAATCTTATTTGAACAAATTCCTGTCGTTACTTACGTTGAACATCAAAGGCGTCAAGGATTGAAAATTTTCATTTGCTCTATCTGCCCTTGTTTTATCAACATTGAACTATTTCTGGAAAGCTGGATCCAAAACTGCTTCTTTGAGTTATCATAATGGCGCACGGACACACACTGAGAGAGCGCACGAAAAAGGGAAAGAGATCAAAAGAATGCGAGTAAGAATAATTTTCCCAATTTGCTGTTACTTCTGTACCTCCGGACAAATGATGGGTGTTCTGACTCCAGGACCCCCTCGCTGAAGCCGGCCGTCCGTGCCTTTTAACCTTCTACTGCCTTCCAGTGCATGCTGTCATTCTGAGCGAAGCAGCCCTTTTAGGTAGAGATGTTTGTGCTCCAAATGTTTTTTTTATATTTGAGGCTACATCTAGGCTATTCTATTTTGTTACTGACATCTGTACTGCTATACCTTTTTGCAGTAGCTATCTACCAGCTAACGTTATGCATTCTGGATCGTAAGTTATTAGCGCTTCCGAAAAACCCCAGCAAACACGGTTTGCAGTTCTATGTTTGAACACGCCACATTTTCATATGTAGGCGCGGCTATATTCACGCCTCTTCGGCATTTGTTGTTTCGGAGCATTCCCTGAGATCGAAAGAGTGAAATGCACTGCTTGTCATTGGGTGTTAGCGTAGTTAACGTTATTAACTGAAATGATGTTAACAAATAAATGGGTGAAGATCGCTTTCAAATAGCAAGAGAATTTTGTATGTGCAGTGGTTGAAACTGCTGAGAAAAAAGCTCCGACTCAGAAAAGTGTTAAAAATCCACAGGATTTATAACAAAGCAAGTAGGGCTGTGGGCCGCAATGAGTTTTTTTAAAGTTTGTTCTGCCAGATTCATACTTTCTTCAGTACCCAATTACGCTCGGCATGTTTCCGTCATGTTTTGTTCTGCTACTTCTTACAAACATTTATCGTATCAAATTTGGGAAAGTATTCCAACAATGTTTGAAATAAAGTTCGTTGAAGCAAGTGCCTTCACCTATGTATGACGAAGTTATATAGTGGTTTTAACTACTTGCACAACATAGAACAATTTCAAAACGTTGTACACGTATGGTTTTTGTGCAAATACGAACCATTTTTGAAAAAATGGAACATGCAGCTAAAAAAAAATATTTACAAGAAGGACCTCTCAATACCACTGTGGCTCAAAAACCTTCGCATATGCGCCTATAATACGGCAGACAAAGCGCTTTGAATATACAGTTTGACCAAGTACACAACAACCTAACCGTGCATTTAAGACCAATAGTGGTAAAAGTTGTGTTCACGAATTTAGACGTATTTAATGGACCTCGGGTAAAGGGACTGATGACGAAGCGTACACAAAACCAGACTCTAGTTTATTTGTTAGTGTCTGGCCTAGCGCAAGGGCTCGCACCCACACAGCTTGCGCCCCTAAATCTTTGTTACATTTGTGGCACTGCATTGCTAATACCTGTCATACATGCCCAGTCAACCGGTCAACTTTTAAGAGTTTATTATTTTTTGTTCCGGCTATAGTATTATCCTCGCTATGATCAGAAGGAGGCTATTCTCTCCAATGAAACAACGTAATTAATTTTCGAAATACATTTTTCTATTCTTTTTTTTCGCCACAGATGTTTTCGAGTACGTTTACTCCGCCAGCCAAAGCCGAAACAGAAACAGCGTTCATTTCTGTAGAGTAATATATATTTTTTTTGTTTTTGGTTGTGCAGTTACGGAATTATTTTCTTTCAGTTGAAGTACGCATAAGCCCTGCGTAACATTTACACGCGATGGGTCCCACCATAATTACATTGGCGGCGGCATTCAACATCTCGTATCCAGCTGCCTTCCACTTTATTTTTCAGCGCGTGACACCAATATTGTGCGACAAGGGGCATAAGATTGCATGCTGCTTTTCTCCTAACCCTGCTGTGAAAAGGTCGTTTTTCTGCTGTCAATGGTGATTCATAACCAAAATTGCTGTACAAAACACATAGGGCAGTCCCAGCTTACTTCGACGAGTTCAGGGAAGTCATGCGGGCTCCCGGAGTGACACTGTAATTGTTCCTTTGTGAAATCGAATAGTACGAAGTGGATAGCAAACGTCACGTGTATTTTGATAAACCTTGCGGACATATCAGTAAAATAAAAATCCTTACTACATTTTGAAGTTTTCAATGTTTGCACTGTTTGTTTTTGTGAACATTCGGGCAAGAATAGTAAAACTCACCAAAAGCTTTTTTCGGCTTAACCGTTTACTTTATCACCACCTCCGTAAACTAGCGAAATTGTTCTTCTCTCTGAAATACAATTTTCAAGATTTTAGTTTTTTTGTGTTAATGGTGAACTAAAAAAAACACATAGTTATTGTTAAACCTACGGAAATTTATAATCTCCGGGGCCACTAACCGGAATGTAAGATAAGGTCACTCGTGCGGAAAAAAAGTGAATAAGAGAATAGCGGTGGAATCAAAAATATCAGCACGGTTTTCTATGCATCATATAATTTTGAATATTATTTGTACTGCATTCCTAAATATTGCTCCGTGTCAAGTTGCGTAGCAAAGCAAACGGGGCTGCTGAGTACACAAAGGGAAATGAATTACAACCAACTTTAAAAATTGTCGTTCTGGTAAACAGGCGCATTTTTTTACGTTCTTATCAGGCAAAAAAAGGCGCAATCAATAGTGTAACCCTCTCTAGGGGTACTTTTCCGGTGCCGTGTTTTTCCTGCACTGGACGCATAAGATGTGTAAGGAAGATCACGACAGTTGCGATACATGTGTAATGCGGTACTTGTACATTATTTAGGTATTTTTGCAAATAAAGTCTGTGTGTTCGTCTGTCACACAGCTATAAATGAAACCATAAATTGCTCCTTTATTTCTTAGTCTGCAATGCTGGCACATACTCCTCGTCCACGAGATTAAAAATTAGGCTGACAAATTACAGCCGTGAGTTCGCGATGAAGGCAAACAAAACACGGTTGTGCCAAGGAGCTCAAGAAGGAATATTTGTGCCTCATTTCTATCTTTTCTGCGAGCACAAGCTCCGTCAATTCAAGCTAAGAATAACAATTCAGACCTTTGCACTTCTGCACATTTCTTATACCTGATGTTCGGTATGACTGCCACTAACAGACCACTTGTATACCCTGCCCTGTTTTTACGTTTGTGCATTCTAATATACCATGTGTATCGACTGTGCATTATAAAAACGGAATCATGAGCCTGTTTAGTTTCTTCCATTTGGGGCAATAGGCTTGCTGATCCCTAAAGAAAACAACTGTAGTGCGTTTTGGGTCTGTTACATATTAGAGAAATGTGGAAAAACGTATAACTGGTTGACATCTTTCTTAACGTCAGGGCGTTTACTTGTCCACGGTTATAACTACTTCTGTACCAACCAATATACAAGCAATATTCATAGAATATTTACGGTCCGCCTTTAAAATAAGCGGACCCCCTATTCTTTACCGATACTTTAAACTAGCCCACCAGAGTATTTTTATTCACATTTGAATAAAATAGCACTGTACAAATCTAAGACGTCAGAATCACTGTTGCTGTGTCATGTCTTTACACCGAAAAAATATTGAAACAGAAAGCCTTCCTTTTATTTTCTCAGTGCTGATGTCTGATGTCCAGAAGTGCCAATACCCTACAATTTAAAGCTGTTTGAACGCTATTGTCGGATTTCGGCATGCCAGAAAACTTTGACTCACACTAACAGGGAGTAAACCAGCGCTGCTAGATCGAAGATCACCTAAATATGCATCGTAAAATAGTACTCTCGCTGAATACCCATATTATTCCTTTTTTCTACTTTAGATAAGGGACCAAAACCCATATCTTTTAAAACAGCAGGAACTTGTTACATGGCACTCCTATGTGGTTTTAGGAGAGACAAACACACCCCGAAACACCCCAAAAGAAAAATTTGTTTAAATTGGTCGATAATGATTTAAACTGAAGATTTCCGGAGTAGGCCGTCAGTTACGCACTTACATGGCGGAGGTGATTTAGCGCGAATCTCGGATTCAAGGAAAACTGCCTACCTCAACTTCACTGAAAAATTGTTTTCGAATTTGCACAGGCTTTGCTCAGAAGGGACGGCTACACTGGGAATGCCATAGTTTATTGTTACTCAGATCGAACATTTCAAATCATTTTTCGCTGCGAAATTACTGCAAGAGATTACAGACTATCATACGGGATTATAGAACATTATAAGTAATTACAAGGGATTCCATCAGGAATGATAAACATAAGGAATACAGTGACCCACTTTCCCTACTAAAAAGACATTACCATATTAGAACAGGTTGCAAGTCCGAAAAAGATGATATTTTCAAATATGAAAACAATACACTAGAACACAATAGCGTCAGCAAATACTTTTACCATTCGGTCAAAGTAATAAAAGAGACCCGTGCCAACAAGTTGGGATTTCTTGAAGAAAACGCGAACCATTTTCGGAATCTAAATCTACAGCAGTTACCTTACAAGCACGACCTCAGTAGGACATATTTGCACAACTTAGAAATCGTCTTCCGCTTGAATGTTCGGGTGTGTGGCTGCGTCAGCGAGTGGGCATTTATCCTTGAAGACGAAGCCTTCTATGCGTGTGTTACCCTGCATACACCATGCAATGAGAGCATGTCTGGGTGCGCTCTCTGTTCGCACAAGTTTGTGTGTATGTGCGTGTGTGATGTGGATTGAGTGTGGGTGGAAAGATTACTACACTTACGGCAGCTTTGATAGCTAGACCAAGATAATGGATAGCCGCATTACCAGCCGCATACAACAAGAAGGAGAAAAGCAGAAATAAATACTTCGCGTTGAAAGAGCCACGTGAGGGATTTTGTTGATTTTGTAAGATTTGTTATAAAACCTATTTAAACTTCATACTTTCTCTTCGGATATTTATTTTTGGTAAACTACTTTCGCCTTCGATAAAATAGCCAAAAAGTGATCACGAGTAAGCCACTGTTTGATAAATATTTATTCGTCGTCGCCTGCTTCGTTCTTGATCGGTTCCTGTTCTATTTCCGCTTCAATGTAGGATCCTATATAGAAATCCCTACTCCCTAGCAAAACGTATTCATACTTCGCTTGTTTTAAACTATGCCGACGCTATAAAAATTCCCTTGCAAACTTTCTATAAATGCCTTATTTGAATCCTGTTTTATCCATCAACAAAAATAGATTAGCTCACCAATTCAATGATAGTCGGCACTGTTAGTCTCCTCATAAACTACTGCAAAACTGAAAGCTCATTATTTTTTTTGTTTCATGTAGCCTATTTGATGTATTTCTTCTATTTCTTCATTAAAATGGCAATGCAGACAAGACACATTTTTTTTTATTCGAAGGATGCCGTTTTTTGTAGTGCCCCCTGGGCTTCTCGGGCAGCAAAAGATGATTTATTCACTGACAAATAAGTCAATTTGTTGAAATCTTGATAGTGTTGTCAAATTGTGTCTTTTTTTGACGGCTGCAATAAGCGGCGTACGCGTGCACACCGCTCCTTCAGTTTGGTCTTGTGTTGGGGAGTCTTCTTTATGTAAGTCAATATAGATGGCGCCGTCATAGCCCTTGTCCGTTTTCTTCCTGTTTTTTTACCGTACTTGTACCTTGCTTTTTTTTAGGGTAGAAAATATTAGTTTCATCAAACATAGTGTTCGTTGAAAAATACGGTATTTGTACGATATCTTTGCCTACGTCAATCGGCCAGTGTGTCCTGAGACAACCGCGAAGCGCCGCAGTGCTATACAGCTAAAACCGCATATTGTCCACAGTTCCGACAGCAGTACGCATCGCTTTTTCTATGTTTACGTGTACTTACGTACCTTTCACTGTTTAGTCCACTATTCTTACTGCTATAAAAAGAATGTGTACTAAATGTTAGCGAAAATAACTCGTTCGGCATGCTTATAAGCCCTGCTAATTGAGTTTTTTTTCGCCGGCGTTAGCTAGAAATGTCGCATCATAGTTTCTGCTAAGGATAATGGGCTAGTGGGTCGCATGACCATTCACTTTTTTCCTAATTATGCAGCTTATTTGAGCGAAATTTACGCTAAAAGTAGTGCTCAGTATGATTCTGATAGGGCAATATTTCCAATGAACCAAACTTGTGTTTTGTCTGCATTGCCCCTTTAAGGCATGAGGCCATTACATATTCTGCCTTTACATATTCCAGCTTGCTTGGTGACTCAACCCATTGGAGATAATTTTGTGAATTTGCTATATGTTTCATTCAATGCCGAAATTCCGAACCGTATGGTCGATCATCACGGATTTCGTCAATCAAAATTGTGGTTCATCCTTACGTGACCCGCAATGCTGCCTGAAGGTGGTTATAGTCTGCTTTTTTTTCGTTATTTCGCCACCCATTAACCCCCGGGTGGAAACCAAACTTAGGTCACTCAAAAATTTATAATATTCGTCTTCAATCACAACTATTTTTTGTGTTGACATCGTGCTGAGGCCCTGGACTGCCATATGCCGCGTTTCAAAAAGATTTTTGCCTTTCTTGTTCTCTTACACTATTCTGGAAAAGCACAATTTTCCACATTTTGAAAGAATTTTTACCCAAATGTAAGCTTACTTTTTAAGCGGATAATGCTTTCTTGCTGAGTCCGTAAAAAAAACATATAGATACGAAAAAAAAAGTGAAATGTGCGAGGAAACATTTGTCGTATTTGGAATAATTGCCTTTCAGCCCCAACTTCACCTTTTAACTGCGCATTGTTGTGCGCGTAGCAACAATGTCAAGTGCAAGGCAATCACGAGTACACGTCATAACAGCTTATTTCAGACACTTTAATCGGAACAGTTGCTTTTCAGCAGACAAAAAAAAACTGAATTTAATTTGTACACCGATGCTTCACCGCGTGGGTCTACGGAGGGTCTTCTCTTCACACAATCCGCCTGCCTTCACGAAAGGCGCGTCAGTCAGCGGCTTTGCGCTGCAAAAATACCTTTCATTGCAGTAGCATTTCGTGGCGTCAATGCGGGAAAGAGGGATAGTTCGCAGTAGCATTTCGTGGCGTCAATGCGGGGAAGAGGGATAGTTCGGATTTTCGTGCGAATGATTTAAAGAATGAATAAAATATTTATTGATAACAGGTGCTGCTGTTAGGGCAAAACTACAACGTCCAGCTAGAGGTGATGCGCCCATGTTGTGAGTACCTGTAGGCTCAAACGCTGGGTGCACAACAGGCGCGCATTTAAATAATCAATTTATGGGATTCCCGCTCCCGCGTGGAAATGCGTCCGTTCAACTGCATGACTCGGTCGCTGTTTGCTAACTAATGTTCGGCATACATAATAGATACCACGCATAACATACACTGTTGCTTGAGATGGACGTCTGATGTCCAGACAGTTGTTCAGTTCATACGTACACCGCTACCTCCATGTACTTTTGCAGTCAACACAGGAACAATTCCGTGTTAATACATTGTCGCCAGGATAAAACATTGCAGAAAAATTCATTCCTGCATCGCAAGGCCACTGGCTCGCGCGTAGTTTATGAATGCAGTCGCATGCCGTGCAGGCAATATGCTCTGTGGAACAACGTAGGGAAGTTTCGATTAATAAAATAAGAAATATTTTGTTTTGGTAAAACGCAAACGGTCCCGAGAAAAACTTTCTGAAAGCAAACTGCCATGATTTGTACAATTCAATGCCTCCTATCGGATATTTCTTACTGGCCGAATAACCGGCACTTTAGGTGTAAAAATGGGCCAGAAAGGAAAATTTTCAAATTTGACAAATGTGTTCTCGTGCATAAGTAGTTTTCTCAATGCAAACATTTTTTTTCACGAAACCTCCACACGGGTGAAATTCAGACAACAAAATTTCACTGTCTGAGATTGCGTGCGTGAATTTGCTAAAAACGTTAGAAAACGCGCAGTATTGTGAATACTCCCAATAGCGAAACGACAGCAAAAAAGCAAAAATATTTTCAAAATGCGAGAAAGGGCAGTCCTGGGCGTAAACACAATGTCAAGAAAAAAATGGTGGCGATTACAAAAGAAGTGATTTTTTTATTTTTAAGAGACGTTACACCCTAGAGATAAAGCACCGGCAATCAAAAGAAAAACAGATTTGCACAACATACTTCAGGTAGCACTGTGGACCATCAAAACATGACCCAAAATGTTTACTGAAGAAATCCGTCACGGTAGAGTTTAGGCTTCGGATGTTTGGTATAGAATGACCCATATATAGGGGGATGAAATGTGCCGTTCTGGCCAGGGGAGTCGCGTTTTCGAAGTTTGCTTCTGCCGTCCCGTCTTTATGTCCCAATAAACAATCATTTTGTGTTTTCGAGGGAAGTCAGAGTTTCAAAACTGTCGCAAACCCACTTGCCAAGACCAAGAGTGTGCTAAATCGCTAGATGTATAGCTTACAAATAAGACCTTAAGTACTTTATTATATTACCAAGATAGTAGAATTTCGATCTTCCTTACAGAAGAACGGTTTGAAGTTTATTACCGAAGACCACTTCGAAGAGGCATTTTTTCACAAGTCGAACTTTGTGAAGAAACGCTTTTAGAACTGACTAGAAGATGGGAAATGTTCAAGTATTTGGGGCTCTAAGCGCTGGTCGCAATTTTTTTAAGATGTGACAGCAAGTTATGTACCCTGCGCTGAAATATCTCGCGTCTAGGAACTGGTTTTTTTTTTGTTAGAACCACGGCACTAGCGGAATGCGTTTTATTGTATTTTGAACTCCACGTAAACACCAACATTCTGTCAACATTGCGCGCAACTTTAATTGTGCCGCTAAAATTTCAGTACCAGCGCGAATCATTTTAAATTCGAGCCTAGTGGGATCAAGCCCTGCTAAAAAAGTTTAATTGCTACAAAACGAACGACAAAAAATCTGTAGCAGGTCCTTCGAAATGAATGCAGGTTATTGAACTGTGACTAGAAGTGTTCCCTCGGCCAAAGTGTGGGCTTAGAAAAAATGTAACGATATAACTTGGGTGGTTTTAGAATTAAAATGATTTCTCCCAATCAATCACTTGTCTTTTTGTACGCCTTCTGCCCACCTCCCCACATGGGTGTCCTCTTTTCTACCTCGGGTGATAGGGTCACCCTACCCATATATAAATCAAAGAAGATGGAACGATTCCTAAACACACTTTTCGGAATACTTTAGCTATGCGAGACTGGTTTTTAGATGTTATAACATCTAATTCTCCCCGAATACTACCAAGCAAATGACATTGCGCTTAGTAATTATGAATGCCATCTAAATGAATAAAAACGGCACTGATCGTTAGGGGAGGATGTTTCTTCATTCACGCACATTACCCATTTACCACATCGTGTTTCTTTTATCTGTAACCATTGTATGAATGGGTTTTCTGTTTCCCTCTTTTTGGAGCTCAGCTCTTGAACGACCGCTCCTGTAGTTTCGCAGTATCTCTGGCAGTCGGTACCGAAGAGAAACGGATAGCAAAGTAGTCGGGGAGAGTATGAAGAAAGTGTCAGGACTGATGCGTGATGCTGGGAGGGCTGCGAGATGGTGCCACAGTGCTGCGCCCCGTCGTATGTTGCCGATGACGTGATCTTTTTGTAAGACTAAAAGAAATAGTAAACGTTCCGCAGGTGCTGAACGAGCGGCGTATTCAGATGATGTGCGCCGCCGCTGCCAGAATCGTGGGCGCTAAAGGAACAGAAGTATTCCGCCGTCGCCGCCAGAAATCTGAAGTTCCCATTGCCGGCGACAAAGCTTACCGTCGTTGCCGAAGCACATATTGTGGTCTCAAATGTTTTGCCTTACGACAGTTATGACAGTTCAATAGAACAGTTCAGCGCTGGAATTTTCCATTAAGGAGGATTGTAATCATCCACGAATTTTTTTTACGTTCCTAGCTTTATTGTAAAAATACTAACTGTCAGTGGTGTCCCATCCATAGTGACATCAAAGCCAGGCGCAATTTTCACGTATTTTTTTTTCCTTTCCAGGTCCAGCTGCACAACGCGCGCAAGTTCGGACGAGATTTTTTTATCTGCATCTTTTTTACAGTTTTTTTAAGAGAGATTATTTAAACCCGCATGTTCCCCTTAGGCGCTCAGGAGAGAGAGACTGCGTAATAGGTTTGTAGCTCGCTCACTAGAAGGCCTGTTCTCCTGCACCAGTGTAAGTACACCGTGTTTTTCTATCACCAGTCCTACAATTTTTTCGCACTTCATTTGCAACATGACAATGTCGCTTTCTCAGTTGTAAACAACAGATAGAAAAAACACACCAGATGAAAACACCAATTAGAAAACGGGAAAAGCAGTTCGTCCTTTGGTTTCTGAAAGCCAAGATTCTTTCTTCGGTAATAATAAAAGAATATATGGATAAATTGTAGGAGACACGAATCCCAAAGAACAGCAGTCGAGTACCATGTTTTGTGACCTGCAATACAGAGGCGGCATATAGATTTTAAAGCGGTCGTTCATTGTACCAAGCTCTGTTACGAGGCAGTTATGCATTTAGCATGTAAAGAGAATGTAAAGAGAATTCAATGTGAAGAGAATTGTCTGGTCCCACCCACGACAATGGTGCTATGAGTTTGCGTAAATACCTCGCCAAGGTTGTCCAGTTTGCTTAACTTTCGCACGTTTTCGGGGGCACACAAACTGCGAGAACAGATCTTCTTTTACATTCATGTATCTACCCCGCATTGCGCGGGCCTCGCTAATAACATATTTTATCCAAACCCTCGTTATAACAGCTGTTCATGTTATGAAGGTTGTTGTATAAATGCCCTTTTGGTTTAACTGCTTTCATCTGAATACCGTCAGAGAGGTGTTTAGCCAAATAAATGTTTAGCAGTTCATTTTGCAAAACCTTCAGCAGCATTTATGAGCGGTGCTGTTTAAACTTGATTTCCAGCATTGCCGTGTGCTGCGCCAAATTAGAGAAGGAAGAAGTAGAAGGAAAAATCTTTGGTAAATTGTGCGAGGCGAAGTGGCTCTGAAGCAAGCAGCCGAGGATCAGGTGTGGGATAGTGCGCATCGCCGCGATCATGTCTGTTTGGGCAGCTGCGCCCGGCATCGCTCAAAACATGGTACCACAAAATGTTGGGGAGAAAAAAAAGCTGGGAAAAAAGTTTGAGACATGACAAAGAGGGAAAGAGCAGAAAAGCAGGTTTGGGCAGTACGCGCGGCGGTGCAGATGCTTGGGTGGGGAGGCACACGACAGGGATTAGCGGCACATAGTAATAACGTAAGGTTTGACGTCTAGGTGTCCTCTCAGTTGAGAGATACGGCGTATGGTGAGCGGCATCAGTATTTCATCTACCGATAATATGAACAACCTAAGAAATGTCTCTCTCCCAAGGTGGACCCGAGCGTCAGCGAAACATGCCAAGTTAAAGCCATAGAAAACGCAACTAAAATGTTTTGAAAATCTCAAATGGAAGCAATAGAAAAAGCTACCATAACGCAACCGAAGGGCAACAGCTCCGCTGTGTCCTCCGCCATCGAATCTAAATTGCTAAAGGGGCTGACTTTTTTTCTCTCTAAAAACATTACCATTTGCTTTAAAATCAAAGGTTTTTATCTCTAACAGAAAACGGTTCTTTCGCGGCATGCGGGACAGCAAACTCCAAACGTGGCGGGGTGCGGCGGCGGAGGGAGGGGGAAGACCGGAGGGTTTCACTCATGGAGCGCACTTCAGATGGCGCGGTGAATTTACCCAGCGTTGCCCGCGCGGAAGTGCACGCTCACCGGCGGCGGCGTCGCGGCACGGTTTTGTAGTCTGCTTTAGCGACGGATGTTTTGGGCGTGTTTTGGTGCAGCTTAGCGTACATTGTGTGGTGCCTTCGCTCGGCTTGATTAACATGTTCGACTGCACCTCCAGGGTAACCGCACCCAGCGGAATTAGGTGGTCGTACGCTAAACATACGTTAATAATTGGCTGGCAGGGCGGAAAAAACAAAATGTACAAACCACATTGAGACAACTGGCCGCTAGAGAAACGTTACCTTTTGAGCACGGCGTTCCACGAATGGGACTCCTATTTCTAAATTGGGAAATGCCCATTTGGTTATTTTCTTAGAGGTATTACTAAAGGCGAAAGAAGCGCCTACGTCTGATAAACAGCAATTATAAAAGTTTCCTCAGCTTTCTCAAATTCTCGAAGTTTCGAAACTAACTATTTTTGGTCGGTGCAAGTACGAATTACTAAGCTCAGATTCTGAATTGGTTCGGTTTCGGTTTGTGTCAAGCGGTGGTGCAGCCCCGAGCTAGCACATTCGGGCTGCTAGATTCCGCAGTCTCACCCTTCGAAAGGAGCTCCTGTCTGTTTTCTTTCTACCGATTCACGGTCGGGCTACAGCAGCCACGTCCGCCGCTTCAGAGCAGCCGTGGCGGACGCTGCTGCTGCGTTTGTGACGCCGCCCCCGCAAATTTCAGGTAACGGCTGGCATAAGTTCTGGTTTCGCTCTATGAAAAGTCACCTGTGTGAATTCAAGTGACGTCGCATAGGAAAATGTTGTGGGTGTTTATTAAAGCTTTGCTTTCCAATCACCTTCACAGCAATGATCGGAGAAATTTTTATTATCAGTCCCTTTCAGCAAAATGTCTAGTAGAAAAATTCTCTTCATTTTTGCCCCGCTTGATCGATAATTTCGGTCGGGTTTAGATTTACCCTAATGGAACTAAAACTCAATCTGATACTGCTGAACAGGCATTATAGCAGCGTAATCGGCTGAAATTCCTCTCAACTCTTTCAAGTTCCCAGAGATGATTGACAGCTTTGTTCGAATATAAAGAGGGTATTACAAATTCTTCAACAAGTGTGTAAGCGGTAGGTAAATATAATAGCGAGATTACATATTTGTTAAAAAGGCTAAATAAAATGAGCCTGTCACTAGCAGCGGCCCCTCGGTGCGAAAGGCACTGTGCTGATGTGCCAAAACACGCATGTTCGATACCTTTTCACCAGGCTGCTTTTTAGGTTAGGCGAAAATTCAAACCACTCATTGAAAATCGGACGCAGAAAAAAAAACAGGTTACAAGGGACGTCGTTGGCATGGCTCTGTAATCAGCGTATGCCAGCGAAAATTCTTTATCCTTCAGAGCGGACCGCAAACAGCTGTTTTCGACTCCAGCCCCTCAGTTTCGCGGTAATTTTTCGGAGCGGAAAATTTTCCATTGGTGATGCGACACGCCTGTGTAGCAAATGAAGCCGCGCATGAAGGGCGCTTGTCAGTTTCATTCCCCTCCTCTTCTGCCATGGCCATGAAAGCAGTCGTTGCGACACGCGCACGTTAGGCACAGGTGCAACTGAGGGCATGGTCGCTCTTCGCTGAATTGGAGCATGTCACGGCACTTCAGCCTACCGACATTTTTGTGTGTAGAGACTACAAATAAAAGTTGTCAAAAATATCAGCTCTCGCTTAAGGTATTTTCAAATGTCCCCCTGAGGGGAGTGCGACACGTCGTGTGATCGGGTTACCGAGCTCGCGAGATTGAACGACAGTAGACTGAGAGAGAGAGGGTAAACATCTCTAATTTTGAGCCTAACCGTGCAGGTTGATGAGAGTACCAACGGTGGGGGGCGTACGCTAGTCCGGAATGCCCTGGTCCATGCTGGTTGTTGGTGCCCTCTCTAGCACCATGCGCTGTGTCGAGAGGTCTGAGCTGGACAGGCGGTCCACCCAGTGCTCGTACGTGGGACGGGGATAGGGTGTGAGCGATGGGGGTTGTTGGCATTCCCACACCAGATGGTACATGATACCTGGCTTGCGGCAAAAGTGGCAGGTACTATATTACTGGGTTGGGTAGATATGTTAGAGGAGGGTAAGGTGCGGGTAGGAGTTGGTCTGTAGCCGACGAAGTGTGGCCGCTTCGGCACTGGAAAGGTGGGAGTGTGGTGAAGGGAACCACTGACGCCCGTGTCTGAAGTGAGCGAGAGTGCCGACGTAGCCGACAAGTGTGTGGGGGGCCTTCTCCGTGTCTTGGCTCTTCGGAAATAGCCCGGAGGGTGTTTACTCGGGCTGCGGCGTGTGCCGCCTTATTTCCGTAGAGAGATGTTTTCGATGTCGGGAATCTGCGGGATGGCATTCAGGATCTTGAGGGCGAAGGTTGAATATGCGGCCGAGCTTGTAGTTGCGGCAGGCTACTTGCGAGTCCGTAATGACTGTAACGTATTCGCTGTTTGTTGTGGCTGCTGGAGCGATGGCGATTTCCTCGGCGTCGTTAGTAGAGGTGGCGAATATTGTGGCGGCTGTGACTTCGGTTCCCTGGTGGTCTATAACCGTGACTACGTGGGCGGGTTTGCGGGTGTACCGTGTCGTATGGTTCCCTATATGCTTCTTTACAACTGCATCGACCCATGCTTCGCGGAGAAAAAAGAGGGGAGACATTGAGCATGAGACTCCAAGTGCTGAGGGGAGAGCGCTAGAGGTATCTTTCTTGGCTGGGAACCTAATGGTTTTTTCGGCGTTTCTTTTTTCGAACTCTACTACTTTTGTTCATGGCACAGCCACTAAGAAAAACAACACAAAACGAGCAGTAAACACAGTCTGACAAACACACGGATAAAAAAAAGAATACTTTCGGCTCATTTTTGTAGGATAAACCAATGAAGAGTTTCTTCTGTACCTACAACAAATACCCGCAGAATGAGTAACTTTATTCTGGCCAAGATTGGGACAGGAAAGGTGCGAGGTGGGACTCCTTTTCAACCCTCCTCATCAGACGGCGGCCAGAAGTTCTTTGGATGTCTCGCCGTATTGGCCATTACGATTAACCGGAACTGGACATCCTGATCGGAAATGAGCCGTGCGGTCTCCCACTGCTCTGGAGAAGTTATGTTTATGCGTGGAGGACTAATCATGTGTTTAATGGGACAACCGTCGAAGTTGTGCGCTAGGACGGCCGTTTATGAAAAAAAGCGTGCAAGCGTTGTCGTCGGTGTACTTGACCTAATGCCGTCGGTTTAGCGGGATCTACGATGCTAGATATCTCCTCCGTGACTAAACGGGAGGATGTTGGCAAGGAGAGAAATATTCCTTCATGAAAATAGGTGAACCATCCTGCCGCAATCTTATTTCGCAGTTTTTGTCAAAGTTGAAAAATAAATGGTCAAGTAGGTTCGGAATGCGGATGGGGCACGTTGAAGCGTTTGTGTACAGCGGGGGCCAGGTAACTTCAAAGCTACACTTTGCGAGCTTATATTTCTGCTTCCCTTTTAACGCGAGATCGTGATTTCCTACCAAAGCATTTTAAAGATTTCCACGGAGACCAAATATATCCGGAGTTCATCAGCAATGGTACGCCTAATTCCCTATGCATTGTCGGCGAAATAAACAAAATATTCAATCAATCAATCAGTTTGCAATCCTGGTGAACTTTTCATGGGTTTTTGATGCATATATGAATGATCCGCAAAGCAGCTACTT
This sequence comes from Haemaphysalis longicornis, assembly GCA_013339765.2. Classification (NCBI taxonomy): domain Eukaryota; kingdom Metazoa; phylum Arthropoda; class Arachnida; order Ixodida; family Ixodidae; genus Haemaphysalis; species Haemaphysalis longicornis. The sequence goes on along the minus strand of CM023455.1, from coordinate 58,029,989 downwards.
ACAAATTTACCCACCTAAATGAAAGCTACTTAACACTTTTTTTTCTATAACTCAGGTGCGTTTAAGTTACGAATACTAGGCCGTTTTTAAAATCCATGTCACGGGTATTTATTTTTGGGGAAATGACAGAAGTATATTGTCACTATTTTTTACATTGCCAACGCACTCTTCTGAGTTATGTAAGTGCGTAATTTGCAAACACAAAGGGCATATATGGACTTGTCCCTCTATATTTTGAAATACATCTATAGCAGTGAGCTAAAGACTAGGGCAGGTCAGGGAACTTTTCGGTGCACTCCGTTCACTTTCGCATTAGCGGCACGTTTCTTTTCTCGGGACGGTAAATTAGGAAAAAGGAGAACAGCTGCTTTTAGAAAGCACGAGGGCCACGCGATCTAAGCAATGA
>CM023455.1:57054935-57377435 GCA_013339765.2 Haemaphysalis longicornis | reverse complement strand
AAGGCCGCATCCTATGAAAACTTGAGGACTCGACAGTGCAACAACTATTAGTGGTGGAAGATATCTCCAAACCCGCATTGGTGGTGTGCACAGATCACACAATTATGCCCTCCAACATATAGGTCACCTTCCACGCTCCGCTTTTTCGTCCTGCAGGACGTACATTTGCCATCCGTGAACACAATCCATCTGTAAAGTCTGCTAGCTCTGGCGGCTAACAACCCTTGTTCGAAACCGGCCTCGAGGAACGTCTTATGTTCGGCCCCCACTTAGAGGTTCTTCTGTTTGCGTGATGACGATCATTAAAAAAATACCCAAGTCCATACCGGCCTCAACACAGTACGACATCATCTCGAAACCCAATCACAATGAACCACAACCTTTCTTCTGCGGGTATGCAATCATACGTCAAATTATTGGGTTTTGCAGTTTCCACAGCGAGCAGTGGATGATTTAGCGTACACCACCCTCGGGCCACAACTAGAATGCTTTAAAGTTTTACAGCTAGCCCCCGACGCAGCCATTTTCCTCGACACCTACGATTGTATCCGGCCGCCACCTACTTCAAGTAAGTGCTCCTCACGGTAGCCTCAGCGTTCAACAGGATTCTGTCTACTGAAAATTGTGTCAACAAGACCAATGACAGTAAGGTCACCGGAAAGGGTGAGGCAAACAACCTGCGCTGGTTCTTGTGATTACGAACAAAGTGCACCTGACTTCGAATGATGTCCGTACAAAGGCTATTGTCGACACAGGGCGACTCTTTGAGGAATGGGAATGCGTCCGAAAAAGCCTGGGAGTCTCATCTATGTAAATAGCCCCAGCTGTGTTTACGTTGTAGCGTAGCCGCCCAAGCCTCTGTGGCCGTTTTGTAGTCTACGTTAATATCTAATGGTGGGCGTTCAAATTCATATTGGCTCTTTGTTCTTGCACGATCCGTCAGGCCATTTTCGGCAACGATTTTTGCGGGACTCGTCTATTACTCTTCACTGCTTGAAGGCTGACTATAATGTGTGCAGCCCGCTATTTGCTTAATTTATTAATGGGCCAAACAATGGTGTAAATACCTTGGGATATTTCTAAATACCGGCTTAAAATTGCGTGGTCATGGTGGGGGTCTAGTGGAGGTCTAGGTATATGCTTATGCTAATGATGCCAGTATAATGAATTATTACACTTTGAGCCGCTCCCCCCAAACTGCGCCAGGGAAAGCTTTCTGGTTCCTAGCTGTATGTTAAATGTATAGGGAAACGCAGTTTTTGTTGCCTCCTGCTGTTCATGAAAAAACGTTGTGCTGCCATGAACGGCGCAACAGCAGACGAAACACAAGAAAAGCATGAGACAACCACGAACGGCTGACTTACAACTGACTTTATTTTTCGGCATGTCACATATATGCGCTGACAGTCAAAAATAATAGGAGAAAAGCTTAAAAAATAGAAAAACTAGAGATAACCCAATTCGGCCGTAACGCTGCACCGGACGCCATGTCATCTGCCAAAAACACGTTATGAAATAACTATAGGCCATAAAAGTAATTTGTTTTTGTGAGAGGGACACGAAGGTACGGCAACACAATTTTCTTTCGGCGCTTTATATCTCCGGCTGTCTGCGAATTCAATTGTTCCTAAGGTATTTTATGTTTGTGTCCTGCAATGACCTGTGATTTTTAGAAAGATTGGGGCACAAGCAGCGGAATCCGAAAGTGGACACCTAAGTGGCCAATAGCCGCCTTATGTAAGTTGTAGTTATGCTCTTTTATTCTATAATTAAGACATCGTCCCGTCGGCCTTTGGTTCGTTTTCCCACAGAACTCGTGAGCGGAACAGAAGACGCTTTTACCGCATACTACAAAGCAGTTACGTGCTTTACAAAGTAAGACAGCATTGTTCTTTTACTTTTGTTGACTCTGAAACACAGAGCGGAAAGCTTGTTAGGCGCAGAAAATAAATCTTTTACACAAGCTTTTTTTCCTATTTTTCAAATTTGGCGTTATCCGGCGCACGTAAGAAATAACAGTTTGTTTATCACCTCAAATGCGTTCTACGACTGCTTGGCTGGACTGTTCCTCCCTTATTAATCTGCATTAGTAATTCGCCCGCTGACACTAACCGCTGCTTCTGGCACCCCACTATCAGAAGCCGGTCAACCTGTTTGAGAAAGCTTTTTTCTATCGAGTGAAAACAACAGTTGTTCAGGGCATTTAAAAAAACAAGAAAATGATACACCTTTCTGAAGTTTACAATGGGATGAGTCGAAATGTAGAAGCTGTTTGCGGGCTTGTGTATCGTACGTCCAGCAGATGTGATTGTGCAAAAATGAAGCTTTGCATCTAAAAACTAGATAGTTCTGTCTACGGAAAGTTCAACAGTTAAAACCAAAGGCTTAAAACATTGACGAAAAAGACCTAGTGCCTGAAAGATGAACTGTTTCAGACCAGCCTTGTCCGTGTCAAAATCTACTAAAAAGGTATCAACGTAACAGAAAATTTTGGTTACTTGTTGGATCTTCAATTGGTCGTGGAGAATGCGCTAAGGCGCGCTAAGGAGAGGTCTCCTAAACTTTGTGCAAAGCAAGATCCGATACAAATTCTCTTAGAATGTATGTACAGCTTGTAATCCCAGATTGGCAAAGTTGAGTTTAGGTACACTGTCAACAGCTCTAAAATTCCTTGCGCTGACACACTCGTAGTATTTGGAAACGCGACAGAATTGTACTTGTTGATACACTGCTCAGCAAAAAGCAGCAGTTCACGATGTGGCAAAGAGAAATATAAATCTTTCGCGTTAAAAGAGCATGCCATACAGCTTTTGGCATTTAAGTGCTTTAAAAACTCAATGACTTCATCAGATTTTCGCACAAGGAACCGGTCTGCGACTCGTAAGAGGTTCAAATGTTTCTGCAAAAACAACGCAATGCACTTTTTTCAAGTACCGGTCTTGGAGGCAATTACCCTTAGAGAGATATTTACTTTTTTGTATTCGCGCTGGAGAAGATATGCAAGCTCATGCGACTACTTTTTTGTATGGTTTTTTTCCCGACCGTCGAGCTTTACCGTTTTACACAATTTTTTAACCTCTGCTCTCACTTTTTTCAGGAATATATTACCTTGGAACGTAAAGGCTGATAAAATGCTTGGCGGTATTTGCTTAAAACAGGCTTTTTTTCTCGGCACTCTAGGTCTGCGGCTTCAGTAAGGGTTAAGGCTTGCCTTTTACACGTTGCCTTAGCCCTTGTAAGCTTATTTGTAGTGTACAGGGCCCTTCTAATTGTTTTCTTGTGGATTCCGGCTCATTACAGCCAAATTCGGCTGCTGCAGCAATTATATTCGTGTTGATCCCGACCTTCTTGTCACTCTCATCACCATCGCCGTGTGCCGCGCACGTACCATTTCCTTCAACTTAAGGGCGAAGCGCAAGCCTGCTGAGGTCTTGCTGCTTTTTGGTGGAGTTTGCTCTTCGCAATGGCACGAAGCAAGCTTTGCAAAATTGTTCAGTCTGAGCGGAGTATTCAAACGCGGCTCTACCGAGAGGGCCTGTATCTTGTCTTCATAGAACGATCTGCACAGCCCCTACCTGACAGGAAGTGGTGGGAATTCTGCGTTCTGCTGGACTCGATGGCTGAGTGTTTGTGGTTGCAGACTCTTTGGAAACAGCGTGCTTCTGTGCGCACTGTTCCAAAAGCCAGGACGGAAAAAGGCAGAACCTTGGGCGACATCACTCTTCTGGAACGCATCAACCGTTTTCTGGCCAGAGGACCGAAAGTCGACGTAGAACAACAAGAGACAGCGCCCTAGCTGCTTAGCTTGGTGAGGCAAGTGTACGGGCTGGCTCAAGACGCTGAGTCCGACAGATGCGTGTCTGAGGAAGTGGACGTTGTCTTCAAGTGCAGAAAATAAAATGTGATGTACCAGTTAGGCAGATGGAGTCTTTTTTTTGAGGACCAACGCGCTAGCCTTGCTACCCTCAGACAAAGAAGGGGTTTTATCGTTTTGAAGTAAAGAAAAGACAGCTGAGTAAGCAATTTTAACAGCCTGCACATTCCGATATAACATTTCTCTGGAAAAAAGTAAGAGCATAGACCAAATAATTGTGCAAAAAGTTAAGCTCGACGGTCTGGAAAAATTTATAGATAAAGGTAGTCGTATGACATTGGGTATGTTCTGTAGCTCAAAAACACACAATGCAGATATCCCTCCAAGGTTAATTGCATCAGATAACGGTACTTGGAAAAAGTGCAGTGCGTTGTTTTTGCAGAAACATCTGAGGCTCTTACGAGTAGAACCGTTCCATGTGCGAAACCAGTATGAAGTCATTGCGCTTTAAAGAATTTTAATGACAACAGCTATATGGCAAGCTCTGTTGACGTAAAAGATAATTATTACTCTTTGCCACATCGTGAACTATTGCTTTGTTTTAAGGAGTACATCGACAAGTACGGTACCGTCTCTTTTAAAAATAGTACGGCTGTGTCAGCACAAGGATTTTAAGAGAGGTTGACGGTGTACCGAAAATACCTAAAGTCAACTTTCACAACTGGGAATTACAAGTTTTACATACATAATACCCAAATTTGTATCAGATCTTGCATAAAACCATTTTTAAGTGACCGCTTCTTAGCGAAAATTGAGCCCATTCTGCATTTCCAATTGAAGATCCAACAACTAACCAAAATTTTTTGTTAGTTCCATCACTTTTTAGTAGTTTTTGACACAGACAAAGCGGGTCATAAACCTTTCAATGTTTCAGGCACTAGGTCATTTTTGTCAATGTTTAAGCCTTTGGATTTAACTGTTGAACTTTCCGTAGACAGAACTATCTAGTTTTTAGATGCAAAGCTTCATTTTTGGCACAATCACATCAGTGGACGTACGATACACGTGCCCGCAAACAGCGTCTACATTTTGACTCATACCATTGTAAACTTGAGAAAAGGTCTATCATTTTTACGTTTTTTTAAATGCCCTGAAAAACTCTTGTTTTCACTCGATAGAAAAAAGCTTTCTCAAACAGGTTGACCGGCTTCTGATAGCGAGGTACCCGAAGCAGCTGTTAACATCCCTACCAGAATCAATAATGAAGAGACTGAAAAAAGAAGAACAGGACAGCCAAGCAGCCGTAGAACGCAACAAAGGTGATACACTAACTGTTATTTCTCACATGTATCGGATATCCCTCATGTTAAAAAATAGGAAAAAGTGCTAGTGCAAAACTTGTATTTTCTGCGCCTATCAAGTTTTCCGCCATGTGTTCGAGAGTCAACAAAAACAAAAGAACAATGCAATCTTGCTCTGTAAAGCACTATAACTATTTTGTAAAATGCGTTAAGGGCATCGTCTAATCAGATCCGCTTTCCTGTGGGAAAACGTTCGTAGGCAAAACAGGACGATGCCACAATGATTGAATAAAAGAATATAACTTTTACGCACCGGCGATTAGTGGTCACTTATGTGTCCACGGTCGTGATTGGTGCACCTGCGCGACAATCTTTGGAAAAAAACTCAGGTCATTGCAAAACACTTACATAAAATAACTAGAGAAATTATTGAAGCAGCAGAAATAGAGCGCCGAAAAAATAAATGTGTGAGTGTACCCTCGTTGTCTCTCTCGCAATAAGAGATTACTTTCTGTCCCACGGTTAGTTCAGCCCATGTGTGTGGCACGTGGCGTCAGGTGCAGCGTGGCGACCGGTTGGGTTATCTCCACTTTTGATGATTTTGCGGCTTTTTCTGCACTGCTTTACTCTCAGCGTATATATGTGACTTGCCGAAAAATGACGTCAGTTGTGAGTCACCGCTCGTGGTTGTCTTTTTGTTCTGGTGTTTCGTCTGTGCTGCGCCGTTCCCAATCTTTGTACTCATCTTAAAGCTGTATTTTTTGTATTCTTTCATGATACGTCCCTGTTGTCAAGTGCTAACAAAAAAGTTCTGTATCTACTATTTCTGCATCACGTTAGTTGTTACACCATAGAGACGCCTTTGTTCCGGGTGACAGCAAAATATCACCAGGTTATAGGCAACAAGAAAAATGAAATATTTATTAAATGGTGAATATCATAATGGAAGTCTGTGGTAAGCGCACATGATCATTGCACAAATAAAAGATGGTTCCTCGAGGCTTTCGCTTAACGGTACCTTGAACTGCACCAACAAAATTTGTCTATCCGCTACCCGGCATCGATAGTGTAGCAGGCTGTTTCTTTTCCCTGTCGCAGCTTGTCTTCAAATCACAGAAACATCATTGATCGGCAGACTTCTGTGAGATAGGCCTCTTTATCTTGACCACGATGTGATCTCCAATCTCACATTTCTTGGGCGTTAAATGCCCCTAACAACAATAAGTGGAAAAATGTCTTACTGCTGCTCAGGGGAAAAAAATTTGTTTTCTGCATTGTCAGGCGCTGGATCTAAGAAATCTTGTGGAGAACCCTTTACACGGTCACATTTATACAAATAATTCATCATAACTATCAAACCTACAGCTGTATAGACTGCGGGGACTTTGTTCCTTCAACCACCATATTGTTCCGCAACCTTCCTATCTGGTCTCTCCTTTATTACCTTATTAAACAAAAAGGCCTTTAAATACCATCCAAATGCGCAGCCTACTTCTGTGGGATAAATTTTTTTGCCACATTCGGAACTATCCTTTGCCGGGCAAAAAAAAGTCGCACAGTATTTTTTTGCCGAAAGTGAAAACGGAAATAAAGATTTGTATAGTAAATTTGTATAGGATATACAACTGTCGTACCTATCCCTTCAACAAATAAATTACACCGAAGAAGGCCACTTTCATCTCCTTGCCGCTTGCTCGGACAGAGGACGGCAGATTACTAATAAACAATTGCATTTAGGCGTGATTTTTATAGAACATTTATTGGTAAAATGCGAATAGAAATGATAAGGTAGAGTACACAAATCTTTTTATTGTAAATACAACATAGAAAATATAAAAACAATATTCTACCTTAAGCTCTTGCGCTTTTTGTTACCTCTCATGTGCCTGAAAAATTCGTGCTAGTAATCCCCTGTTCCCAGTAGTCTTCCTAGTTTAATTCCGTAACCTGCCCTCATTTCTGAAGCAAACACCCAACCGTTTGCGAACTAATATTAGCTAAATATACTGTCCCAATGATTAGTTGTTTAAATTTGTATTATTGAAACGTCGAAAAAAGTGGGTAAAGTTTTGGCTGAACGAAAAAAAAACATGGGAGGTCTGCTTTTCTTACGAAACAAAAAAAGCTTGAAGCATTCACTTCCGACACATATTAAACGTGTTTCTGTCTTAAATTACGTTTCATTGGTAAAAACAAATCATGCTCTCAGATAGGGTCTCCTATAAAAAACCTGCGTATTTAACTGGAAAGCGCCTAGTTTTTTCTGGAGGCACCCCTTTCTTGCTACACCCTAGGGCAAAGCTGCTAGACTGAAAGGTTTTCCTTAATGTCCTTCGAAGAATACGCTATCATTGCTTGATTTCAGCGTAATGCTATTCAGCGGTTTGCTAGTCAGTGCAGAAAAGCGAACGTTCGAGACAATAGAAAGTTTTTAAATGCCGTACGGTATTTACGTTACCGTCTACCGTGATTGCCGGAGCCTACTGCGCAGTCCCGATGTGTTACCTGGAAGTATAACTTGCCGGCAGAGTAGTTGCCGTCGCCACCGCGCTTCTCAATCAGACGAACTGTATTCTCTCATCTTGATTACAGCAGACGCAGTGCACGCGGCGCTTCATGATTGGTACAGCTGATCAAAGTAGTCTAATGCGATGTCGTTTATTAAATTTTTCTCGTTAATTGATGCCCAGGAGTCCGAAAAAAGTGCTTTTTTTCAGATGGGTGAGCATAAGGTGCTCCCCTACTAATGCTAAACCTCGCCCACCTCGAATAATTAGGATAAGTTGATGTGCTCGTAAAGCGCTTTTGCCCTGCAAAATTGTGCTTGTCAAGGTAGGCTAGCTTCTTGAGTAGATTATTTCAACATACTTTACCTGCCTCATGCAGGAATATTTAGCGCAGGAATAAATTCAAATTTACCCTGATTCCAACTGCACTCAGTAAATGGCACCAGCGGCATCATATTTTCTATTTTAAAGCTCTGCTGATGATGGGTACATTATTTTCAAGGCAAATATGGTTATTCTGAACGCTTCAGTTGAAAAGTGAAAAATTCAAGCTATTGCGAACCAAATCAAATGGCTGTGAGCAACAAAGCTATGCGTGATGTGTTTTGAAACTAATGCATCAGATGTCGCTACGTGCAGTCTAATTTTGGATGCTTCGTACAGCCATTGGTAAAGAAATTGCTATACGTATATGATTTAATATTAGATTGATAGCCCCATGAACTTACAAAACGAAATGTGATTCACGTGCAGTCGGTAAAGAAGAAATGGCAGTTATACCTGGCAGATTCCTTCCTTCTCAGGTGCCATGCGAAGAGTAGACAAGCAATATAGGCTGTAGAAGTTCGGCGTCCGGGTTGACTTGAATGTCTCCGGAGCAGCCGTACCTTGCAGGTAGTGCATCTAGGCACTCGGAGTAAAAGCCCAGGAAGGTGTGGCTACCTTCCAGAATACCACTCTCGGGCTTGCCATAGCTGTCATACACTGCACGAAGAGGTGAATGTTTACACAAAATATTATTTTTGCCAAAATATCGCATTTCAGGAACCCTTAGGACAACCTATTGGTAGAAAATTGGCAATAGCTGTGCAAAAATTCAGTTTAACCCCTCGGAGTTTACTCCATATATTCTCCTTCCATATCTAACTTTCCTGAAAGAAAGGTCACCTTCAACGAAGAAGAAAATTGTAGCGCTTGCAGTAGCCCGGAATAACTAGTCAGTGTTATAAATTTATTCCCTCCTTAGTTTGTTTCTAACCGTTATTATCGACCAACGGCCAGCCGTGTCTCAACTGTTTTCATTCTTCTCAAGGCTGTCTGAGGAGTTCGTGTGTTTTTTATTGCGTAATTTTATTCATAACCCTTTTTATGTCAGGTTCAATGCACATGACACAAGTTGGACTCCATGTCGTGCGGACAGAGTGAGCATTAAATGCTGATTTCACAAGAGATAGATACCCACATCAACAACAAAAAGATTATGACTCCGCTGCATACGAATATTCCTAGTATCTGCTAATATACATTACTTGATGTTCGCTTCACGTATAGTCCAAAAGCTATGGGTTCCTATATTTCAAGCAGACTCACTGTTACCACAGATATTCAACGAGAAAAAATGTTTATATTGGTCGTGCCACGAAGCGCCCTCCGGAAGCAGACGGTATCTGAAAAAGGGTGACAGATCTTTCGCATGGAAAGGGACACAGGCTTTACGAAAGGAGGTACGTGGCATCCGAATGCCTATGCCAGAAGCCTTGAAAAATGAGAGGAACTATGGGGGCCAACAGGAGTCTCTTGGCAATAATTAGCGAACATAACGAGGTTCGGCAAGTACTAGCTGCATGGTTGGTCAGGTTATCGTGTGTATGGCGCAAAAGGTCTGCCGAAAGTTTACATCATACAAAGGTGCAACAGGTGGACCAAGTTTGACTACTCAGCAAAGCAAGTGCCATGAATGCTCGTAAATAAATCATGAGGTGCGAATAATATTTGTCGTATGCGTAGCTCAGCATACTGTCACTCACAAAAATTAAAAAAAAGTTTAACAGAACAGCGTATCTTACTTTTCAACGCCCATGTCGTGCCCTTTCCGAGTTGTTGTAGATACAGCCTGTAGTCTTCCATGCACGCATTGCTTAAATTCATTGACGCCAGATCTTGTTTAAAAGCGTGGTCATGGTGCACCCCTATTTGGCCTTGACTTGCACACCTTACTGAACATATATTCGAAAAAATAGTAACCATCACTACATAAAAGAATGGCTCGAAGGTGCAAGCCATGTTTCAAGCGAGTGCTAAACTGAAAAATACCGGTTCCCCGTGATTATTCTGAGTTACACATTGCACAAACTCTGTCGAGAAGAGAAACAGTCATGCACTGAAGTGCACAAAACGTGATCTAGGCGAACCACATTTGTGAGCTCAGGTGGAATAAAATGCTTGGAAAGTGTCATGTCATCTAGGCCCTGCACACAGGAAATACATGCGCCTAAACAAGAACCGGATTTCCTTGGAGGGCTTGTTCACCCTACTCTCCACCTGCAAGCAATCATGCTCGCGCCAAATATTTTCTGCTGTTCTGGCCTACCTCCATCTAGAGTGAGGATAGTATACGACGGATACTTTTTGAACGTAAAGTATTCAGGCTGATCCTTTTTGGTATGAAGTGTTTGAAGACTAACATTAAAAAGTAGGAGTGATTTAGGCTACATAAGCATGAACCATCTCAAAAATGAGTTTCGGCATTGCTGTGCAATTAACAGCGCCGCAGAAAGGGTTTATTCTTAAAGTCCACAAATGCCGCACGCCTTTAGCAACCTAGCGGGCGCTAGCGCAGTGTTAGAGGACACGGCACTCACTTCTCATCCCTTCAAGCCGGCTAGCTCCAAGCGGCAGCTAAGTCTCCCTAGTGAACATCAGCACCACATACGGTTGAAGAAGTTTCACGGCTATTTGTACTGCCATGTGCTAACGCAGTTCAGAAATCCCCTGCCATTCCCGAGCATTCTACGTGCCTGCAAGCCTACACCCCTGTTGGGTGGATCGCAAATGCAACGGTGGACGATCATGTGGTAGTATATTGCTGCGACATTAGGTCTCGTAAGGGGTCGCATAAGGAAAGTGCCTGATGCGGTACTCAGATGATCGTTGCCGAGGCAGATGAAGAAAGAAAAAACCGTGTACCTCGCTGTTTTTGAAACTACGCGGCTCTTCGCAACTCAATTCGTAAAGACTGGTTTGGTGAAAAGTTTATAGAGGGTAAAACCTTATGGGTTGTAACGACCAGCCAACAGAATAACGGGCTCTGAATGTCGACCAAGTTCACGCTACATGGGTGTGCACAGAAACTAGATTCAAAGCTACGGAACTATCACACAAGAAAAATGTAGCTATCAGAACAGAAAGGCAGCCATAAGCGCAGAAACAGGGTGGTTGTTATATTAAAGTTGAAAAAATATGTTTTGCTACTCCCTAGCAGACGTCCTGAAATGAAGATGCTGACAAGTGGGCAAACTTGGTTGCTCGTCTTGAAGTGGCCACTGAAAATTTAAAACTTCAAAGATCCTCCAAAAAAAGGCACAGCCGTGAGCCTGTCGAACATTTGGAACCATGGCTGTTTTACACCAACTGGTCGCAAAGAGTAACTTGGACTTTTTCTAGTGTTAAGGGACTTCATTAAGTGTATATATCGAATCTATTTGAACTGGATTGACTTGGTTTCCTAAACTAAAAAAAATCCCCTGAGCACCTTTACAACTCCGTTTCCCCGTTTCGGCTGCGGGTTGCCGGAGCTACTTGCAGCATATTTTGGCCACCGATTTGTTGCACGTGATATCAGAAATTTTCTGGATTCATGAGGAATGTGTCACGCATACATCGTACACTATATACTCAGTTTTATGAAAGAGAGCAGCTGAGAGGAGCCCCCAAACACAAAAAAAGGACTGCGCACAACAACTTCTTTACCACGGTGGATCCTGCTGCCACACGTACCTAAAAAATCACAAAGCACACATCGCGAAATAAATATCAGGGTAAAACAAAGCAGGAGAAAAAAAAAGCTATGAGATAATTTTGCCATGCCCGGCTATGCAAGTGAAAGCACACTAAGCACAGTTGGCAAACCAAACATTATGGCTAGTCGAACGTTCCATACTGCGAGAAATCTACTATCGTTTTGTCAGTGACCGAAGTCGTCATTGAAGACGAGGCGTGTATTTCCGCCTTTAAAGCTTGTTGCTGTCTTCTTTCTGCCTCATATTCCCGACGCATAGCTCGCTTTCATATTCCCGACGCATAGTTCCCATTCTTCCCTCGTTTCTTCGTGCAGCTTTGCGCGTTCGTACTCGAATTTTTTCTTTAAAACATTAGTATTCCGAGTGACATCTAAGGATGCTCCGACAAACAATGGCCGCTTTTTTCGCTTGAACCGCGCTGTCCTCTTCGGCAAAACGGGACCTGCGTCCTCGCATCCTCTTTTTATTACCCGTCTAAACTGATAAACCGCCCCGGCTATAGCGAGAAGCTACGGGGCATCAGCGAGATCGACGCCATAACCATTTCACACGGAAGGTCATTCACGTGGGTTGTCACGCGGACAGAAGGGGGAGACTCCCGGCTACAGTTAGTTCAGCTGCGGCGGAGGCGGTGAGTAGCAGGGTATATTTTAAAGTTAAAGCCGTCAATCACCGCGGAAGTCGCCGAACTTGACCAATATGGCTTTCGTCATAGAACACTGTTTGAGAGTGCAGTCCGGCAGCTCTACCGCTGGCGCTGCACCTTTGGCAAGGGCCGTGCAACCGCATTCGCATTTTACGACTGGCTTGAGATGTTGGAGAATGTTTGTCGTATTGCCGTAGCGGTTATGTCATAGCATCGGGATAGAGACGGATGTGCTGGTTCAGCGTTTCTCTGGCTTTCGCTTTCTGATCATTCAGTTTGGATAAATATTTTATAAGTATTGTTAACATTTACTTTCGAGCATTTCAATTAAACCGTTTCCTTTGGTACACAACGTTACGCATTGGGTTACATTTGATTGCTTTAGTCAAGGTTATATTATGCTATGTTAGGTTAGGTTAATCAGCTGAGGCTACTATTAGCTAGGTAAAGCAAATATGGTGTTGTACACTAAGTAGTATAGAAACATTTGGGTAGTGAAAAGAGGTACGATAGGCGGCATGCAACAAGTCAATGTCATTAAAAATACCTATATTGTAGTTTATACGGCAACGTCCGGCTCCGGTATAGACGCAGTTCGAAAAATTGCACCACAAGCGGGCAAGAGCTTGGTAATATCTTCAGGCTGAAAAGTTGCATTAAAAGAAAAAAAAGTTTTCACAATGTTTACTTTATTTCTTGTGTGACGTTAATCATTATTTTGATGTCTTTACAAGCGTTTTCTGGACACATTACCGGACTGTGCATATTTATAACCACTCGTAGTTCGGTACACTCACTAGACACAATACTCATTCATAAAATGTGTCAAGTTTGTGTCACGCCTGAAGTCATTGGACTGAATCTTGACCCTATTTCAATATTAATTGCATCGCACACCACACTCACCCTGTAACCCCGCGGCTGAAGTTGAAGTGGACACCCTAACCTAAATCACTGAGAAGGTTACAGCATTTGTCTTGGCATAACCTTCTTGGTATGGGAAGGTTGAGGTTGATTTTACGTTGAGGTAAACATGATGAGGTCCCGAAACTAAGAAATTTCACTAAACATTTTGTCAAAACATTCTAGCGTACCGTTTAAAGCCGTTCACCATACCGTCTTAGGCTTCGTATTGTAGAAGTAGAATTGCGGTTAGGAATTGCCCAGGCTTTCGGAGACTAGTCAACTTGCACGTATGTTTATTTTGTTAACGTGTAAGTTAGTTGCTCGAATAATTTGTTCAATTTATTTAGGCAGAAACATAAAACGGCCAGTAACGGGGGAAAACAAAACAAGAGGAGAGTTGGAACCACTGGTGCGGCCTTATAACAGGCGTTTCTAGGAAAAGTCATCAGATGCAACACGCTTCAGTACGCAATCCTGCTCTCGGAAGTAGCAACTGGTGAGCGTTCCTGCCAGTGCGTTGCAGTTTGAAGAGCCAAAAAACAACGTAAACCGATTGAACAGCTACACAGCAACATTCATCATGGCGACCAGCTTTTTTTGAACCAGAGCTGGTGCGAGCACAAGGAAAAAGGGCAGGGGACATATAGAAGCCCTTAAAAAGTGCAAATGCGGAAGCAGATCTTGAAAAAGAACGTCCGAAATTGGCCGAGAAAGGAGCAATTGAACTACGAAAGGCGGAATCAAAGCATCCTTCAGGTTCACCTGAACATTAGTGCGTTTAAAAATAAAAAGCTGAATATTAGTGCTTGGCATTCTGAATATACGGGAGGTTAGTTGTGTGCGGCTATGGTCTATCTAAACATGCTTGGAATTGTTTACACAAATACCCGCCATGGTTAATCGCTCGTTAAGTGTTGGGGTACGGTAAGTTGTTGGAATCTTAAAGATAGGGTGTTTGAGCAAAAACGCCTGTGTGTACGATATTTCGGCGCAGGATAAAGATCGCCAGGCGGTCAAAATTATTCCGGGGCCTTCCACTACGGCGCGCCTCATCGCGTGCGTTGCGTCGGCGCGTTAAACCTCACAATCAATCAAGATAGGGTGTTTGAGTTCGGCCATAGCTTGCATAAAATATTGAAAAATCATTTTGTTGCTCTCTACAATGCAGGTCTCCAGTATATAGCGATGCTTCGGAGCATTGAATGACAAATGTTATAATAGGATACTCAATTACGCGTAAAAAAGTCGAACGCTAAACAAACAGAAACAAAAGTTTACTACACATGTACAACAACTCTCTTGCCATAAATATTATACTCTAGTTCTCACAAAATACATGAACAGCGCTAGTACATAAAGAAGGCCCCATATAATATGCCTCATCGAAGCATACCACGGAGCCAGCAGCTTATGTTTTGTGCACTAGGTATTGCAGTGGCCTTTATTATTATTACTTTCTCAAACTGATTTGCACGTGGTTACGGCATTTCCCGTACAATAAAATCGAACTTCTAAGATACGCCAACATTTACCAATTGGTGTGGCGATCTTGTGTGCAACAGCAACTGGTCAAAAAAAAATGTGAGATGGTGATCTTTAACCACGTCTGCACGAATCCTAACCAACAAGAGACTACGCAGAACATAATTTCCCGGACTGCCGGTGTTAAAATGCGGTTGCACCAGGCGCACTGCAGTTTAGGTGGCTGCTGGACATCGGTAACAAAACTGACCATCCAGCACAAAACACAACAGGTAGCCATAGCTTTATATTGATATACCACAAAAAAACCAAGTAAACGAAGAGCATTCATGGTTTAATGATACCACGATCAGGCTCTAAATCTGTCGAATAAGACGAAAAAATGTACCTGAGAACAAATCTTCCAACCAAGGTTTGGGAGAGTTATTCTATCTTACATTGATGCATACACCTCCTATAATATTGCCGTTGGTTAATGTGTATTGCGGCCTCGCCTTGTGGTTTTCCCTTGCCGCTGTTTTTCCCGTTCGACTGTAGGCGTTTCTCATGATACAAGATTTCAAACTTTTTTGCGATAGGATGACCGCTGGTTTAGGGGTTATTCGCTCTGTTTTGCCACACTCGCTTCTCTTCTCAGCTGCATTGCCATCGCCAACCCGCTTTTACACCTCTTGACAATGTAGAATACTGGAGAGCCAGAGATAAAATTCACTAATTTTTGTGGCAAGGGGGCTCCAAACTTGTTTAGGGGAAGGGGTTTAGGGGGTAGCGTTTGACGAAGTGGGCTCTAGAATTGAGAGGGTGTTCGCCTTGCTGTGAGTAATCTGGGAAGAGGCGATAGAAAATTCACCGCCGTATGTACCATGTCGATGAAATTTGAAAAAGAGGGGTCGAGTGGAAGGTAGTGGAATCCCTTGTTGGCAGCCACCTCGTCGCACATACAGTGGCACCAACTTCTTCACAACTGCTTAGACACCCCGACCCATGGTATAAAGTGTTTTCCCTCGATATGAAACATTATTTTTTCTCTCAAGTTCATCTCTCTGTCCTCGGTACAAAAGCAGAACGAATAAGCAAATCTCTGTTTTGGCGGCGTCACTTGGTGGGGGTTTGAAAGGTGAAGTGCCGTTTCTTGCATTTCACCTGGTTGCCCCTGGCGCCGCACCCCCCCACCTCCCCCTTAATCGTGGCTTGCTAGTCATGGATATGGAGCCGTGTGGCTGCTGGTTAAAATAAATGGCGGATGGCTGCCAAAACAAGATGAGAGGCGTATGTCTCCATTTTTACGAAGCCGACCGCACCGCAGCATTTTCTAAACCGCAAAATTCAATTCAGCGAAGTTGCGTTCAGTTACCAAAAACCCCTCCAATTGATTTGCTGGAAATACGTGCCGGTTGGGCACTACGTGCGGCACTTTTGGCAAAACTGCTTTGCAATAGCTGAGTACCCACTCCTTCATTTGGGTAAGTCGCTTTATTCTGCACCGCTTCTGCTCTTCCCCTTTTAACCGCTGACCCTTGCCAGTAGCAATGCCTATTACACAAGTTCTGATAATGACGGTAAGGACGTTATCAGTCCACGTATGGTATGTCCATCATGGCGGTAGGAGATAATAATATGTGGATTACTTACGGTAAGGTGTGACGTGTGATAGATACGATACGCGCTACAGGCCATGGTCTTTGTGCTTGGGTTCTGCATGTCACGCACACCATGACGCATAGGACGCGAAATAATAACGAACAATATTATGTTTGCCCTCTAGAATAAAGCTACATCTTTGAACTCTTTACATACCTTATTGGCTGGGAAGTGTTATCAATTGCCAGTAAAACAAACGAGTTTTTTCTTGCACATCTTGAACTTTGGTCGGCTTGGCTGGTCAATCTTCGACGCAGAGTGGAAGGGCACTTACTTTTTGTGTTCCCTTTCACCTCTTGTGTGGGGTATATCAGCAGGATTTTATTTTCAACTGAGTGCAGGCATAGGACTTTCACTACGGTGCACGCCTTTATTCCTAGTGGCTGGCTTCCCCGGAGAGGCTAAGTCCACCCTAACGATGCTAAAGCAATCTTATGCACAAAAGAAGGTCTCTGACTGATCTATGGCACCGTCTTTCATTTGAAACCCGCAAAATTAAAATGGTATATTTGATATTGCTTGAATTCAGCAGCTACGCGGGAGAAGTCTAAAGACTGCTCGCTAAGACACAGAGGCCGAAATTTAGGCTTACTTAAGCAATAGATCAAGAAGACTGCGGCAGTGCTATGATCTAACCACTAAACGCCACTAGGTGTAAAAAAATACCCGCCCTCCACTAACTTTAAGTGGAATGACGCTGCACTTCTATATGGGGCAACGTTTCACAGGAGTGGCGAACTTGAAATTTCCTAGTACACAGTCGGCACCGAATGCACAAACGTTTTCACCTTGGCCTTTTTCCTCTCCTTTTATTATTTTCATAAAAGGACGCTGCAGCACTTAACATCGAATTCATGTAATGTATATATGGGGTAACGTCTGTTGTCCCAGCTATATCCTCGGGCAAAAATTATAACAATCTGTTCTCTATCCCCAGAAAACTTTCGAGGAGAAATTGCGCATAACTCGTTCCCTCTCCACTCGATCGCGGACAACGCGACAAAAGCTGCGCGTTCTCTCCAGGAGAGGGGGTGGCTCGTAGCGTTTTCTTCGGTGGCTTTGGCTATACCGCAAGACGGCCAGTTTTCTCCTTTTCTTCGGATGTAGGAAAAGTGTATTCCCAGTCGAGTGCGACAAAAATGCAGGCATGGCTGCTAGCCGGGTGCTCGCCAATGAGTGCTCAGTGTGGTAGGACGTTTTTAAAGCAATAAACGTTTGTTGTCGAGTTTTCTGGTCGAAAGGAAAGTAATTAGTTCGTCAGTCAAAACACAAAAGGAATGTCAAAGCCCTTCGTACCGGTTCAGGCAGCGACGAATTTTCTTTCTCCAATTCTAAAATTTGCGTATAAAATGCCCCTGAAAGTAATTTCAAGTGCCTGTACACGTTTCTAACTCAGAAATTGAAGTGAATAAATATAGCGCGTACACTGTAGAAACCTTCATTTAGGTACAGCGAGATGGCAAAAAGGAGTCATAAAGAAGTCCTCGAAGAACACATATTATAGTCATTATCCATATGCTCTCGGACCCGCGGTGAATTTCTCCCGCTGTTCAAAGGTAGCCACTGGACGGCGCTACGTTTAACAGAAAGAGCCCAGCCTTAAATAAGATTGAATTGGAATGAGGCTTCCCTTATAATGGGGACAACGTTTCACAGCTGCTAGTGAGGTGACGCGTCGTAAGTACCGAATGCAGAATATTGTATAGCACTTGCATTTTCGTTATTTCCATCGTCACGACGACGATGATGATGCTTTTGACGTTTTATCCTTTACCGAAAAGCGTGTATTTGCCAAGAATAAATCATTCACTCTGCTCCGATGAGGAATGCCGGGCACTCCGTCTGCGAAGCAAAACTTTAACTCAGCGATTTGATTTGACACGCCTGAACACTAATCCGACCTCGAAAACACCAAACCACTATTCGCACCTTTGCTTACGAATTTATTCCGCACTGTTTAGCGAAGAAGATATTTTACAAAACAAGATCGTCGGTCGCAACAAGAAAAACATTGTAATTCGTGGGGCTATAGCACGAATCGGTTTCTCCATAATGCATAATCCTATCCCAAGGGCACCAAGGAAAGAAAACAGGTGTTTAACACTCACTGCAGAGAATGGGAGTGTGTGAATCGAAGCCCTGGATGGTGCTGATTGGGCAGAAAAAGTCCCACAAGGGAACAGAATTCCGGCACCCAGATTGGAGACCAATACCAGAAACTTACGTTTCAGAAAAAAAATAGTGCGAAATAAAACATCGCCTAGTGTTTTTGTTGTCTTCTAACTCTTACTGTAAACACCGTTTTGGAGACCGGCCAATAACTTTCGTTCTCCATTAAAATATGTTATAAGCGTGACCGCACATTCCCCCATTTTTGTAATATCATAATAAATGTCCCTGTAGGCCTTTTTGGGAGTCGGTACACGGTTGGTCACCAGCAATTTGATGTGAATGACTACAACGCATGCAGAAGGGAAACGTTCATTTAGCTACAGGCAGGGGCTGAAGAAGAGGAAGAAGAATTTTGGAGAATATACATCTCGGAATCTGGCCGTCTCCCGTGCTAGCCCCAGGCCATGCCAGGCTTCCCTCAAAAAGATCCCAGCCGTGTATGATCACTGCTATCAGCGCCTTCCCGCCCACTGCCTCTCCTTAACCAACTTCCCTTTTTGTTTTATTTCTCGAGATAATTTTCATGTTTTCTTTTTCCTTTTTTTATGTCAGTTTGAATCACTTCCTTGATTCGAACACTTTTTGAACACTCCGGTTTGAACTCCTGATTTGAACACTTTGGTTTGAACACTTCCAGGTTTGGGCAGTTTTTTCTGTTTATATTTCCCTTTTAAACGCTTTATTTTATATCCTTAAAATTTGTTTCTTTACATAATTTATAATTTCTCTCTGAGCGTCCTTTCCTGGCCAATTTCCCTGAGTGGGTTAGAGTCAAATCTTCTGGCACCACTACCACATCATTCGCAGGTGGGTTCGCTGAAGTATCTTGGTGTTACATGCACGTCTGCTCTTGATTGGCATACACATAATACTTTTCAGTCACAAAAGCGGAGAGAGCATTTGGTCGCGTGAAAAGAGTATGTGGGAAACGAGCAGGAATGCACCGGGACACACTTTTGCTGTTGTACCGATCCTACGTCCAGCCAGTCATAGAGTTTGGGTGCGTGTGGTTTTATTTGCTATATCTAAAAACTGCGACACTTATACCTGTTGGAGTGGCAATTTTTCGATTTTGCCTTGGCATCCTCCCGCTTAGCATCGACCGTATTTTGTACTTAGAGGCTCGCCTTCCTGAACTCACGATCCGATTTCTTTTTGCTGACAATTCAACTCACCTCTGCATGTACGAAGCCATCTCTGGAGCTACTAAGCCTGTGTTTATTTGTGATCCGAGTTAAGTTTTACATCTCCGTGCCCTAGTCTTTCCTTTTAAGTGCTATTCGTTCAATCATGCCTGGATTGTATTTCTGTTAACCTATATGAAGTTATTCCGGTATCCGCAATTGCAGCGAGACACTGAGTGTTTCTTTCAAAACCCCTTCCCTTCGGTTGCAAAACTTCTCCTTCGCTCGCTATTAGCCGCTATTTTAAATGAATATTTATCCAAGTATCCTGCTTCTTCTGTGATCATTACTGATGCATCTCAAAATGGCGAGAAATTTGGAATTGGTATTTTGTACAATCTCTAGATTGGAGTTATTCGTTTCGAATTCCGGATTACACACCCATTTTGATGGCCGAAGTTTAGGCAATAGCTCTTGCTCTATGCAAAGTACCGCAGATTGTATCAAAAATCATCATAACATCCGATTGAATGGCAGTTATATCGGCATTACCTTCCCCTTCCGACTCTCTATTGTACCGCATACTAATATTTTTTGTTCCTACGCAAGTTAAGGAGGTACGCTTGTCTTGGGTCTCTGGCCACACGGACATCAGGGGCAACGAGCTAGCGGACCATTTAGCCAATTTCGCTGCCAAAGCTCAAATTTAATTCGGAATTTCTAGTATGGCTCTATTTGCATCTTCAAGATTAACACGATATTTGCATTTAGGCGCTACTCGTTCAGACTCACTTTTATCCATTTGAATAGTACCAACATATAAAGCTAGGGTGGAATGTTCATTTTTGTGGTTCTCGGCAATGCGAGGTGACCTTCACCGAGATGCGCTGCAGGATTCCAAGGCTTAATTTCTATCTGTTCAGATCAGGCCTTTCAGCTCCGGAACTATGTTTGCTGTACCAGGTCCCTGAAACAATCGAACATTTTTTCTCGGCTGCCGCCATTTTCAACAGCTAGACAACTGCTTTTGAAGGGCCCAATTGAGCTTTTGCGGTTAACTTTTTAGATTACAATTATATTACCTATTGGTGCATCAAATTTGGGTTTTGCAAAAAGGGATATATATATTTGCGCTCAAAATTTTCTCACGGCTTCAGGTCGTTTAATTGCTGATGAGGTACTAATTAATGGGTAATTGGGATTTTATTGATAACGAAGTTTCTTTTTACAGCCTCTCTCCTGAAATAATTTTGTATTTTGAATTCCCCACGTATTCGACAACCGATTAACGTAATCAACAACCACGTATTTACCCACCTGGCCAATCCCCCCTTGTGGGTACGTGCATAATCTTTGAGGACATCTTCATCATCATCATCAAGGTGGTTATCAGCAATGTGCCTACGGACCCGCTTTAAAATCGTCGTGGTGTCCGTCGTCTGTGGAACGTAGCACCTCAATGGCAGCATGCCGCACGCCTTCCCCTACTCGGACGTGATGAATTTCGAGAGACAGAGAGAGAAAGTGTTTGTTAAACTGAAAATATTTACAAGGCGAAGTTTTCCCTCTCGACAGAGGGCACAGGCCTCGGAGGGGAGAAAGGAGAATTGATCAAAAAAAAAAAGAAAAAGAGGAAAGGCAGTGAAAGAGCAATGAAAAATAAATATAATAACAGTATTTTAAAGGGCTATCTACAGACTATATACATACACACGCACTCACACAAACACACACACACGCACACAAAAAGGTAACCGGGGGTGAATAAAGGGTTGGGTGTGGCTTCGACAATTCATGGGCGGGTGTTGAGGCCCGACTCGTGGAGGTACGAGAGGAGCAGCAGCAGGCATCTCACTGCACCATGAAGTCACCGAGTATGCGTGATGTCCTCTGCAGTGCTTAGGGGTAGCCCCAGCCGTCGTTACACAGACACTAGTTTGTTTCATCAACCAGAGTACGCAGGGCAGGAGCAGAAGACGTGATCCAAAGTCTCGAGGTCGGGGCAGTGGGTACAGGTAAGTGTGGCTTCGCGACCCTGCCTGTGGAGGCGTGCTGCTATGATGTAGCAACCGGTGCAGAGACAGAAGGAAAGGGACCACTCTGTTTCGGATATTCCACTGGTGGGAAGGAGACGCGGGGCCTCATATTTGGCCACTCGCTTGCAGGAGTGGCGGGCGTAAAGAAGTAAATGACCCGGCGGGGCCTTTAAGCCCTGTAAGTAGGTTAAACATTCCTTCGATTCATCGCACAGTCAGTTAGAAACCAATAAAGGCTGTATAATAACAACGCGTGTAGAAAAGCGATCTAAGCAACCCGCAGTAACCGGAAGCCTTACCTTCAGAGCCAGCTGGATTAAAAGAAAAAAAATTATTAGCAAAAGGAGATTATTGGCACAGCTACAGAAACCCTCCAGCAGCATCTGACGATAACTTATGAAGAAGAAGAATCTAAACAAATTCAGCGCTCCGTGAAAGACGCCGTGACCGTTCCGGTCTAGAAATTGGACGGCGACCGGGGTGACACCTTGAGCTTCGCTAAAAATTGAATAACACGAAAAGGCCTAGGGACACAGAAAAGTACCGCCCCTTGTTCGGACCGCCGGAGCAAGGGCTTAATAGTTCTGAAGTCGGTTGTTAGGTACAAAATAGGAAAATACAGTGTTTGTACCCGTGTCGTCACCCCAATATTTCCAGGCCTCACAGACCATAAGGCTGCCTGCCATTTGTGCTTTGAATCTTGGGGGAGCACACGATAAACAATTTTTCGGCTGAGCATAGCTATAAAAGTCGAGGATGGGCTCTAATACAACTTCAACGTCATTTTTGGCCAGCTTAGCTTTAAAGTATACATTTGGTCGTAGCTATAAACTTGAGCGATCCAGTCGTCTAACGTTCCAACGCCCAGACGTCAGATGATCTCAAACTTAAGAATGCGTCTTGCCTATTCATTCAGAACCACGCGTATAGGAAGCAAAACATACAAACGCTGGCTTCTATGAGTCAAGGCGTGCGCGGCAACGTCGTCCGCGTGAAACTCTTTGCGCTCTCTCCCTCTTTTTTGTATGGTGCTCTGTGCCAAACCCTTGGAGGTAAGGAGTGCTTCCTGCTGCGGATTGAATCATAACCCCGGATACCAAAAAACCTACACCTGAAAGGTTCTACAATGCTTGGAAGATTCTTTAGACCATAAACCGCGCTCCTTCACCAGAGAAGGATCTTGCCACCCTAGTGTAGCGTTAGGACGCCACCTCTCCTGACTGACCAACTAAACATCCGCTGCTCAGTTCCCAGTAGCTGTAGAGCATCTATTCACGGCGATGGCCAGTAACAGCGATGTAGCAGAGGCGGGTAAGAATTTTTTTGCCCGGACAGGCCGCCTTTGAAACTTGACTCTGGCAATGTTCAACGCTCGCACCTTGTAAGGGAAGTTAAGCTGTGCTACTATAGGCGCTCTCCGACATTACGTGGGATATATACGGTTAGGCGAAGTGAAAACAACCGGAGTATGGTTCATGTAGCTCACTAGCGGGCATATTCTGTGCTACAGTGAACCCTAAGAGAAGCGAGAACATGGGTTGTATTTTATTTCACATAGGAATAGCAGGAAAATTGGAAGCGCTTTTTGAGCAGTAGTGAGAGAGGCGGGTTTGTTGTGACTTTTCTTCTGCTAGCTTAACCAACGATGCAGGTTAACGATAGTACATGCCTATGCACCAACAACGAGCTATGATTGGGAAGCCGTACACAGCTTCTACAAGTACGAGGAACCAGCCATGAAGAAAACAACAACGCAGTTTCCGATCCTGACGGAAAATTTTAACGCAAAAGTTCGCAAGAACCAAATGGGAGAAAGGTGAGAGGGAAACTACGGAATCGTCAATTTCAACAGTAGACAAGATACACTGGTGGGGTTAGCAAAGGCGAATAACCTGAGGTTGATAAACACATCCTTCTACAAACGCAAGAACGGGAAATGGACATAAAAAATTTCTGGAGGTAGAACAACAAACGAAATTCACTTCACTTTAAGTGGCAAACCAGCTATGGTTAGTGATCGAGAGTTGGTAACTGAGATTCTGAGCAGCGATCATAGGATACTTGGATGCAAGCTAAGAGTGGATTTCAAATAGCAATAAAAAAACTTGTCAATCTAATAAACCCCTCAAGGAGTCAGTCAGAGCCGGATTGTAGGATTTTAAACAAATCTTCAAAACAAATTGGAGCTCCTGAAAGAGCTCAGTGAGGTCCCCGAAGACAGGCTAGATGACAACCTACATCGGCACTCTGTAAATAAACAGCAGCTGTAGGACAAACAAGTGGGTACCAACCTCGAAAAACTAATTCATAAATCTTAGGAACTGTTTGCCAAGCATAAAAACATGATTGAGTCAAGTACAGCCGAATGGGTTGAAGTATCCGAGCAGTCTAAACTAATCAACAACTGTAAAACCAAACGACATCCTTACATATAACATGGCAGTGGTCGAGAAAACGCTTCAAATAAGAGAAACAGTGAAAGGAAGCTTAAGGAAAGGTAGCCATTCCGCAAAGAGAGGATGTGGCCGTCCGTGACGAGAAAAATAACAGTACGCACTACGTCGACTAGAAAATGAAGGAAGCAGAACATCCTATATCAGGCTGTATGGCAACGGGTGCTAGACCAGGGGAAGCTACTGAGAGCACAAGCTCAACTGGTGGTGCTTCAGTAGTAAAGGAAGTTATGAAGGCTCTCATCGGTGAAGACGGTATAAACGTAGGGGTTTTAAAAAGGAGGGAGGAGATATTGTACTGCAAAAGCATGCTATATGATTTTTTAAAATTATCAATTCACTTAAAAGGTGCAGATACTTAGGAAAAACGCCAAAGTTTTTCCTAATTATTAAAGTGAGTTCCAAGGACCTCAAGAATTGCAGATCCATCAGCCTACTCTTCGTTGTTTGCAAGGTTGGTTTAGGAAAGAGCACTCAATCGTGGATTCCATTCATGCTGTCAATCAATTGAGAGAAAAATCCTGCAGAGTACACAAAACCCGCATATATTGCACCAATTCAATATAGGAAACCTGTTTGATTCTTTACTCACTGCACCAGTGCTGCAAGTACTAAAACACCACGGAATAGAGGAAACCTAACACAAACGTCTAGGAGACATTTATAAGAAATGCACGGGCAGGATAAACCTACACAAGCAAAACGATAAATTTGCATTGCGAAAGGGAGTTATATAGGGCGATACAATTCCCACCAAAGCTTTTCACAGCCTGTAGTAATGTCGTTTTCGTAAGAATAAAGGGAAAAACATAAAAAAGGTAAACCAAACAACTTTAACAATTTGAAGTGACCACAGCCAGTGTAGTTCAGTACTTCCACAGTATTTACTTTTTTAAGCGCTGGGGAAAATATATGGTTCTCTGTTTTTCTTTAGCTGTAACGTGCTCCTAGAAGCGTGACGGTAATGAGTGATATAATTTCAGAAGCGGGAAGGTTTTTTTTTGATGATTTGGTTATGGATATCGTGCATTCCGGGAATGATTGTTGCACACTGTTTACACCGCTATTTTATTATGTAAAATGATTCACTGTACGTGCCTTCGCATTCTTTTGAAGTTGTTTCGAAGGCTTGTATATTGATATACAATATATTTCCGCAGAAACGCCGTACAATCACACAGTTGATTTGGGCCAGTTGAGATTGATTTGCGTGAAATCAACCTTTATGTGCCGCCGATTGTCCTTTCGTAGGCACGATACTAGCTATTGCTTTAAAACAAACTCCCGAAGCAGGTCGGAAAACATCTTTAAAATACTGCAATGTAAATATACCGAGAAGACTGATATATGAACTTAAAAGCACTATGCAGGAATGCATGTTAAAAAAGGTTCATGTACAATAGGAAAAATAACAATAGGTACCAGAAGTCTCTTGTCGAGGCGGCATTTGCAACAGTCACTAAAAACCCTACACAAAATAAAAATGCTGTAGTTGGAAGTCCTCACGTGTGCATCTTTCATATGAGTAATGCCAATGATGAATATGAAGCTACCAGGATTACCGGTCTGCAAGGATCTGGCGTGAAGGTACCCACTGCGTCATCGCGCACGCAATCGAATAGCTGAAAACAAGATCTGAGACCTAGTGGCTTTGGTTCCCCATAGTCAAAACGTTTGTGATACAAATTCTTTCCCAGTATTTTGTACTCAACATTTTTGAGGAACAATATTTCGCACAAAACCTGAAATCTGGTATGAAAACCCCAAGCGAGCTAGGTTCGTTTATTCTTTCAAAAGTGTTCGCCGGAGCATTGAACCTCGAGCCCCAACAAATAGAGGTCCCATCATGTTGGCCACACTCATTTGAGACGCATTGGACACGTTCACGTTCTTTCATGGTCATTACAACATTACTAACGCAAAGGTTTAGTACTTACTAATGTGTTAAATTAACACACAAAAACCTAAGATATAACAGGCACGCTGCTCTTTAGATTCTAGAAAAAAGCACCCACTTTAGCTGCAGTGCTATTTCCTGAAGGAGGTGTCAAACATTCAAAATAAAATTAAGAATTGTAAGATGCCCGGTTCCTATTAAGGCGCCAATTTTGCTCCTTCCTCCAGTTGGTGATGAAACAGGCTGAAGTCTTGAAGGCACTGGATGCTCAAAACAATTGGCACTAATCGTTTGCGTTCTTTTTGGTTGGGTTCAATGATTGGCTGTAGCTAACTCTTTACATTGCATTTGCTGGACAGAACTCCAGGACGACAATGCTTATGGTTAGAAAAAAGGACTGGATTAAGGAGGCATTTCATGCTGCTGTTTTATTTGTATTTGTACTTCCCCAAAACTTAATTTCAAGGGCAAGCAAACGGGTATACGTTTTTGGAGGAATGCTTCACTCGTAAGTTTTGCTATCGGGAGAAACGATCGGAATCCAGCACTCACAGTCGTGGACAATACCCCCAAAAATCGCTGATAATAATTCAGTTGGAAAAACAACGGCTCGAATAAAAAATATACCTAGACTTGTACATGTGACGGATGAATAAAACCAGCCTACGTTTCAGACATCCTACAATCTAGGCCAGAAGCTTTTGTGTACTAAGTCTAAATGCTTCGACGTCCAACACGTGTGGGACACCTAAGCTACATTCCCCGTAAACGTGTCCCTATTTGAGTTTTTAGGACTGCCACTGCACGTATTGCGTTTTTGGGGCATTTGTCTTTGTGATGCTTGATTCCCAAATTCTGTAGTGTGTAGAAATACCCCGGAAAAAAGGCAACCACAATTGAAGTTACTTCGGGGTGTAGCGGGTGAAACTGGACATGAATACCTTCAATTACCTTGGAACATTGAAACACACCGCGACCGGGGGGGGGGGTGTAACATCTTTATTTGCCTGCTTTTCGGCTGCAGGAGCTATCCCCCTCTTAGGAGGGGGCAACTACCCGCGCTTGCTGGCGTTGGACCACCCTCAGCGCAAACTGCGCGGCGGCCCGTTGTGAGTCCAGATCTCTTTCGCCCACCGCACGGGCGAGGTGAGGGGCGGGAGCGCCTCGGATGAGTCAGGGTTCACGTCGCAGTTCCACATCATGTGGGCTAGGGTGGCCCCTCGCGGCCCCGCACACCGCACACACATCGGTTTCGTAGAGCTCCGGGCTCGCCTGTGTACGGCCCACACGGGAGTCCACGTTGCTCTCACTTGCAGTTGGCGGAGGAGCACCGCCTCCTGCCTGGTGAGGTCGGGGGTGCGGGCCCCGGGTAGCGTCTGCGACGCTCCCGGTACCACTCCAGGACCCCTCCGTACGTGGTCACCGGGGCGGGCTCCTCCGCCTCCGTATCGTCGTCGTCGTCGATTCCGTCGTTGCCGGTTTCGGTCGTTCGAGGCACAGCGGGTCGCGGGTCGGCTGGGCGTCCTGTCAGCGCTTTCGCCGCCCTGTCCGCGTCCTCGTTCCGGGTTGGGCTCGGGTCCCACTGCGCCCATGTGGGCCGGGAAACCACCGTACCGTTATCGGCGCGCGCATTGGGTCTGGGGCCCCGCACGCCCTCACCGCACTCGCGCCACACTTGATTTCTTGCAAAGTTGGTGACTGCCGCTCGGGAGTCGCTCAGTACTGTCGTGGCATTCCGGGATCGAGAGGGCCAGCGCGATGGCCAACTCTCCGCCTGCTCCGCCGACCTGGCCCGCACGCTGCCGGCCGTGACGAGCTCGCCCGTCGTTGCTCTGACTGCTGCGGCCACGTACGCGTGTCGTCGGCCCGGGTATCGGGCCACGTCCACGTACACGGCGCCGGTGTCGTTGGAGTACGTGCCGGTGAGCCGCTCGGGCTCTGGCCAGCCGTCGTTCCTTGTTCTCTTGTGGGTCCATGGTGCTGCGGGAGCGGTGGGACCTGCACTTTCTCGAGCAGGACCCGCGGAAGCGGCAGCCGGTCCCTACCCTCCTGCAGCCGCGGCCTGTGTCCTAATCGTTCTAGGATCGCCCTGCCCGTGCGCGTTTGCTCGAGGCGAGCCGTCTGCGCTGTTTGCTGCGCTTCTGCGATCTCTTCTATAGTGTTATGTATTCCTAGCTCTAACATCCTTTCCGTGTTAGCGTGCGTGTATAGACCTAGCGCGACCTTGTGTGCCTTGCGTATGAGAGCGTTCAGCTTGTTACGCTCGGCGGCGTTCCAGGTGTGGAAGGCGGCGACGTAGGCCAGGTGACTGACGGCGAAGGATTGTGTCAGTTTGAGTGTGTTGCGCTCGCGCATGCCGGCGTACTTGGTGGATATCTTCTTGATGAGCCCCATCGCCCTGTGTACCTTGGTTTGGAGCTGTTGTATCGTGTAACCCTTACGGAGCGTGCTCTCGATGTGCAGTCCCAAGACGCGCAGGGTGTCGACCTTGGGAATGGTGATACCGTCGCTCGTGCGAACGTTGATGTTCGGCTCGTCGTTGTCGGTCTTGTTACTTCGAGGCGGCCGCAGCAGCAGCAGCTCCGACTTGGCCGGGGAGCATTGGAGGCCTGTTCCTTGAAGTTGTTCTTCGACCGCTTCGACGGCCTGCTGGAGCGATTCTTCGATCTCGCCGTCGCTGCCGCCCGTGGTCCAGATGGTGACGTCATCGGCGTATATGGTGTGTCGTACCCTTGGGAGGGAGCCGAGGGCGTTCGGCCACCCCGATCATAACGAGGTTGAACAGCGTCGGCGAGATCACCGCTCCCTGCGGCGCGTGCCCTTGCTGCCCGAGCGTCTTCGTCGGTAACTCCACGTCTCCCCGCCACGATGGTCGCGGTTCGCTCCGTGAGGAAATCCTTGACGTATTGGAAGGATCGCTTCGCCCATGTTCAGGCGCGACATCTGCCGCAGTATTGCCGAGTGCTGTACGTTGTTCGAACGCGCTCCTAATAAGTCGAGGCCGAGGATGGCCGCGTGTCTCCGGATCTCTTGGTCGTCCGGTCTATGATTTCGTGCCTTAGGAGGAGCATCGCGTCCTGGGTGCTCAGTCCCGCCAGAAATCCGAGCATGGTGTTGGGGTATAGCTCGTTCTCCTCCAGATACAGTTGCCACCGATTTAGAAGCACGTGTTCTAGGACCTTGCCCACACACGACGTCAGCGATATCGGGCGCAGGTTTTCGATGTCTGGCGGTTCCCGGGCTTCGGGATGAGCACCGTGCGCGCCTCCTTCCACTTGCGGGGCAGGACGCCACTGCGCCAGCAGTTGTTGTAGTACCGCGTGAGAGACGCGATTGCGCCGTCGCTAAGGTTGCGCAGCTCCTTGTTCGACACGCCGTCGGGGCCGGCCGCCGACTTTCCGTTGATCTTTTGCAGAACCGCGCGAACTTCCCACTCCTCGATGTCCGCGTCGAGTTCTGGGTTGACGTCGCCCTCGTAGCTCGGAAGGGGCGAGGGTGGCGTGGCCGGTAAATACTTGGCGTCGAGCCGGCGCCGGACTTCGTCGTCGCCGAGCTCTCGGCGGGCCTTGAGGAGGGTTCGCGCCAAGACGTGCTGTTGCGTGCTCTTGGTCTTGGTGTCGTCGAGCAGGTGTCGGAGCAACTTCCAAGTTCGGCTCTTGTGGATTTGCCCGTCGGCCTCCTGGCAGACGGCGTGCCAGCGCTGGCGATTCAGCGTCTCGCAGTGCTTCTCGATTTCTCTGTTTAGCATCGCCACCCTCTTGCGCAGCGTGCGGTTGTGCCGCTGGCCGTTCCACCGGCGTTTGAGGGAGTTGCGCGCCTCGATGAGGTGTGCTAGCCTGCTGTCGACGTCGGGTGCGTCCTCCTCCGTCTCTAACTCGGTAGTGGCCCGCTTCGATTCTTGTAGCACCGCCGCCGTCCATGCCTCAATGTCCTCGATGTTCTCGGGCATGGTGCCGAGGTTGGCACGAAACTTGTCCCAGTCCGTGATTCTTTGTTTGCGATGCGGGCTCGCTCGACTTTTGAGGGGAACGGTGACCTCTAGGATACAGTGATCGCTGCCGAGCGTCTCCAGGGTGTTTCGCCACCTCACCTTCTCGTTGTTGCTGAAGGTGAGGTCCGGGTTGTTATCTCGGCGCACCGTCGACATGTCCTGTCTGGTGGGGACCGTGATGTCGTTGGCGAGGTGGTACCCTGCCGCCTGAGTCTCTGCCAGGAGGCTGCGACCCTTCGCCGTGTCGTATTGGTAGCCCCACGCCGTGTGCGGGGCGTTGAAATCACCGCAGAGCAGCGTTGTTTGGTCCCCTGCCAGCCGCTTGATCTTGCTGATCAGCGTGCCGTAGCGTTGTTTCGCGTATTTGGGTTTCGTGTACGCGTTCATGATGTACACGTGCTCCTTTCTGGCTCGGGTCTTGGCTCCGATCACCACTTCTATCGTAAGGTGTTCCACGTTCGTGGCGTGCAGGACCGACAACACGGCCATGCCCGACATCGTTGCGCTGGAAAGCTTCGTGTACTCCGTCAAGCATTCTCGAGCCAAGAAGTGAAAAATATTTGATCGACGCTATTCGCAAAATGTAGTGGGAAAGCACAGTTTCTGTGAATAAAAACCTAATTTTCTCACCAACGTAGACGTAATGCGATGGCGGTTCTTTACGATGACCATAAACGTCGAGAAGCCGGGATATATAATGACAGTTACATAGCTTCTATAAATACGCCTTCACTGTAGGTTGAACAATCAGGTGCGACGTGTACACCCAAAATCAAGATATGAGGGGCCTAGGAATGATGATATAAGATACTCTTGCTTCGGTTCGTAACAAATACCTATAAAACAAGCTTAGAAGAGGCAAACACATTGTGGCATGAGTAAAGTTTGGTTTATGGGTAAGCTAGGGTGGTGTCTGCCGTGTAAGAGATTGATGAAGCTAAGACGCAGTCAGAGAGATAGGTGATGACGAAATATCTTAAACCTGAAAGGAGTTTACCATGATGACATTGCCGAAAAGCCAGAACAAACGATAACTGAGTGAGAAATAAAATTAGCCACCACGAACGAAAAATCTCCGCACCATTCCTGATGGGGCCTGTTAAGTTCGGGCCCCTCATTGATTAATACCGCCCGGCAGCTGAGTATCGCTCTCTGCGAATAGCGTGTTTACCTGTAATGGGTTTGTTGTCACGCCAACCAACTGCATTTGGCGTGCGACGATGATGATGATGATTATATTATGATGATGATAATAATGAATAATATTATTTCTATTGGTTTCCCCTTTGTATCGGGGTGATGACATGTCATCTTACCAAAAAGGACTAATATACCTATGTTTTACACTTTTGGTTCAATACTAGCGCTGCTTGGGGCAGGCACAAAAAGCTTATTTGGCACAAAATACTTTTTTTCTGTTACATTTGGTAACTGTCCTAGGCAATATTCCCCTCTCTGCTTTTCGTCCACCAGCATTCTAATCTTGTTTTCGTCCCCTCGACAGCCTTGAAAACCTTGAGTTTCTTCTTGCGAGGCGTAAGAAGAAACTCTGGAGGCTTCTTTGTTATTCGGCGCGCTTGTTCGTCCACCCGGCCTGCGGGCCCAGTGACGACGCTTACAAACGCGTCGGTCACTCCATATTAGCTGAAAGCGATGTAAGCTTT
This sequence comes from Haemaphysalis longicornis, assembly GCA_013339765.2. Taxonomy (NCBI): domain Eukaryota; kingdom Metazoa; phylum Arthropoda; class Arachnida; order Ixodida; family Ixodidae; genus Haemaphysalis; species Haemaphysalis longicornis. The sequence continues at coordinate 57,345,782 of CM023455.1, read as the reverse complement.
CGAAGAAGGGTATCCTGGCGTTCGTCTGAGAAACTGGCGGAGCGGGATCGTTGATATTTTAACGACCACGCTTACCGCAACGAGAATCCCTTAACCGGACCTGAGTTTAAGGTCGGTCAAGGAGTCAATACTTGGGTCAAAGAGAGGAAGAGGAAGACGAAGAGGTCAGCAGACGTTCTGTCTGTCATAGTTGCACTGCTCAAAGTTTCTGGACGAAGTTGAGCTCGTCACGTGTCTGAACCTGACGACTTGGCGGCTGGGATGCGTCGTTGTGTACACCGCAGGCTTTGTTATGCGATCCACTCGTTAACGAAGGAATGGAGTTCTGGCGGCGCGGAGCGCAAACATAGACATGCACGGCATGACAATACTTTGACGTACCGCCCCAGAGCCCATTTCTTTCGTTAGGTCTACTTTATGTTAGTTGCTTTCAGTGCGTCGAACCAGAACCGAACCGAACCAAAAACCAGAACTCAACCGGTAATTTTGCCGGCACTGATCCCGAACCCGAACCGTTATTTTTTTGAGCCGCAGAACAGGAACCGGAACCAACCTAAAAAACGAAATAACGGTTACCGGTTTATGACAAAACGGTTCGTCCCTCCATTGTTGATATTGCACAGTCAATGCAATTCAGGCCTTTTTTTTGACGTACCATCAACTTGATACCCACTGCCGCACTTTATCATCCAGACAATTGAACACTATCACGCTTGATGTAACAACAAGGCAAATGAACGAGCACCAATGTAGGAAAGGTCTGCTACTGCTGTAACCGCGAGCCTAGTGCAAGCTGACAAAACGAAATGTCATTCTCGGCAGCTTGCAGGGGATATAAAACCCGTTTGCTCTTGCTTAGCTGCGACTTCATTGTAGCAATCAGGTTGCAGGAGTGCTCCACTGCGCAACAGCGAAAGCCCACACCCGATGTGTGCAAACGTTTTGAATTTCATCATTTGTTTAAAAGGTACTCCACCTTCAAGTTGTTAATACTTGACAAGTGTGACCACAGCAGCTGCTCTGTGGCTAAGCTGTTTGCTGCTCACACCAAGTGGTCTCGATCTCCCTTCACCACGAGCGTTTTTCTCAAGCAGATATTAATGGAGAACAACCGTGTATCAAGGTTTTGATATACGTTTAATATCACCAGCTGGTTAAAATAGGTCAGCCACACAAAAAACAACAAAACCGAGAAGGGGAATCACGTTATTTTAAAATATTACGCAAAATAAGTAAAACCGAATAAGTAAAAAAAGCACCAAAACATGGATAATGCTCTCTTCTTTTCTTTGCCCTGCCTTTCACAACCAAAAGTGTCATCAATGCAAAGAAAGTGAGCTCCATGGTCAGTTTTTGAGGACAGTACAGTGGACAAGTTCCGTTTTTTTTACATATACAAGTAAGAACAGATACGTCAGGGAAAACTGTTAAGTTGCGAATTTATTCACCTGGCAAAAAAACTCCAGCCCTCGACATTGTCTTGGAAGCAGAAACAGTAATAAAGCAGATGATACGTGCAGAAAGGCAGGCCGGTACCTCCCACTGTCCCATTCGACCAGCGATCATCTCTTCTGCGTGTTCTGCAGTTTTGCCTCTTTCAGATATAATTGATTTTTCAAATTTGCAGTTGTACTAACTGCCAAACTTGCTACATACTTCTACTGCTAGTTGTTCCGGATGGAAGTACTGCTGTGGATGACCTGAAGAGTGTCTAGCAGAAAAAAATTCACAGCATACCCACGGGGTGAATGATGATGAGTGGGCGAAGCTCCTGAGGGGAAATCATCGGTAAAACCGTGGCTCTTCAGTGAAAGTTATCCCACTACATCTGTGTCCGAACGTAACGTCTAGAAAGTCTCGCTTAAACCGGGCGTCGGCACCTTGGGGCTGAGCTCGCCTGATGCGTTTTGCAGACGGCTCACGAGCTCTCACTGCATCGGGGTCTGCCTGCCGATACGCGCGCTTTCTCGCCGCTTCCCGTTCTCTGATGTTTTGGAGATCCTCTTCGCGCCGCAGCCGTGCCGCTTCGCGTACGGCAGGGTCCTCGCACCGTTGCCGTAACGCTTGGGCCTCTCGTTCTCGAACGCTGGGATCTTGGCGGCGTCGTCGCGCAGCCAGACGACACGCTTCGGCCTCCAGCTCTCGTACGGCAGGATCTTGGCGGCGGCGTCGCGCAGCTTCACGGAGCGCTTCTGCCTCGCGGGCTCGCACATCTGCAGCCTTATCCATCGGGCGACTCCGAGCGCGCACCAACAGCGAACGGATTTTATTACAACGCTCCCCGCCATCTAGTAAACAATCCAAGAACTAAACTAGAGGTAGCCACACCATCTAGTAAACAATCCAAGCGCATCTTTTCATCATATACAAGTACCGCCATCTAGTAAACAATCCAAGAACTAAACTAGAGGTAGCCACGCCATCTAGTAAACAATCCAAAGAACTAAACTAGAGGTGGCTACATACATACGTCGAGGATGGACAGAAACACGCCCTAAGGAGCTTCGCCCCTAAAAGTCCCATCTCATGCTCCGCGCGTCAAATTTTCTTTTCTTTTTGTAACAGCATAACCTTTTTTAAGATTCTGCAATGTAGCAGATAGAACGATGGCTGGGGGTCAGGCGGTAAGATGGCATACTGATTCTAATGCACACATCCGGTATAGCTATCGCAAAAGGAATTGCAGCCGTCAGAGCAGTAATGCAGTGATTAATCATTAACTATAGCTTACTTTTTACGAAAGTGTGGCTAACACATTCGATGAGGTGACAGCAAACAAATTATTCAGGGTGACCAAATAATCTATTTCATTGGCAGTATTTATGTCCCTGTTTTAGGATTTTTCTGTTTTGTTACAAATATAAAAAAATGTGCGCCATTTGTATTAGGCGCTGTTATTTGAACGCGTCAGTACGCATGCCTACATTTAAGGATTCAAGTTTAGCGTGATGGGAGATTCTATAGCGGCGATAGCGATTTCAATAGAAAAGGAAAGGGCAGAAAATATATCCCACCGTCATATCTCTTGGCGGTGGCTTTAGCTGCTAGGACAACATAAAGTCTGGGCGAGAAAGTACGTGGTCAATCGTCTCCACTTCATCTTTTTTCTAATATCTCGTAATTGTCAAACGTTTGCTTTGCAACTGCGCTACTGGCCGTGGTGAACAGCAGCATTTATTTTTTTGGTATTTTGATTTATTGTCGTTTTAAACTACTGAATGTTTTTTTTTCTAATTTCAGTGATAATTCAACGCATCTAGCCGGTTTGCGGACCATTTCCAAGCTCCCGAACCGATTCGCGAACCGGTTCGTTACGTGATTTTGTAGAACCGAAACTGAACCGGAACGAAATGATCTCGCCTAAACCAGAACTGTCACCGAATCGGTATTTTGTTCAATTCGGCACAGTGGTTGCTTTCATTTCTGTTATATTTGTGTTTTGCGGAATACCTTTGAGTTTCTCTATAACAGTGAGACAGGTGGATCACGCGACTACTTTGCATCCACCTACCTTTGTCACGATGGCCAATGAGTGGCCTAGTATGGGCTAATCAACAAGCCATCCTTACCGTCAAGTTGTGGGTGGAGTTTTGTTGGTTAAACAAAGGAGTTTGATATTTTGGGGACAGAGAGGGGAGAGAATAGCGGTGAGCTCCCGCTCGACGCGGGTCTTGCTCGACCTTTTGTTTGTGATCACGACCTACGAGTTGGGAATAGGTAGTGTAAATAAAGTATACATATTGTACATTTTGAGTTTGCTTGGTGTGGACTGCCGTCGGTTATGCGCAGTCGTCCAACGAGCCAGCAATCGTCGTTTCATCAGATCATCTCTTCGATTATCGACTTCGGCGAGTGATCCCCACCTTTGAAAGTTAACTGGGCACACATGCGAAACGTATTACGAAACAACCTCCCGATTGGCCCAGGTACAAGGCGTGGGGAACTCGCGCACAGAAACCATCTCGGGGGTGAGTCTGCCTTGCGTCCTTTCACAGCCGCAGCAGCCAGAATAACTCGTTCACTTCTGCGCATTCAGTATCGGGTTTGTCTCTTTGAACCAATCATCAGCCCAGAACAAAAGCTTCCACCTCAGGCTCCCTCCATCCTTCTGAAGATCAGGAAGGAAAAGTATTCCGCCGAAGTTTCTCAGGGTGAAAACATTCACCGGCAGTGTCCATTCTTTTCGCTTCTGCTGGATAGGAAGGTTAGGGAAAAAATACGCTCAAATAAAAAGGGAAACACAGTACCTTTGCGGCCATTCGGCGCTACCATCTCTGCACCTGCCCACAGAAAAGCCCGAGCCCGGACTGCTTTTACTTCTACACGCACAACAAAGACATGGCGCCGCAAATAAACCTAAACAAGAATAACCCGCAAGGAAAGTGTCTTGAAAAATTCACGTATTTGAGCAAAACCTTGGTGTACAAACAAAACAAGCTAATTACTTGTTGAGATAAAACAAACGCACAAAAAATCAATCCGCCGCAGCAGACTCCCCACAGACCATCAAATAACGGCGTGCCAAACGCAACAGAAAATATAAAGGCCAAGTAAAAGCATTATTCGCTAGCCCGCCCAAGGGGCAGAAAAAGGAAAATAGCCGACAAATGCTTCACTGAGGTAAACAAAAACAAAGCATGGTAAAACGTCGTCGAATCATTGAATGCGCAAAGTAGCCGATACATAAACCGTGCTTGAGCCTTCAATCAGTTAACACAGTTTTCCCTTCCTTGAATCGCTCGGTTGCAGCTTCGACGTGAAAGTTCAAAGCTCGGTTTCTATACCAATCGCTGTTTCTATACCAATACCAATCGCGATATTTCTTGTTCGTGAGACAACCTGTGCTGTAAGCCCCCTACGCCATAACCACTCGTATGGCAGGGAGCATAGACCTCCAGATGTATACACGCTAATTTCCGTGTTTGTCATTATTCGTTCCAAAGCTTGCCGTGTTGATTTCCTCCGCCCATTCTCGGCCTAACGTATCGTTGTGCTCTGACTCATTTACTGCTCCCGCAAGTAGAGTTCCCTAAAGTTCCATGCTGCACCATTGCGTCTTGATTTAAGGGGATCTTCAAATCTTGTCCATAACACTATGCGATGGTTCGCTGATGACTTCATTACTAGATTTGACGAAACAACGCTTCCTAGTCGTAGTGCGCGTCGTAGTGTAGGGATCGATATTATTTTAATCATCTGATGATCCTTGACGCGAACCGAAATCGTGCGCAACCTGCGTTCTAGCCTTTTGCCTCAAAAACAAATGCTGGTTGGCGAATTGTGAACAAGAATGAGTACTGCTGCACATTGCCAAGAAGGCGCGCCAGCTTCTGTGGACGCGGATCAGTTTCGTGCGTTCTGGTGCATTTTGCTCGTAAGAACCATCCGCCATCTGCATTAGCCCGCTGCTGCCGACAGCCGTGCTTGATAGAATTCCGTCGTGGAAAATGTCCGAGGGAGCGTTTGCCACACGCCACCAAACGCGGCCGTAATACTGAGGCCAGAAAAGTTTAGGACTCAATCTTTGACCGGTGCGACCCACTGATTTTACCTGATCACCTTTTCTAGGGTGATTATCTCCCAAAATCACACTTTTGTTCCCCAAGACGGTGCAGTCTCCACGATATGGGCACCCTGTTGAAGGATGGTTTCTATCTGAGCATCGCTACCACCCAGAACCCTCATCGTAATGTCGCCGGCATATAGACTGTATCGGAGGCCAGGTACCGAATCTAACTTTTTGGGGATGTTCAGGATTGCGAAATTGAACAAAAGAAGAGACAATACTGAACCGTCGGGTGTACCTATGGAAGGAAGTGTGATGCGATCAGAATGGAGCTCGCCTACCTGGAGTGCGGCGGTGCGTGCGGTGAGAAAATCGCGTAAGTAGTTGTACGTGCTCTCTCCTTGGTGGATAGACTCTAGGACTCTGAGGATTGCACAATGGGAGACTTTGTCGATTGCTTTTGTGAAATCGAGCACACGGATCACCGCTGCGTCGGGTTTAGGTGGTTGGGAAATTATCTCTTGGTGTAGCAGCAGGAGGACATCCTAGGTGGACAGTTAGGTCTAAACCCTAGGCCTGTAGGGGGAAAGGCCTCCGTGCTCGTGAGGTGCGCGGTATGTCTGTTAAGGATTACATGTTCCATTACCTTGCCCATAAACAAAGTGAGAGATATGGGTCGAAGGTGTTCGAGAGTAAGAGGTTTGCCTGGCTTAGGAAATAATGTTATGGAGGCATGTTTCCAAGCTGGGGGAAGGGTGTCTTGAGTCCAGTAATAAATAAAGTAAGCAGTCAGAGCCGTAATAGAAGGGTCGTCTAGGTTGCGAAGAAGTTTGTTGGTCACGCTATCTGCACCTGGTACGGGTCCTGACCGAATCAGTAGGAGGGCGACTCTCACTTCTTTTTCCGGGATGGGTGCGTCCAGTGTTTCGTTAGGAGAGCCGCGGTATGACGCGAGTGGAATCGAGGGACCGGTCTGGATGTAAAGCGTGCTCAATGTGCGCAGGAGCAGTTCGTTATCCCCCGAGAATTTCTGTAATATAACTGTGAGGCGGTTCCGCTGTTCTGTCTTAGAGCCCGTCGGATCTAGAAGGTGCCTTAAGAGGGACCAGGTGGCTTTCCTGCCTAAGGTTCCTTTAATGCCGTCACTGATCTCAAACAATCGGTTACGGTTAACCTCAGCCGAGTATCTGAGAATTTCCGCTTCGAGACGAGTTACCCTAAGCCTAAGTTTCGTATTGTTTTTGCTTACGCCATCGGCGCTGTATGCCGCAGTACGCTGCCCAAAGATGTTGTAGGTGTGGGTCGACCGTTTGCGCCGGTATGCATGGATCAAGGGGAGTACTGGTTTGTCGGACATCAGCTACCATTTGCTGGACCCAGCGCTCGTGACCTAGCGGTGAGATTTCTGGGTCGTCATGACCACGGCACACCTCTCGGTATTTGTCCAAGTTCGGTAAGTGGGTGCTGCGGAGACGCGCATGACAATGTTTGCTTAAGGAGAGCGTGGTTTGAATGATGAAATGATCGCTGCCTAGTGTGTGAGTCAGGTTGGCCCAGGCTGTCTGAGGGGCGTTTAACGTGAGCGTGAGGTCCGGGGAGGAGTCGTTCTGAACGCTGTTACCCACACGCGTTGGGGTCTGCTGATCCGATTCAATCACAAAGCGTAGTGTCTGTATGTGATCTCAGAGGCGGTGTCCTTTGAGGGTGCTGTGGTTATTCCCCCAGGCGCTATGTGGCGCATTGAAATGCCCCGTGACAAGGAGTGCGTGGGGACCGGCCTCGCGTTTGCTAAAGAGAGTAATTGGCGAAAGAGTGGTTGACTGATCTGGGAGAGCTCTAAAGGTTTCGTACGTACAGTTTGATGTCACCACGTTGCGGAGGGTATACCACCACTAAATCGTGAGGAATCGCGATGCTGTCAAAGTGTATACGCTCTGCCGACACGTTGCGATTCACCAAAACGGCAGTGGTTAGATCGCGCGTTCCTCGATAGGCCTTGTAGCGGGCAAGCGAGACTTTTTTAGCTGCTTCCTGAAAAGTGATTACAATGGAGGAGTTTCTTGGGCCTGTAAGAAGATCTGTAAGGTTCATCGCTTGTTGCGATATCCTCTACAGTTCCACTGCCTGACCCGCAGAGTATCCGTTTTACATTTCGTCGGTGAGTGCATCGCAATCCGGGAGAGGTGTCCGAGAGGGAGTAAGAGCGTTTACTGCGGCGAGTAGTTCGCGGATGGTTGAGTGCATTTCGGCGCGCCATGACTCAATGTTGCCTTGAATAGTGCCTATATTGGCGAGGAGGGTCTGGTGGAGGCAGATGTATTCAGCCAGTTGCGCCGCAAGGGCTTGAGTACACTTGCTCTCGACTTGAGCGATCTGGTCTTTCAATGCAGCGTCATGTTGGTGAACGGTCTCGAGGGCGGATGGGGCATGACAGACTGCATTCCGTTTAACGGGAGTAGGGGAAGGAGGGGAGGGGTCATCACGCGAGGGGAAGCATGTGCTCTGAGCATGTGATTTTCCTGGCAGAGAGCTTCATTTTCTTTTTTTAGGGCGACTATTTCGGCTTTGATGGCCGCAAGCTCCTTGAGGACTTCCGCGTATGCGACAGAGGGGGAAGAGGAAAATAGGCCTGGTGCAGTGGGTGGATGGCGCTAAGCAGCTCACCTGGGGGGTCAAGAGGATTGCTGGCTTGGTGGGTCGTCCCTACTGCGCTCTGCAGGGGTGGCCAGGTTGCCGCCCCGTCTTGGGATCGATGGGACAGGTCTGGTCCACGCCCGGTTTGTCTGGAGGAACCGGGCCTGGGGTGGTGACGTGTGGGGTCCTCTTTTTCATGGCCAGGTGGGGTAGTAGCGGACTAGAAAAGGTGCTTCGATGCGATCTGGGCGTAGGTGGGTGTTCGGCGCTTGGGTTGATATCTCCTGGGGCAGTCAGATGAGCCGGTGAGATGGGCGCCACCAAGCACGATGCATTGGGTGTGACATGGGTGTTGCTCTGTGGGGTTGACTTGGCCGCACCGGGGGCAGAGGGGGGGGCAACTTGGTGCGGGGGCAGACGTCCGGCCTGTGGCCTGAAGACCAGCACAAGGGGCAGGCTTCGGTTTTTCGTCGGAATGAGCGGCAACGGTACGTCGTTGAGCGATATAGTATCCAGAAATGTACCCTTGTTCTGTGGAAAAGTATCTGGGCCATGTTCGGCGTGTTCCGTCATTTAGCGTCCAAAATTGGAAGGTCACTGTTGAACTCGCAAATACTCTTGTAGACTTGTTCTTAGGTGTCGTCCTCTGAGATATAAATATTACTCCGTGACCGTGTTGTACGGAGCGGTTACATGGGCCGAGACCGGGAAAGCCTGGTTCTTGATTTGAAGGGAGGCTATCGCCCGTATGATTTTGCGCGTTCTTCGGAGGGTGTGCTCACCAGGATATAATTGGCGATCCTGTGCGGTCGTATTTGGTCCGCGTGACAGAGGGGGAGATTGGCCTGAGTCAGCACTGCGTCAGAAATCGTAGCAGGTGGTAGCGCGGAGACATCGAGACCAACCGCGCGGCCTGAGAACGATGTTGACATCCTCGGAGGACAGAGGGATTAGTGGAGGCGCCCTCGCTGCAGGGCGTCGATGAAATAAGTGCGTAGGCTTCTCCTTGCCGGCATTAGGCTTGGTGGCCGCAGGAAGGTCAGCCTGGCGATGGCGTGTTTGGAGTGAACGTTGGCGGCGGTTGACGTCCGTCCAGTCAGGGTGATTGAACTCTTCCGGGTCCACATCCACCCCCTCGACGAGATTCTCCATGGCGACGCCTCCGACGGGCGCCCGTGGTGGAGAGACCGCGCCGGTTGAGGCGGCGGGCACATCGGTGTCGAGCTAGACCGAGTAGGTCTAGCTTTTGGAACACCGTGGTGGAACCTTCCGGCGCCGATGATTTAAAGAACTGAGGTCGAAATCACCAAAAATTAGTGTCAGGCGAACACTCACGTTGTCGGGGACTCGATGGTATGCAACTCAATGCGGTTGGAGGCAGTAGGTACGGTATGCGAAGAGGTTTTTCTGGAGTCGACGTGGATTGCGAGAGCATTCCGCGGCCCCCTAGTGAAGAAAAAAAACTCTCGTTTAAGGTACCCGCTCTGCAGAAGTCGGAGCAGTCATCGTTGCGTAACAAACTACACAATGAGAATTGAAATTTGTGCTAAATAATTTGTTTTCTCGGTGAACATAAAATATCCCCTCCTCCAGCCCAAAGTTTGAAACGCAAAGCTTACTTGCGCGCGGAAATTAAATCACGAAACTCCAATGGCAAGGCCGCTCCAATCAAAACCAAACCGCCATAAATCAAAGGGCAAACCGCTTGCGAAGCAAATTCCCAAATTCGCAGAAAAGGAATCCTACAAAAAAAAGCTGAGCGCCCCATCCCTACAAATCATCGTAGTTAGGCCATCGTTGTTATTAAACTGAGGGGATTTCTAATTTTTAGTGTGAATTCTGGACCATGTGGAATGAGGGCTATTTAAACGCAAACTCCTAAACAGAAACACCGAAAGAAAAGGCTCGACCACCAAATATAGTGATGATAAAAACATTACAAAGTTTTGCTCTAAAGTTTTTTCACACTTGGTATTCGCTTTTCTTGGATTTTATTATTAGTATGCCGAGGACAGCAATAAACGAAGCAACTATGACGCAACCGTGTATAAGTATGCCTCATTTCCCAAGTGAGCCAGGCTCGATTCCGATTTTGAAAGCATTTTTTTTTCTTGTTTTAGTACCACCATTTTTCTGTGCGCACTTTCGTTGCGTACTTTTGGCTTTTCTTGTGTGTTTGTTGAATACGACACCACTTTAGGTAAGAGCGGGGGAGGTTCCCTTTTTTAGAACATTTGTTGCCGGACAAGCCCAACGGCCATTATAAAATACGCAATCATTCGAACGAACCAAACGTATTTTTTCTACTTGCCCCTTTACAACACTTCGCTAAATTAAAGGAGTTCCCGCATACCCAATTTTCTGACGAGGCTTTTTCACATTTTCCAGTGTGCTGTCCCGCGTTTTCGGCTTCTCTTGTACGCGAGGTGTTCACTTTGAAAGTCGGCGTAACTGAAATTCTGGCCCCCTGGTGCAGAACTGGGCGGCATGGCAAGGTGGGTAAGCCATGATGAAAGGTGTGTGCTACGTGGATTCCGAAACTTCCGTGACAGTTTGATTTAATTCTGCTTGGTGCAGTAGCTATTTTTCATAAGGCTGAGACTAGCGATACGTCGAATAGGACGGTACGAATGTAGAAACTTTCTAAGTTTCCATTTCTTTGGGAAAGATGCCACAGGTACGAGCACAGATAACGTTATACAACCAATATGCAAAGCTTTGTGATGCACCTCTAGACCTCTCCGCAGATTACGTCTTCGTTTCAACTCATGAAAGGTGCCAGAACACTACCGTTATCTCCTGTAATTTTACCAGGTGCTTCCCATGCCATTATGTCAGTTACCGGGCCCCGTCGTGTGCGATAAGCGTAAGCTAACCACCGTTTTTGCGTGAAATATAAAACCAGCCAGCAAGAGAAATTTTAAACTAACCGCCGCATCAACAGCAGGAGCAACAGCTTCTATAAAAACCTAGAAAAGAAGTCAACACTCGTCGTTTCAAAATACTCTAGCCTAACACAGGGTGTACCTGCTTGAAATCGTTGTTGCTGTACAAGTTTCCTTGTTTGTGTTACAAGTATGATGAACATTTTACCGGCCTAAGACATCATGTATAATGTTTCTGCGCCGTGAACCTGCTAGAGCAAATGCTAATCAGACGTGCGATTTAGCAAGTAGAGGACCGAAGAAAGTGATCAGGCTACGATTTGTATGATGCCATTCTAAAAACTAGTTTTATAAACATTTGGTTGCTTTATGAAGTTCTAGGTAATTGAAGCTCAAAACATCCAAAATATCATTACCCAACTAGTCCCGCACGTACTGCCCATATTTGAGTCTGGAGTGTTGACCAGACAGAAGGTCGGCGAAGGTCATAGAAGTTCGCTTTGGTTCACTTTTTATGGTTGCATTTGAAGTACTTTATTATGTAGAAAAATGTTTTATGCATTTTATCTTACTGCAGATAAATACTTACAGAGCAGTTACTGTTTTATTATCAAGAAAGCACACAAAACAGGCGACATTCTGTCCTAATGTACTTTAATATTGCAGCAAAGCAATTTGCAGGAAGTTTTCCCACTTTGATGATGCGCGAATTTCTATTCACCTACTTTTTTCGAACCACTATTACAGTTACTTGCTCCCAAGTATTAGCCTCTCGAGGCCGGCAATAGGCAGCTCAATCAACAGGCACAATAGAATGGATACAGCATACGACAATAGCAGGTGTCCAGCGAAGAAGTAGCTCTGAAAGACAAACACAAGCCACTTTTTAATACTTTGCGAATATAGCTGGCAAGAAAGTGCAGATTTTTGAAAATATTTAGGGAGAAGAGGCTTTATTGTGGCATTGAAGAAAGACTAAATGCCTATTAAAAGAACCCTCCTAAAAGTTCTTTATACTGAAGAAGTCATAAGTAATTCAGCGCTTGTAGTAATGGAATGTTTGCTTAAACCAAGGGCGCTTTACCACTCGGAAACCGCCATTAAAATAAAACACCCGGACTCACCATGAGAAAAGAACTGTAATAAATGCTGTCCTCCAGGTTGGCAAAGAATACAAGAAGGACAAATTCATGAATGACGTAAGTCGAGAAGGTGAGCTTGCTTAGTGGCTCCAAAGCATGGCTGGCAAGGACGCAGGTGAAAATTCCTAAAAACGAAAAGATAAGAAGCGCGAAAGTGTGTTTAAAGAGAAGGCCTAGGTTTTTTAGGGCATGCACAAATTACACTGACCTGGGTACAAATGCTTTTAAAGACGATGGACACTACTATACTTGAGGCTGTCTGCTCTTTTCGGGCATTAGAAACATGCACTTTGGTGAACAGAAGGTCCAACGGGAATGCTGTGGATAGTAAGGAGCAATGGTGTGGCAAACCGATATACTATAGCTGAGAAGGGCTTTTACCACGTCTGATGGAACTCTTTAAACCTCGCACTAGTTGGCTTTTCGTACCGTTTTATTACACAATATGGCTGAAAAAAATAGGCAACTTTCATGCCAGTGGAAGATGACAGTGCAGCCCTTACAGAGTAGCGAATAAGATACTCAACAAGACAATTTTGCATTGATGTTGCACAAACTCGTTCCTGTCAATCAAAATTGCGGGAACGCCCTAACCACCTGATGAGAGAGCAGGATGTCGGGGTAAAAACAAACTATTCCCAGGCTTCACAGGAGAAGCTGGGACGGAAGAGCAGCACTTTGTGCATAAAAAACGGACATTTTGGAGTTGTAACGGTCAAGAAGGAAAGTATGTTGACTGGGTCAAACGTCGGCAAAAATATACTGCACTGACGTTTTCAGTTTTCGGCACCACTTCGCTGATTTTTGTCGACGCCTTGCTACTCCTTTTTGTGGCCGAGTAATTGCTGTGTCCCGGTTTTGAATAACCCACAGCAGCATCCGCGATTATGTTCTTCCGCCCAGAGAGGTACGTGACCATATTTTCAGGTTGTAGAAGCCGTAAAACACCGGCGTGGAGGCGCACGTGTGGTTGTCCTAGCTGTGGCAGCAAACATGATTCATGATGGATCGTGAAATAATCAGTTGTAGGCTTTAGCGGTAGCGTGGAATTTTCTTATTTCTGAATAAATCGACAATACCTCTTTTTTTCGGACCCCTTAGTAATAACCTGCTTGCGTCGAGGTGCATCTCACGTACGCAATCACTTAGTACTTGAAGTCAGCTTTACGTTCACGTGTACAGCGGCTAGGGTAATTTCATTTGCAGCGGCGCGGATTTTGGTCTTTTCACATGGATTGAATATATGCAGTATTGGTCGAAACGTTAGAGGAGGCAAAATGTCAAATGACATATATTAAAGTAGGACAATGGTCTAGAATTTTTTCTTCCATTAAACTTTTTTTGGCGAATTTACGTGGGCAAAGTTGTTTACGAAGTGCCGGAGGGTGAAGGAAATTGCGGTGAAACTCGAGGAAAATTCTTCTGGGCCCGTAGTGCCAATTCTGCCAGCGTAGGTATCTTCACGCGGCCGGGAAAGCACTGTTCTTGAACACCATATTTCTAACTTGGTATGCTTGGAGCTGCACAAATACCTTGAAGTTCAATTGTACACCAGGGAAGCAACAGAAGTCGGGACACCGAAAAGCAGTGTAATTTGTGTTACAAAATGTTAAGAAAATATGTAGAAGTTGAACAGAGGGCGGGATTTTCTATTCGCTGTAAACGTTGTGCACTAAACACTGGAATGTATAAGGTTTATTGCAGACGGAATACACACATCGAACACAATAGCGTAGTCTTGCATTAGCAACGTTCATTTGGGGCAACCACCTCTTTGCATGGGCACTTGCGAATTTTCTCGTGCCAGTGAATAAAACAAAAAAGTATTTCACCATGACATATATCAAAGCGCAATTGAACTACCAGGGATGTGGTGGCCGTCTTTACGCGTTGCCTCATTGAACTGTTGTAGGTTCATACAAAACCTTTGCACCAATCTTTTGAAGCAGCTCATTCAGCAATATGCAAGCGAGCTTCATTATAGAAAACTGAATTCAGCCACATTATGGAGAAGGAATAGTCATGCTAAAGTTGCTCGTACCCAGGCACTGTTAGATGAACAGTGTCCTTTGGTTTCAACGCGATAATATTGAGTCTTCAATCTACGCAAAACCTGGATCAAACCAATGTGCACCAACTTGGAGAACACGCGCTGACACAATACGCCAGGCTGTGATTTTGCGATAGTTTCATATCTATTAATCAAAGTATATGCTGAACCATAGCACAATAGGCATGTACATTGTATTTTTAGAGGCCGCGACAAGAAGAAGGATACTAGTATACATAGTTTCCGGAGATACCTAATGTACTGCTGTTGTTGTAGGCTATAGAGGGTACCCTGCTTATTAAAAACCTCATTGGTTGTTTTAGCCGTTTAGGTTTTTATCGCCGCAATGCGCTATATCACCACATTATCAGCGGTATAAGGTGATGCCTTGACATTTCTTTCTTGCTTTCCAAGGCACTTTAAACGACTCCAATTACCGCGTTTTGTATGCCTTCTTGTCATAGAAAAAAATAAAACCTCTCCTTTGCACACTCCTTGGATTAAGCGAGAAGGTTGCGTCCTATAGTGAACGTGAATACTAAGATATCACATCTTAGTGACCTGGAACTAGTTCATTCAAGCGTTACTAATGAATGTTCGAACTTAACCACAGCCTTCTATAAAAATGCGCAGTGTACTACATATAGCTAAGACTTGGTCCACCTTCCATTAGCACAAAGCCCAATATCGAGAACATACTTGATGGCCAACTACTATTGTCATAGGTGGTATCATAAACATAGAAAGAGCGCAAACTGCAGACTCCAAAACAACACGAATTATATAGCCGAAAACAACAGCTCTATAAAAATGTAAAATTGCCTCGGATTGAACATATTTTATGTATTTTGCTTTCCAAGTTATAACCTTTTAGAGAATATTCCCGCCAATAATTAGGTGGCTAAGAGGTACACCATGCATTGGCCTCTTTACTATAACACCCTTTATATAATTCGCAACCGTATGCTCTTACCTCCACAGCCGGCTATGCAGGCGTACACAATCCATGCAATTCCTGCTGCCCACAAAGAGGACGCAATGGCGGAAAAAGTGCCATTCCAAAACGTTGGAGCTACCGGGTCACATATCCAATACCCATAAATGCAAAACAGCAGGGCAAAAGCACACAAAATCCACCCGAGGTTCACGTAGCGCTGTGCAAGAAATACAAAAAAAATAAAAAGAACACCAAGTAACACATGAACCTAACCTCGGCTGAAAACACTGATATGGTGCGCCCCGTTGAGTATTCCGAATAGGTTATGCACCAGGTATCCTCCTCTCCACATTCTAGGCTATTGTTGTCATTGACCATTCCTAAACTGTGGTGTTGGTATTTCCAGCATCAGAAGTACCCAAACGACAGCTAAGATAACCAGATTTTGGGAAAGCGGGCAGGTTTAGGATTTTATCGTGTACAAATGATAAGTAGCACACCAAGGTTTGGTACATATATTTGGTGTATAAGGCGTATTCACAGGGCTTTGGGCCGCGCGGTGGCGCTACCTGCGCAGCGGCGACGACGCCATATTTGAGGTGGCACTCCGCCGCGCGGGCAGCGCGTTTCCCGACGCGAAACGTGGTTTGCAATGTGCTGCTGGCACGAACGTTCGTGTGGACGGTGTTTTAAATGCAGAGCATTTCTTTAACTCATGATGTCACCCGTTCTTGGCGTCCGTAGTTGTCCGCATCGCCAGCAGGGGCGCCCTGTCGGCGCGATCGTGGCGTGATAAAGGCGGTTGTCGGCGAGGCTGGAACGCGCTCATCGCCGCACTATCTCGTCAGCCCCGTTACTCCTCGCCTACTCTCCGCTCGCAACGCGCGTTCTCTCCGCGGTCGGTACGCGCCCAACAGGTGGGGGCGCGGGCGTCGCGGGATCAACAACATCTGTGGCGAGATCGTGACGTCAGCATCGCGCGCGCGTGGCGCGATCGTGGCGTGATAAGGGCGGCTGTCGGCGAGGCTGGAACGCACTCATCGCCGCGCTCTCTCGTCAGCAGTTGCCACAAGTGCAACAACATTAACGTAACGCAAACTACTTAACGTGGTGCGCCCCCGGAAATGCTCTTCATTTGATCGTGCCCTCGCGAGGGGGATGTTTCTTCCATCAGGAAAACGGCTACCACTGGCGGGAATCGAACCCGCGACCTTGGGCACAGCATTTCTTCCACCCGTCGTCTTGTCATCATTCACTCAGTTAGAACGGTGACGCTGCTGATCCCAGAAACGGCCGCCAAAGGGCTGCGCCCTAATATTTTTTTTTTCTGCGGTAATCGTGGGTTTGCGAATGCCTCGCCATACCGAGTAGCTAGCATTGTTCTCGCTTCGAAAATCCGGACTGCTGGTGGTCTCCTACAACCGCAGACCCGAAGCAGGCCGCACGACAAAATAAAAAACCGCGCCCTGTATTTTTTTGCTTCTGCTGTTTCGAAGCGACGGCTAGGGTAGTGCTTGAAGGCTGTCTGTCTTCATTCGACGAATTCCAAAAGACGTTATCGATAATATGGCTAATCAGTATTGAATCTGTTGGAACCCGTTTCATCCAGGTGGGCCCCGGGACGACGGGCGTCGGAGCTTTCACCTCGCACCTCGTCACATGTTTGAAACATTCGCATGATTAAAATGTTCACAAATTAAGGTAGCCGGCGTACTTTATGGATGAGACGAACCATACTGCCCTCCCAGCCTCAACATGGGCTACTTCGAGTGTTGAGGTGAACGCACGCGTACATGCAATATCGCTTCCCAGGTAATTGCGGGCATCCAAATTGATCCAATTCTTCTTCGTCGCCTTCGACTATTCTCTAATGACCGAGCGTGTTACGTGATCAGACACTAAAGCTTGACGCTGGGTACACAGTTTGACTACTTCAAAAACAGCGCAGAGAATAAAAAGTTAACGTATGCAGGGATAAACTAGAGCAGCCCTTGTCACATGTCTCTGCCCTGCTTTCGAAGTAGCCAAAGCGTACGTGTTCCATAATTTTGTTCTGCTTATAATTTTCGCTTCGTATTTACCGAAAGGAAAAACACTTGAAAATCATCGGTAGGATCTTTGTCGTCGCCACCATACCTAATTTTATAACGTACTTACCTCGCGTTGGTTTTCACCCAGACCGTGTGCGTAATTGTTCCGATTCATTGAGAGCTCAAATGGACGACCTTCGTGCACTGAACGCACAGAACACTGTCGCCAGAGCACCGCACCGTCTCTCATACACCTCAAGAAGCGCGCAACATGCCTGGGTGGCACGGTAAAACCAGCTCCTCTCTCACACGCCACCACCACATCAAATATCCTCGTAACCTTGGGTAAACAAATTTTCTCAACTCGCGCCACGGTCGCTTCAAGCAACAGAGGAAATAATAAAATCGACGCACGAGGATGACACCGAGATTGCGTGAAATCGCGAAAACGGACCGGGTTATGCACGCCGCTGGCCGCGCCTGTCAAACCATCGGACAGTTGCATTCGTCGCGCGAAATCATACCGTCTTCAAGCACTGCCCTGGCCTTCGCTTCGAAACAACAACAACAACTACAAAAAAAAACGGCGCACTTGATTTAGTCGTTCAGCCTGCTTCGGGTCTGCGGTTGTACACGTGAACAGCGCACCCGGAATTTCGCAGCGAAAACAATGCTGGCTACTCGTTACGACCAGGCATTCTCAAACACACGAATCACGCAGAGAAAAACACCGTCCACACGAACGTTCTTGCCAGCACCACGCCGCAAACAACGTTTCGCGTCGGGAAACGCGCGGCGGAGTGCAACCTCAAATATGGCATCGCCGCCGCCGCGCAGGAAGCGCTGCCGCGCGGTCCACGGTCCTGTGAATACACGCTATAGACTTGCAGCAAATACAGACATGTAGGAAATTCAAAACAAATCACAGCCCAAGAGAAGGGACAGACAGAAGATTAACCGCAGAAGAGGCGCTGATTTCCCGGGTGTGATTCCCTACGTGCACCGTAGGTCGCACCGTTTGAACAATGATGGCAGTTAGTATGGTGTCACGGTGGTTTTTTTTTCGCCCCGCGTAACGTGGAGGGAATGAGCGCTGCCGTACAAATAAAGGCTTCGTTGACAGGAAGAGCAGCAAAATCACGGTGTGGCACAGAGCATGGGCACAGATATGCGGACAGCCAAACCGGTGTTGTGCACCCAGTTCCTGTGTCGTGGGATGCGTCATGCATAGGGCAGACAGGCAGGTGTGAAAAGGTTTAATTGCGCGAGCATGCTCTCTCTTTCTACAGACGTCGGTGACCACATTTGCCCTCATGGTGCAACACGTGCGGCTGCCGCGTGGTGTTTGAGGAAACTGATATTTTCAAGAAGCACCCGGAGCAGTTACACCGAGGGATACTTGAAGCCTATCATATTAGCAAGAGGGGCTCAGAGTGCGTGAGCCACCCTTTAGTGGTGCTTGCTGTTTAGAGGTTCAGTTCATGGATAACGACGAATAAGTCGTTTCCCTTCTGTTTCTGTTTTTGTATTCAACTTTGACAAGTGCGGGGTTTTTTACCTTCGGTATAACTGTTTGTAGCGGTTTTTCAATAAATTTCGTTTAGAGTGAGTGCCTGTCCTGTGGTTATTATTATGTGTCTCTCTTGTTTCGCACTGTGATTACTTATGAGCACCCACCAACTCGACCAACTTGCAACTGTGGTACGGGTTGATCTTTTATTTTAATTATAGCCTTTAGCTTTATGTTTATGTCCCTTGAAGCAAATCTCTGGTTCTTGGTTTCCCTTTTGCTGTACATTTAAATCTAAGAAGCACGTCTGCTATAGCAGTGCTTACAGGAAAATTGCGCCGAAGGTCACATTAGCCAAAATTATTTCGGGTGAACCACATAACATAAGACCATCTCGGAGAGGAGTAGATTGATTGATTGTTGGGTTTAACGCGCCGACGCAACGCAGGCGATGAGGCGCGCCGCAGTGGAGGGTTTCGGGTTAATCTTTGAAATCTTGTACACACGGGCGTATTTGCCTTTCGCCTCCATCAGAAAAGCGGAAGGCGTGGCCGGGAATCGAACCCGCCACCTCGTGCTCAACAGCTTAACGCCATTAGCCCCTGATCCACCGTGGCGGGTTGGAGAGGAGTAGCCTGGCAGCCAACTAGCAAACAGTGTTTAATGTTAAGAAGCGATATAATTAGCTCCGTTTTACACGACGCAGCACATATCGACAAATACACTAATTTGGCACAAATTTAAAGTGACCTTTCAGTTTTCTGCCGGATGCCTAAAATACAATGATTAATCTGATCATTCCAAGAGCGACACTGCAAGGTAACACAACTGTCTGTTGTGTCACCAATGTTTATCATAATCAACAACAAAAAAATTCAGGCCGTGCTCCTTTAAAAAGCCAAATACGTAGTAACATTCACGCAGCCATGACCAATAGAAGCCTCTGCCAAGCTCGCTCGTGCGAAGTTTCGCTGACCTCGTCTTGTTCCTCCACTTAATCCGTGCCTATATCGGGCCGATCTAACAACCTCATCCATGCGCACTTCTGCCTTGAAATTGAATAAGATGAAAATTTATTTATTTCTTGCCGCCGGTTCTTCAATCATCGAATAAGGTTGCTTGAGGATCTCCCGGGGCGTCTCGGACTGCCAAAAACTCCGCCAGTGCTTTTGTATTTTGTGTACACGAAGCAAGGCCACTGCCATGGGGATGTTTGTCTTGCCATACATTCCTATCAGGCTCTCCTATTTCCCTTTTTTCACTTTCTCTTTTGAATTTACACACTAATGTCCTTCTTCGGCTGTGCTGTGTTGCCCCATCTGGATGTTTTTATAACAAATGTCATATTCGCCAATCCCCCGGGGTGGGTATGCGCCAGGTAATGGGCCGCCACCACCACACAGACAATGCGGACGAATGGAATCATGTCACTCGTAAATTACCTTATCCCATATGTCTGCTTAGCTAAATGGTAACGCGTTTGTTAAGATTGAGGCTAGGTTCGAGCAGCACAAGCGTGTTCCTCGTAACATTAGCCGAACGTAACAACAACGCCACAACACATTGTCCATTTCACCGGTGGGCACTTTACGGTGCAGTTTCAAAAATGACGAGGCAGCCATAAATAGTGGAGGCTGTTGAAAAAAAGTACAGCATGCACCTTCTCCAGAACCCCCATAAAGGTCCTTAGGTCCTCGTATAAGCGCATTTGTTGTAACTCGTATTACTTGTTGCTTGTTTTCTTGATATTCATCGAGGGGCACGTTGCAATTTTTATCTTTGAGACCCTCGTTTTGGTTATGTTGGTCATGTTGTTTTGGTCATGTTGGTCATCACAAACTGATACGGAACTGAAAGTAAAAGCGCCATATCTTGATTGTCTAGTGAATGTACCACTTTGATGCACGGGGTTCATATAAACTTCGCTGTTCGGACGATATTGAAGCCACTAGGGAATACGAATTGGAGAAAACATCCATGGTTATATCATGCGCCCTTCTGACATGTTTCTTAGGGCAGTTCCCTAATTAGAGAAATCAGTTATCACTACCTACGTCACCTATACCAGTTGGCAGCTTATTTTAGAACATAAGCCTTCAATCACATATTATCCTGCAAAAATATTTGCTTTTTTGTTGATGTACAAATGTGATAAGACTACTCCTTTTTCGTTGCCACTTATATAAAAATTTTAATTTGTTCCATAGGAAAAAGCGAGGTTCTTGTTGGGAGAGGTAATACTGAGGAAAGTTGGTTGCACAAATTGGCATGCCGTACAACTGAAGATTGAATAAAGACAATACAAATGGACGAACTACGGGGTGATGTGTGAATCCTGGTACATTGTATCCTTTCTACGCATAGTTTTGCCCTCACTGTCGAATACGGGTTGCTGTTCTGTGAACCTGTTTTGAAATTTTTTTATTTCTCATTCGGGACATATTTCATGTCTCCAGCAAAGAATTTTAATTCTTTCAGTGTTCCCTTTTTATATTTTTATAGCTAACCAGTGGAACTTGAGAATAAGTGAGTGTACACGTACCGTCCTTGGTGGGCGCATCGTCTTCTGCCCTTTGCTGAGAAAGAAGCCCATGAGCATACCGAGAAGGTATGGGCTACAGCGGAAGTAGGGCTTATTATACACATCTCTATAGTAGTCGAAGTCTCTGTCACTAAACCTGCAATAGGCCAATTAAAAGCGGTCGCCTGTGAGACACCCTTGTTTAGCAAGAGTTGAAGATAAAAGCTTGCAACTAGAAAGCTGAAATTACTGATGACGAAAATAACAAACACGGGGTTTGCATGCATAATACATTTACTGCCGCCGAAAGTGTTGTTCAGTGTGGGGAGACGACAGAAACGGTATACACAATAACAGCGAATAAAGTTATGAAAAAAATTGTTTTAAACTAATCTACAGAACTTAATCTCTATGGTCAAAAAAAAATGGCGGTTTGCTAAACATTTATTTTATTTTCTAAACACCAATTTAATATTCTCTCTGTTGTACCAAAAATTCCGTTGCGCAAATGTGGTGTCTGTTAAGGTAATTTCTAAAGGCAGCGCCCGGCACTTTTTACATTTTTATTTGTAAATGATTTAAATTACACTGAAAGTGTGTATTGGCGCATAGATTAGCTAACCACAGAGGAACCAAGCCAAGCACTACGGCTGTACTGAAATTACAAAATTTTACACTTGCTAGAAATATTTTTTTTTTGTTTCCAGGCCAAGCATATTCGGCTCTCCCGTTCATCACTCGATTTATATCACTGCGGCTGACTCTTTTTTGTTACTTTAAAGCGACTTAGGCAAAAGAAAGGCCGAAAATTTAGTAAATACCTGCGCTGACACGAAAAAGAAGCAGTGGTGGTCTGTTCAGGATGAAAGTCTAATTATCGCAAAGATTTCAGCTACGAAGAAAATACTGAAAATGTCTATTGGCAGCTTTTCAAGGTGTGTTGAGGAAATACTGAGTTATTATTGCTCAATATTTTGTTTTAAATTAGTTTATTCGCACACTTAATATTTTCATCAATAGAATAGACTGCCAGAGACAGTCAAATATAAAAGTAAGCTCTTTGGAGGCAGCCTAGTATTGCGTCAGGCGTATTTGCACGGAGCAAAAAAAATGCTCAATCTATTGTTTCGAAATCAGTGTAAACGTGACTGACCCTGAAAATATAAATTTGTCTCACGTATGCTAAACTCGGTACATTGTACATTTTAAGAACACGAGAAGCTCAATGAATATGCAAACCTCACTCTATACCTTGTAGAATAATGTTAAACGCAATCCCAACGAAACGAACAAGTCACATTTAAAACATTAAGAAAAGAAAGAGAAGGCAAATACGTTCCCTTTCTTTAGTTTAAAGCTTCAACATTTTGTCCATATTTCGTTAGCCCTCCTGATCATTTTATTATAATTCTGTACATTGCCTCCCCTCCAAAAATAAACTCTACACGTTGATGCAGTAGTGGCGTCGAATACACATTAGATTTTTTTCATGAACAATCATACAACAAGTGCTATTTAAAACGTTCTAGGCAATTATGTTTAGTGGAAGGGGTTAGGAAATATTTTAATTATTAGTTCTCAACCATTACCCCAACGTGATTAATTGTAAAATATGTACCCGCTGGTACAAGTCGATGATAGCATGTAATGTCGTGGTTTGATTCATTATAGCCATGCAAACAATTTTTATACCATTAAACTGGGCAATTCGACTTAGTGATCGGAAATTTCAAGAAAAGCACATTGCAGTCGCGTATATGTACTTTGCGTATGTAAAAGCTTCTTAGGACTCGTTCTTGAAAAAAATTAAAACATTTTTAAAAATTTATGTTCTTGGAAACAGGGGATACCCCGTTGAAGAATGGCATAAAAAATCCAGTTTTTACTCAGGATAACAAGCGCTAGAGAGATTTCCGGCAAACACACTCGTGACTCAACAAATGAACCGGAAGGATTTCCGGCAAACACACTCGTGACTCAACAAATGAACCTGAAGGACTCACCGCACACTCATGACGCTTGAGTAGGCGGCTGAGAGTATTGTGGAGGCCATTGCAAGAGAAATGGTGATGACGGCTCCCAGTCGAGGTTTCCTGCAGTAATGGTATAATGAAGAACAAGGAGAATAAATGGCCGTTTGTTTTATGCAAAACTAAAGAAGCTGTTAAGTCCATCCCTTGGTGACGTGAAACTAAATTATTTACTCTCGAAAAAACTAGTTCGTCTTTTTTATGTGCTTTATAGATAGTGCGACTTAAAAAGAACACCTGTAAAGAACTGATGTTCTCACGCAACTAAAGATTACGGATGCTTTGAAAGCATAAACAAAAGTCAAGGAAGCAGTACGAAAAGGGACGTGCCGAGAAGAACATCGGCAAATGAAAAGCAGTGGCTGTCAATAGGGCATTTAGGTGCAAGCGTATTCTTTCAAGAACCATCAAACTGGATGGAGATCATCTTTTATCTATGCTACAATCGACAGCGGCAAAACACAGTCGACAGCAGCCGAAACGTTTTAAGCCAGGGCAGTCGCCCCCGTTAACGACAGCAAAAGCCAACAAGCGTTCAGTTCTAACAGGTTACAATAGTAAGTCAGTAACTAGTAACAAAGTAAAGAGGACACGTTCGCTGAAATATATTTTGATATTTCTTGTTTTTCATTTAGTGTTTTTAAATAGATTGTAAAACAAACAAAATTCACACGGGAACACACTCAGCACTTCGGGGCAGCTCAATGCACCAATGTTGATAACCTAGGCCTGAATGGTTTCCCTTCAGTGACAGGGCGCATTCAAACAGGTTGCAACGCACTTTTATTGCAACCGAGTGCGTGGTACTCTCTTTTTCTTGAAATATATTTGTTTCTCTTAAAAAACCGAAAAAAATATTCTTTTGCTGGACTTATCTCTTATGGCCCGCATACTGACAGTCAAGGTGATCATCTAACCCACTTTGTTGAGGATGTTGTTGGATCCTTTATGGTAACGCGCTCCGCTCCATGGTTCCCCAGTTGTCGGGCGATAGCGGCGCGGCAAGAAAAAATTACGACGATGGTTGTTTGTAGCAGCAGGTAAATATAGATCTTATTTATTTCAGACTATATCCATACGGAAGCGTATCAGAGTAACCTGCATGGAGGGACGTACCTATAACAAGTGCTTACCGCAATGTGGGTATGTGCCGTTGAGCAAGGCATAAACGTCATCCCTCTTACCGTTCTTGGCACCCCTTGGTGCCACGATGTGGAAGATAGGCCGACCTAACCGTCCCACGAATGCTTCCCTCGCTACAAAATACCGCTCCCTCGCCGCCTCCGGTGTTCTTTGTTGTGCGACTTCTAGCACTACCTATTATTATTGGATAAGCGTTCCTCAAACATTCTCACTACATATAAATACAGGGTGTCGCATCTATCATGCACCAAGATTTAAATAAAGAGCAGGAGCGTTACTCGAACAAAATCTAGTGTGTATTGCTTGCAGTGGTGTGGAGAAGCGCAAAGTAATTTTTTTCATAATGAGGCTCAACTAATTGACTGCAAATAAATATAAATATCGAGAATTACTTTCGTTATCACTAAATGTAAATGAGGCACTTGCAGGTACCCGCGAGGGGCATCTAACTGCGGTATTTTCAGCAACGAACTAATTGCGTATTCTTATATTATCACTGATACAAAAACCCGCGAAATATGAAAAATGCCATGTGGCGGCGCTTACGCACGCATTTTAGAGCAGCATCCCCAAATAATCTGATTGAAAGCAACTGCTTCGCCTGTCACCCGCCTGAAGACTGAAGAGACGGCGCATCACCTTGATAATGGCATGCATGGAAGGAGCAGAAACAGCAAGATTCGCGGGGAACGTGTGCAGATAAGGCCCAAACTCGGTGGTGATTTCTTCTGTCTTTCTTTTGTTTTTTTCATTTCATTTTTTGATATTTCATTCATTTATTTTATTCATACGCAATTAGTTCGTCGATGAAAATACGTAGTTACATGCCTTTTGTTGGGACCTACATGTGCCTGATTGACACTTTAGTGATTAGGACAGTACTTCTCGAGTTATATAAATATTTACATTTACTGATTATGATCTCATTAACGAAAAAAATGCTGCCCGCTTCTTTTCAGTACTGCAAACAATATGCACTAGGTTTTCTTGGAGGTAGACGATTACAATCTATTACAATCGACGGTTACGATTTATTTATGTGTATATATATGTATAAAACTTGGAAGATCGTAGAGAACACAAGAAAATAAAACTTCTAACAAGGTAAAAACAACGATTGTTGCCAACGTTTCAGCAGACTTGCCTTCGTCAGGGAAAGTCTTCTTGTACGAAGCCAAGTATTTTTGCTGAAATGTTGGCACCAATCATGATTTCTACCTTGTTCTTTCTACCTTGTCCGGTTTTATTTTCCTTATATATAAATATATATAAACATATATATAGGTTTATTAGAGCGAACTTCTGCTTCCCTAGCAACTCAGAGAATACACAGGCGGCAAAGCAGCAGTCACCAAAGTGACGAGCGAAGACGAGCGTCGACGGCTAGAATTCCGTGGCATCTGCTCTGCGGGAATTTATCACCCGGCGCGAGATCTTTTCAAATAGTGGAATTTTATCCAGAACACTGTAGATCAACTAACAATATTCTAGGCGTTTCACGTTATTTCGGAATGCTTTCCCTATCAGAAGAGATAACACATGCGGCACAGAAGGAAAGAACGGAACACGCGCCTCCATTGCAAAGAGGCAGCCCCGATAACAAGACCGGCGCAGCCGAGCCGCAAAAGCGACGCACAAATAAACAAACTCAATGCATGGTTCGCGGCATTACCACCCTCTAAGAGTGCATCGACCCGAACCTTACATAAGGGACAGTCCAAACAAATACAAAAATAAAAGTCGTCATCGTGCGTAGAAAGGTTTTAAGCGAACCACATGGACGACTTCGGGCCGTGTACGTCGTCGTGATTTTGGGAATCACCGTCGGTGATCAGCTTGAAGGTAAGGTAGCCAGCACGTTGTAGAATACGTTAGCGTGCAAAATACTGTCGTCGAAGCTTCTCACTGAGTCCACTTTGTCGAATGGGAGTCCGAACCCACACACGATCCCCTGGTCGGTACACGGCGTCTGGGCGTCGGAGATTGTAGCGTCTCGCATCCACCAGCTGCTGGTCCGTTGTGGGAACTCGAGCGAGCTGACGGGCCTCCTCCGCACGCTGAATGTGTCCTTGGACGTCGGCGTTGAGGTCATCGTCTTCCACGTGGGGAAGCATGGCGTCAAGCACCGTAGTCGGCCGTCTTCCGTCCTCGCCCTCTTCCTGGCCAACGACCACGTGAAATTGACGAGTACCTATCTCAAACTGGCCGTGGACCAGCGCATTTCCAACGTTCCTTCGCCCTACCCAGCACCTCAACCAGACATCACGAAGCCAAAGACGACGCATTTGTATTCAAGGGAAACAAGTGTATTGGAGCAAACTTGCGCTTCCCTAACAACTCAAAGAATACACAGGCGGCGAAGCAGCAATCAACAAAGTGACGTGCCAAGAAAAGCGTCGACGATTAAAATGCCGTGGCATGTGCTGTGCGGGAATTTATCACTAGGTGCGACGGTCCCTAGAATAGTCAAATTGTATCCAGAACACGGTACATGAACAAAGATTATGCTAGGCTGTTCACGTTAGTTCGGAATGCTCTCCCTATCAGAAGAGATAACACATGTAACGCAGAAAAAACGAAACACGCGCCTCCCTTGGCACACAGACAACCCTGATAACACAGACCGTCGCTGCCGTGCGGCAAAAGCAAAACACAAATAAACAAACCCAATGCTGCAATATTAGTATGTATATATATATATATATATAATATATATATATATATATATATATATATATCTATATGCACAGTTACTCAGTCCTATCGGATATCTTGTCCTGCACTGGTCAATCTCATTACAACCTGAACCAGCCAGGAACACTCCAATTACAATCATCATGTCGCCGACGAGCGTGGTTGTTTCGGGCTCCATCTTGGCTGGTCTCACACCAAAGCCAGTTGCACCGTTGCCTTGCAATAAACGCTCCAGCACGACTCCTGGCCGACGTCTCTCAATACATATATATATATATATATATAGTATATTTATATATATATAGTAAGGAAATGAGGGGCTCGTTGAGGAAATACAGAAAGATAGGGCAGCAGTCTACAACGCCAAAGGAGGCATAGGGGTGTGGTTAGGCTCTTTTTCTTTTTCACTACGGTTAATGAAGTAAACATTTTTTTTTATTATACAGAAGAAAGAAAGAAAGAAAAACACGCGCCCAGAGTGGGGACCGAACCCACGCCTTTCGATTACATGTCGAATGCCTTCCCAATTCGGCTATCTGGGCGACTGTGTTCTCCTTCACTTTCTGGGCTATTTAAATTTACTAGAAGTGTATCTGACGCTTGAGGGTAGTAGCCAGCGCCACTTTGACTACACGGGGAGAAGGGGACCTTCTTTTCAACCCCCGGGGCGTGACTCGAGCGTCTACAGCCTGTCATGAGCGGGTAACTGGCGGGAAGCCCTCTTATGCTACCTAGGCATCAAGGCTGCCAGAACCGAGACCCTCGTTAGGCTTTCGCAGAATAATATAGTAAGGAAATGAGGGGCTCGTTGAGGAAATACAGAAAGATAGGGCAGCAGTCTACAACGCCAAAGGAGGCATAGGGGTGTGGTTAGGCTCTTTTTCTTTTTCACTACGGTTAATGAAGTAAACATTTTTTTTATTATACAGAAGAAAGAAAGAAAGAAAGAAAAACACGCGCCCAGAGTGGGGACCGAACCCACGCCTTTCGATTACATGTCGAATGCCTTACCAATTCGGCTATCTGGACGACTGTGTTCTCCTTCACTTTCTGGGCTATTTAAATTTACTAGAAGTGTATCTGACGCTTGAGGGTGGTAGCCAGCGCCACTCTGATTACACGGGGAGAAGGGGACCTTCTTTTCAACCCCCGGGGCGTGACTCGAGCGTCTACAGCCTGTCATGAGCGGGTAACTGGCGGGAAGCCCTCTTATGCTACCTAGGCATCAAGGCTGCCAGAACCGAGACCCTCGTTAGGCTTTCGCAGAATAATATAGTAAGGAAATGAGGGGCTCGTTGAGGAAATACAGAAAGATAGGGCAGCAGTCTACAATGCCAAAGGAGGCATAGGGGTGTGGTTAGGCACTTTTTCTTTTTCACTACGGTTAATGAAGTAAACATTTTTTTTTATTATACAGAAGAAAGAAAGAAAGAAAAACACGCACCCAGAGTGGGGACCGAACCCACGCCTTTCGATTACATGTCGAATGCCTTACCAATTCGGCTATCTGGGCGACTGTGTTCTCCTTCACTTTCTGGGCTATTTAAATTTACTAGAAGTGTATCTGACGCTTGAGGGTGGTAGCCAGCGCCACTCTGACTACACGGGGAGAAGGGGACCTTCTTTTCAACCCCCGGGGCGTGACTCGAGCGTCTACAGCCTGTCTTGAGCGGGTAACTGGCGGGAAGCCCTCTTATGCTACATAGGCATCAAGGCTGCCAGAACCGAGACCCTCGTTAGGCTTTCGCAGAATAATATAGTAAGGAAATGAGGGGCTCGTTGAGGAAATACAGAAAGATAGGGCAGCAGTCTACAACGCCAAAGGAGGCATAGGGGTGTGGTTAGGCTCTTTTTCTTTTTCACTACGGTTATGAAGTAAACATTTTTTTTATTATACAGAAGAAAGAAAGAAAGAAAAACACGCGCCCAGAGTGGGGACCAAACCCACGCCTTTCGATTACATGTCGAATGCCTTACCAATTCGGCTATCTGGGCGACTGTGTTCTCCTTCACTTTCTGGGCTATTTAAATTTACTAGAAGTGTATCTGACGCTTGAGGGTGGTAGCCAGCGCCACTCTGACTACACGGGGAGAAGGGGACCTTCTTTTCAACCCCCGGGGCGTGACTCGAGCGTCTACAGCCTGTCATGAGCGGGTAACTGGCGGGAAGCCCTCTTATGCTACCTAGGCATCAAGGATGCCAGAACCGAGACCCTCGTTAGGCTTTCGCAGAATAATATAGTAAGGAAATGAGGGGCTCGTTGAGGAAATACAGAAAGATAGGGCAGCAGTCTACAACGCCAGAAGCGTCACATACACTTCTAGTAAATTTAAATAGCCCAGAAAGTGAAGGAGAACACAGTCGCCCAGATAGCCGAATTGGTAAGGCATTCGATATGTAATCGAAAGGCGTGGGTTCGGTCCCCACTCTGGGCGCGTGTTTTTCTTTCTTTCTTTCTTCTGTATAATAAAAAAAAATGTTTACTTCATTAACCGTAGTGAAAAAGAAAAAGAGCCTAACCACACCCCTATGCCTCCTTTGGCGTTGTAGACTGCTGCCCTATCTTTCTGTATTTCCTCAACGAGCCCCTCATTTCCTTACTATATTATTCTGCGAAAGCCTAACGAGGGTCTCGGTTCTGGCAGCCTTGATGCCTAGGTAGCATAAGAGGGCTTCCCGCCAGTTACCCGCTCATGACAGGCTGTAGACGCTCGAGTCAGCCCCGGGGGTTGAAAAGAAGGTCCCCTTCTCCCCGTGTAGTCAGAGTGGCACTGGCTACCACCCTCAAGCGTCAGATACACTTCTAGTAAATTTAAATAGCCCAGAAAGTGAAGGAGAACACAGTTGCCCTGATAGCCGAATTGGTAAGGCATTCGACATGTAATCGAAAGGCGTGGGTTCGGTCCCCACTCTGGGCGCGTGTTTATCTTTCTTTCTTTCTTCTGTATAATAAAAAAAAAATGTTTACTTCATTAACCGTAGTGAAAAAGAAAAAAAGCCTAACCACACCCCTATGCCTACTTTGGCGTTGTAGACTGCTGCCCTATCTTTCTGTATATATATATATATATATATTATATATATATATATATATATATATTATATATGTATATATATATATATATATATATATATATATATATATATATATATGTATATATATATATATATATATATATATATATAGTCACCGAACTTCTATGTGGACAATACCCCGTAGCCGCAAAACCCGCAAATGAAGCCGAGGAAGAGGTGGCTGGCAATATGAAATGGAACACAGGACCGCGTTGCTAAGAGCCTCGAACCAGACTCGAAGCGATACGCGGATGGCGCTGTGAAAACAATGGGGGAAAGGAGGGCGCTGTTCCATTAACTGTTGGCACTCTCACGACGCTGGCATTTCTGCAAAGCAGCAGCTTTTGTCATTTCGCCGATAATACGGTTCGTTCGACAGCCGATAAGACGGTAATCGTCACAGTGGCGTAAAGCAATTCATTTTCTATTCTTTCATTCATTCTCTTTTTTTCGCTAACCACTTGATAGCACCGTTAGAGCAAGCTCGTCCAGAACAGATTGCTATCGACGCACCCAGTTGTCAGTAGCACCTTGAACAGTGGCGTCGCTCGAACCAGTGACGAGACAAAAAGAATAAGAAAAAAATGCAAAGAAGCATAGATAAATCGTCTGCCGTGCAACTTTATTGCCCCAAGTTCGTTCAGAAAAAATTACGTCGCACACCACAGTGACCCACGCAAACCAGTGCAATGTTATTTTGTTGCATCACGATGCCTCGAGTGCTCTTAAACAAGGGTGAGATATAATATAAATGTGTAAAAGAGGTTGTACGCCGCGCAACGTTGCTCTCGTGACAGTCTGCCCACTGAAAACAGTCAAGCCAATTATCCAGGCTTACCGAAATGAAGGACGTATAAATGATGCGCCGCACCGTAGGAGACCCCGATCAACGACGAATGACCTAGACCTATGCATCGTGGGTGCCGTCAGCGACAAACCATTTCAAAGTGCAAAGAATGTTCGAGGTGCTCTTTGCCTGGCAAACGTGAGCGACAGCACTGTACGGCGAAGGATTAGAGAAGCAGGACTGTGAAGTCACATCGCCGCGCAGAAACCTCTGCTCACCACCGCCAATAAAAAAGTTCGCTGGCGCTTCGCTACTAAATACTGCAGCTGAAGTGAGAGCGAGTGGAAGTGTGTGGCCTTCTCTGACGACAACATGTTCGCGAGCCACTGGGACCACCAAAAGAAAGTGTGGCGGACCAAAAACACTCGCTTTTGTTCACAGAATATCCAGGAGGTGGCCGCCAGCGCACGCGTGTGTGTGACGTCTAGGGGCGGATGGTTGTTATTTTTCCCAGCAGGACTTGTCTCCCGTTCACATATCGAAGGACGTGGCGCGCCTCTTGGAAGAGCGAGGGCTAATGCAACTTTAGTGGTGTATGAACGGTGCTGACATAAACATTAGAGAGCATGTTTGGGGCCGTATGAAAGTGAACCTTTCGAAGCTGTCCCTGAAATTGGAGAACTCCGACCAACTATGGGAAGCAATAAAACTTGAGTGGTTGCATTCTTCAACGGGGTACCGCATTCATCGAGGCTATCTACGCGTCTCTGCCTAAAGAATGGAGGCCGTCGTTAAAGTCAGCGGTGGAATGACGCGTTATTAAGCCACCAATGAACAAAAGGAAGGACAAGCACGAGCTTAGATGACGCTATTGCCTTATTTCATTAGCTTTTTTTTATAAGCGGCAAGCACCAATAAACTTAATTTCTACTCACCCTTACCGCCCATTTTTTCTGGCTTTACAAGCTTTAGCAGAAATCAATATTGAAATAAGGCCGGGTTTAGACTGTTGCCGCAACTGACATAATAACGTTAAATAATGACGTCATTTCACGTCTCGGCCAATCGCACTGCGTCACATGCCGTTTTTTTACGTCCATAGATCACGATGTGGCCGTTGCGTCGGTCGTCTGAGCATGGCCTAAGTAGCAGTGTTACCGTTGTAAAGATTCGGCGCAAGATGTTACCAGTTGTGCCATATCTAACAGTGTTATCACTGTCTGCTAGCGATATGAAGGGCGGTAATGCGAACAGTTGTTAGAACAGCGACACCCTTTCCACTTTGTTTTCAACGGCGGCCGCGGCGCATCACCCATACCTGGGTATGAGGGTGTTTTCTCGACATTCCTGTGTTCCCTTTCATATTGCTCATAATAGTACGCAGTGTAAATAGATCGCTCCTCATCTACCGTGATTCGTCTCATATCTGTCCTGCCGCCTCGTAACAATATATATCCACGGACAACTACATGGCTCTAGCTAAGCATACGCCAAAAGAAAATTTTGCTCCTTTCCGCAGCTTATCAAATAAAAATGTCCCAAAAAATTGGTAAATTTTAAAATATTTCGTTTGATGAGCCTGTTGCGAGATCAAATATTCCCCGGTTTGAGTAGCTTCAATAAAGTGTCCAGGCTTAACGGGAAGTTACGTAACGTTGGGCGTTACAAATTGCCAAGAATGCCGTAGTTATTCTACCTCAACCATCGACCGCTTTTCGACGTTGTGAACTCTAAGGCAGGATGTTACCACCAAGTCAGCTCTTCTGATACTCTCCTTGCCCCTTTTATTTGTAAGGGTAGAACATTTGCGCAGCGATTATAATAACAAAGTTAAATGTCCTCAGATATCAGTCTTTCTGAAGCTGCATGCTTCACGCAAAATGCTTCACGTTACAGGCTTCGGTTGTTCCACTTGAAATCCAGCCCAGTATGGTGACTAGCGTTCACTATAAAGGAGGTGCGGTTTTGTACCAAACTACTTCATTATAAACAAGATCAAGCAAATCCTTAAAGCGCTCAATGTGTGGTTGTTGCAAACATTGCTGAGCAAACATTGAAAACATATGGAGCTTTTTATCTCAATGCCAGCTGAAATGTAAGAGTTTTTCCTCCCTCTGCCAAGTTATAAGGAGGGACTAAAGAACCACAGGAAACCGTGCATTACAGGGTCCCTAATCAATATTGGCCTATGAAATGCGGAGTAAATGCTTAAATATTCCCTCCAAGGTACTTACTTGTACAGGGCATACAGGATAGGTGGAGATATCAGGTAAATCTGAAAGTCGGCGGCTGAGTACCATGTGTGAGCAAGGCACTGAAAAAAAAATATGGTAGCGAAATTAGATTAGGGTCACAGTTGCTGTGATGAAGCACTAAGGAACGATTCGGAAGGCAGGAGTTGAATATTTTGCGCCACACTACCACAATTTTCTAAATTATACCTCAGATATTACGCATCTATTCTTCCAGTCCCATTAAAAGAGAGGCCGAAAGACTAAACTTTATTCCCAGGGACTTTAGTGCTTCTTCCACACATGATAACTGTGGAGCCGCACAGTAATCATTTGTGATTCCGCACAATGTGATTTCCGTACGCATGATGACTGTTCATGGGAGTCACTTAGTTCCTGTGACCGCGCTTCCTTTGTCATCAGCCACAGGTGATCCTCCGCAGCGTTACGTAAGATCCTCATTCAATCACGCTCCTTCTTTTGGAGAAGTTTACGGTGATGTAAATGGGTGGAGGTACCGATAGATGTGGCGGGTTTGGTTTAAATCAAAACTATTTTTTATGCATTGCAGAGCGCTTAAAGTTTGACACAATCCAAGAGCTTCTTAATGCTGGAGTTGTAACGTGCGGAGGAGCATTCAAATTCGGTAAAAACAAGTATGTATATGATTTTATATATATCGCATATATATGGTTCGTTGTTTTTAGTAATTTGTGCTCGTGGTTCTGGTAGCGTCGACTTTCTTCACTGGTATAAGTAATTACGGTCTCGGATAGATGGTGACGTGAAGATTTGAATAAAAGGCGAGTGCATTCTGCCGTGCCAGGAAACCGTAGTTTGTTCAGTTATTGCGGCTAAAAAAAGGCAGCAATGTCTATTCGGAAGCTAAAGTGGGCGTCGCACCGAATGGTTTATATGTTCTGACGAATAGTCTGCCGAAGAACACGTTTATTCAAAGTATACAGATAACATAACTTTTTTAAAAACCTACACACTGAGATTATAACATTGGAAAGGATGCAATCATTTTTACGTCACACAGAAGCTAACAAAACCATGATAGTTCGCAACTGTGAAGCTGTGCTCACGTTATTTCCCGTTTCTAAGTATCACTTACTTGTCAATCCTGCACTTATTGTGCCCGGATTCCAAATATTCATTTACGTCCCCTTTTTAGAATGAACATGTTTACACTGGGAAGTGGTTGTTCGTTTTTAGTTACCAGTCCTACCATTACCTTTTGAAACTATTGGCACACACAAAGATTGCCTTCGCGCTGAAAGTATCTTAACATTTTGTAAACGCATGGTAGTTTCTTCTCAATAACCTACATACTCATTATATTGCTGAGCATTTTGGTTCCTCAACTGTGGCTTCCAATATCAATTTCGGTAGTCTACTTGCGCTCCTGGTCTGGCATGGCGGCCATTTGGACGTCTGTTCTTTAATGCACCTTGGTCACTCGGAAAAATGCTAAGACGTGGGTATCCTTTTGGTACACATGATACGCCTCCCCTTGTTTTCGCCACCACAATGCTGCCCCTCAAACGCCTGTAGTATTACCACTCCGTGACGTGTAGTTCCTCCATCCAACTTCATCTTCAAGAGCTACACACAACTCTAGTCTTCCAGAAAGTTACTTTTCGAACCATCTATTTCATCATATCAAAATTTGTAGTTAGTACATTTGTTCCAGCGACTGAACGAGTCTGTGACTCTTTGGCTGGAAGAGTGCAGGGCTTGAAAAGTTCGTGTTTATACAAACACAGGGAGTCGGAAATAAGAATGCATTTTCTGCGTTTGTATGGCTCACCTGCTTATCTAGAAGGGCGAAGTTCTGCACGTACAGAGGATACGTCCACCAGCTTATGCGGCAGTTGGTCTCGAACGTCGCAAGGAAATCGCCCCAGCGAGGTCCATCGCCGAAGTGACGCATCAGGAATGCGCCGATGGCGACCACTACCATTACGACCGGCACAGTTCTAGGAGGTACAGGAGAGTGGCTCCCGGTTAAAATAAACGAAACTTTTAATAGAAATATAGCTTCCGCAACAAATTGAAGTGGGTTAAAACCATTATTCTCAGATTTGTGCTTATGTGGAGTTTATTTCCGAAAACACCGACGCCAGAATGCACCAGAATCATT
This sequence comes from Haemaphysalis longicornis, assembly GCA_013339765.2. NCBI lineage: Eukaryota > Metazoa > Arthropoda > Arachnida > Ixodida > Ixodidae > Haemaphysalis > Haemaphysalis longicornis. The sequence continues at coordinate 57,310,460 of CM023455.1, read as the reverse complement.
TAGTGCGTTTGCATACTTCTTACGGAATTCGCAAGCACCGAGAGTGCATTACGTGCTGTCTAAGGTGGGTTGCACATGTACCTCAGTTCAGGCCGCGACACTGAATTACAGCTTTCTTTAAACAAACGCGTACCTCGTAGCAGCTACGATATTGTCATATACAGAATTCTACTTTTACACCAGCAGCTCACCCTTTTACACTTTTTAGCACCTTTAGCCAAGAGTTGGTGGCTGCGTTTAGTTTGAGTACTGCAACTGCAATTTAGAGCCACCAGGTTCAGCTCGAAGGCCCCAGAATCACGCAATTTCTTTCGTTAGTTCCATGCCTAAGGTGCCGTGCGCCATGTTTGTAGGCATAATTTCCACACGCAGAAATTGTGCCTGTCTACATTGAGTGATTAAGGCTTTGACACCAAAATGTTAAGCAGATTGTGAATTCTCTATTCGTGCCAATTTGTCAAGCTTCCAGAAACACAGTTCGTTTTACTCGCAAAGGTTTCTACCACCATGACCAAGCTATCTGTATGAAGCCACCGGTCTATGCTAAAATGTTGCGCCCTGTTCAACACTTCAAAACATTTTATTGCTAAAGTCAATAGTTCCCAAATGTTACTGTTGAATCACATCGGCTCACTAATTCCAAAAGCATGTTGTTTATATGCAGATTGTTTACCTTAGCAGCCGGATTTACTTTCGTGTTTTTAAAAAAAGCGGTGATAGAGATAAGATATGTTTTACACAAAACGAGGATCCTACCAAAACGTTTTGCATAAAAAATTGTTCAAATGACAATATTTTTCTTCATCCACCAGCAATCTAATGGTCGCCTAAACTACCGCCTTTGAATGAGATGGGTACTCTCAGACGTCAGCCTCTGCGTATTGACAATCACACTACAGTTGTAGTAGTACAGCGTCTCCAAATATACACGTAAAGGTTTCCATACAAGTTTGGTCGCACTGACAAAGACAAGGAGGAAGCGTTTGTACACCCAGAACTGGTGTGTGTCTACTCGCTTTGTCCTTGTCTGTGTCAGTCCTCCAACAGACCCAAACCTGCGACCTGGAGAAAGTTTTGTTGTTGATTTTCTTCGTGAAGTAGCGTGCAGTAACTAACTTCAGAAACTGTTGTAACGCGTCATTCAGCCCGTATCAATACTTGATATATACTCTTTGTTTCTCGCCCCAAATAAAAGAGTATTGAAAATATGCTGCCAGATCAAACTGTGTTGTCATATATTCATCGCTAAACGAGTAGCTCATAAAGAAGAAGTCGGGAACTTCAGTTAGGCTTCAGTATTAAAAGGGCATTTGGAACGCCGTACTTGAAGTAGACGAAGTGCAGCTTTTTCCTGCACTTTGCCGTATTTTTATTTTTAATTGGTGGACACATCCGGCGCATTTCAAAAATTCAAATGCGCTCTAACACCCCTCTGGAGCGGCAAGTTGCTTTAAAACGTTTAGCACCTTGTTCACTTCAATATTAGTGCTTGGTCGTTCCCTTTATATAACCGCAAAAGAAGTTAGAGGGGGGTACGAAACGGAATAACAAGATTATGGCAGTTGGTCGCACAGAGACATTTCTCAAGCTATCTTGGGGAATCTACTTGGTTATTCTACTTATCTTTTTAGCTTTTTCGCCTGTACAGTGCTCGCCAAACAATATACCAGAAAAAATCACTGGTATCTTTTCGTTGGTGTTGAATGAGAAGTTGCAATAGCAAATTGATAGGCGCAGGCAACCCCGCTGGAGGAAGCCAAGAAATTATGGAGGATTAAAGTGTCTTAAGAAGGTGCGCGGTTTTTACTCAGACGGTACTGCACAACACCCGCTCCAACGAGGAACGGCCGAACATACCACATAGCTCTGGGAAAAACCTTGATATTCTACCTGCAAATGTTCGCTTCAAGATTGTTCCGGCTCCTGTTCCGTTTCCTTTTTGGTGTCGTCACACTATGTCTGCTCGCTGACTTTTCTGCTTCTCGATGCACACTGCCCTCTCTGGCATACTACTCACGACCATTATCTTTTACAAAAAAGATTTCGCAAAATTAGACTGTCTTTTTGTAGCCGTGCAGTAAAAGTTCCGGTTCGCGGAATTTCTCTGTTTCCAGTTTATGAAAAGAAATAGTAGCAAAGAATAGGAAGCGAAGCGACGATCACAACAGTACTCCTTAGAATCCCCAGGAGCCCGAGAAGCAATATAATGCTAAATTTTAAATGTCAACGCGGCACAGCCACTAGCTCACCGTTTCTAGGCTTGTACTGCATGATAACATAAGTGAGAAACTCAAACATTACTTGCAGAATATAGTTATCACGCTTAGTTGCGCGGATACTGAATGGCAGCTGCTAGGAGGCACTTTTTGTAGCCCCGAAAGAAGCGAAGAGGACGAAGGGCATGACGACACACATGGCAAAATGAACAACAAGGAAGGCGGACAGGCGTAGCGAGTATTTGAGGCAGGTACTGACGGTGTGTTAGGGGAGCTACCGACTTGGCGAGAACGTCGAGAAACGTCGATACCTCACAGCAAGTTCCCCCTGGAAGCCCTCCTGGAAGTCCTCCGCTGGGCGTAAACGCCAAGGATATTTTGCGTCAAGCTACGCGATCTCTCCGAGTCATTTAGAGGAGCAGCGTCGGCAAGGCGCTTGCATTTTCCAATCAACGAGCCAATCCCATCGCCCGGCAGCTGCGCTAGCAACTAGTGCCATACACTAGCCCACCGATGAAGCACAACGTCCATCGCACCGAGTGGCATCACGAAGGCATGTCCCGGTGATGCGACAAAGAAATATTTTTTCTGTTGTGCTTTTTGTTATAAGGACTCTACCAACAATATAAGTGTTGCTTCCAAATTTGTATTTGAGTGTCTCTTTAATACTCTTTGCCTCTGTTAATCATCTAATCGTCTCGATCCCTCTCCGCCAGTTCAGTATAATCGTGCTCATAAACAAGACATTCTGATAAATACCCGCCTTACTCGTAGGAAATCAGTCTCACTACAAAGGAAAAAATTGCGCCGCGAGAAATTTAATTACGGTCTCGGTCTTGGGTTAGCCCGACATTTTGCAATAAAGTGGCAAGTACTTTGGTGCTCCTGAGTATCCAAAACACTGGGCAAACCTTACCTGAAACGTTATTCGCGCTAAAGTTTACCCAAAAAGCACTCAAAAGGTGTACTTTTTATCTCGAAAATTATATGCAAATAGCATGACGTACTGTACTTGCACCCCGCTCGAATGTCTCCTAAAACTCTTCCGGTATTACGCTTCCGAAAGTATTGGATCTAATAAATTATATTATTTATTATTTCTTATCAAGGAGTACATATAGAGGCTAAATGGGCCCGCCAAAGCCGACATGTGGGGTTGTGCCGTGTCCCCCGGCCACAGCGGCATTCACTTCTGTCAAAAGCACTTATTGATAGCAATGACTGAATACAGAGAGAAAAGAGGAGAGAGAGGAAAGATTATACAAGCAGTAAAGGTATACAAAAAGACACAAACACAATAAATCAGCAACGGTATAGCTACATTCTTGATATTGTCCTCATCATCAAGGAGCAATTACACGTCAAAGAACTAACCAAACGGTCACGGCGCACACATATACACTTCGGCAGCATTCCAATGCTAGAATAGCAGCACGCGAGTGTTTCCGCTCAGTTCAAGAGAACATTTCATCAGGCCATTCAATAAAAATATCAGGTACCTAATACGGGCTTGCAGCCATACCGTAATGGGTACGGACCCTCGGCGTCGTATAGCAAGGTATGTGCCGGTGGGGTATAGGTTTAAGATAAGGAGTTCGGTAATGCGTACATCAGAATTTTGGTATGGTAAACCTCTTGCCTTAAATACACTGTGCGAATACGAAACGTGTGACATAAAAACACTTTTGGCTATGGTATTAAAATACTAGGTTATTTTTGCAGGTAGAGGTGGAACTGTAAAAATAGCCCATGCCCTTACGAAGAACACTGGAGCCTAATGTTTGAGGGAGCATTTAACAAACAGAGAGAGGCAGAAACAATTTTAAGTTGTACAATATATAGGCAGTACTTCTATGATTTTTACATATATAAGTCATGTGGGTGTGTTCCATGAAAGATCCCCATTAAAATATACACATAGGCATTTACCAGACCCAACACAGAAAATACGGTTGCATGAGCAAGATGCACAATTAAATGTGCGTATCGTAATAAAGCAGTCATTCGGTATGGTGTTCTGTAGATTACCGGAACAACATAGCCGACTTTTTCCAGGATAGCGTGTTATTATATTCGCTTTGAACTAATCGACCTTATTTCTGGCATCGTCGTGAAGATTTCAGGGAGCGAGTGAGTAACCTGAGTTGCCAGATATCAGCAGGCTGTCATCAGGGTATTGATAAATTTTCTAGTTTTTAACGAAAGTAGCTAAATCATTGCGTACAAATTTAAAATATGAGGTGACAAGATGGACCATAGCGGCACACCTCTCTTAAGACTTATGTTATAGCTCAGCACTGATCCTAGTGCCACACTTGAGAATGATCCCGAAGGTAACTTTGAAGCAGAGATAGAAATTGTTCGGGGAAGCCATAAAGGTATACTTTATTACAGAATATATTATGGTTCACAGTAATAAACGCTTTCTTAGCATTACGAAATAACCCAAACGAAACCTTATTCTAATCCGCGCTCTTATGAAGGGTATCAGAAAATTTCTCAAGTAACATTTACGTGCCCTGCGCCAGAGTTGAACCCGTATTGAGGCTCATTTAGTAACTTATGTTTTGTTAGAAAGGAAGTGTTGACACCCAATATGCGTTTTTGAAGAATTTGCGATTAGCAAGATACAACGGAAATAGGCCGGTAGTTTAAAGGCCCTTTTTGTGCCGCTTTTGTACAGGAAAACCACGCGTGTGCACTTTCGACTGTCTGGCCAAGAGCAGTGGTCTAATATTTTGTTTAAAATTAACAAAATAACACCTTCTAAATACCCGATAATCCTGCAGCTATCCCCTGTGTGTATGTTATCAAGCCCTGGTAATTTTTTGCGGCTTCATCTGCCGCATATGCACAGGAGATCAGGCTCTGTCAAAAACGGGATAAATGAGGACGATGACACATGATTGGGTATTAAATTCCGACTTGCACACCGAACTGGTTCGTTTTGTTCCAATGAAAATGTTCTATTGAATATATTGGCTTATGTCGAAAGTAGCGGAACCAAAGTTACGTTCTATTGCGTTTCTTTTTAGATGCGACGCATCTCTTTAACCGCATTGTCCCTCCGGCGTAGTTCGGTGGCGTCAGCATCCCTCCCCCATTCTCCTCGCCGCGGCAGCTGCGCGCTAGCGCCGCTCTCACCGCAGCGCCATCTGCGTGTTACCGCTCGGCTGTGCTCGCTCCCTCGCCGTGCCAGCTGTGCGTGGGTGCGGGTTAACACATGCGCATGCGCTGCTCGGCGCTGCTCTCTCTCATTCCCTTCACCGTACATATAAACACGGTAACTGCGCAGCTCCGCTCAGTCGTTCCGCCGGCGCTCCTCCGATGGCATTCTCCGGTGACCGCCGATGATTTGAAATGGAGACTAAGAGGCCTGATAACGCGATGGTCGGCGCAACCGTAACAAGCACCGGCCACCCCGATAAAAAATTTACAGCATCTTCCTGCGAGGGAAACCATGGGGTGGATGCGACGCATCGGGGGTGAACATGCTGCATAAATAGGACACACAACAACAGCAATGCACACGCTAACATAACGGAAATGCAACCCCCGATGCGTTGCATCTACCCCATGGTTCCCCTCGAAGGAAGATGGTGTAAATTTTTGTTGAGAGACGTTGATTACCTCAAAAACTCGTAAGCTGTGCTCTCCGTTCTCTGAGTCATAGAATGATTCTTGAAGTTCTTATGGACTTTGAGGTATATTTATCGTTTAGGTACCACACTTAACTAACAGCTATTCATCGTCACTGCATTCTATGGTGCCGAAAGTACGGTAATTTACTAGGATCAATTTGCTATTGCTATTTAGGTGGAAAGTTTTTTGTTTCGCTTCACTTTCTTGTTCTGTGAAAAGAGTTTGGTCTGCAGATGTAGGCTTCACAAAACGCTTTGTAGACTATATTTTAATAAAAATTACCATACAAATTTGCACCTCACATACAGCAACCGTCTCCGCTGACTCAGGATATGGCACTGTGCTTTCATAGCTAGTGGTGTTAGCAGAAGCGGCTACGCTGGTTTAGCGCGGCAGGTTTTACCCTGAACACTGCGCAGGTGACAGTTATTTTGCATACAAGCATAAATACAACCAAGTAACTGCAAATGCCTGCAGCGAACTATTACTATAGAGAATACTAATTTGCTCCTCCCTAATATTCCGTCTTTCTTAAACCTTCTGAAGGTACATTGTCACTCTTCTACATCAGATATTTATCAATATTGTGTTCCTAGATTAGTGTTACAATGAACGACTTTGTGAGTGCTATTTCATGATTTGAGTACAAAAAGTCTGCAGATTTACACTGGAGAGGGTACGTTGTTGCCTGATTTATTGCATGGTTTGCCAAAGTTTTTTGTTACCATGTATTGTAACTAGCCCTTACGTCTACACAAGTGTGTGTGGGTATAACTATGTTGATATTGTATATTATTTTCTGTTCTATAGTCAATCGAGCTGTCTCTCCCGTCGCTATTGTTTTCGTGAATGTGTTTCTACAGCGTTTGTTCCCTCCTGCCTAAAGCCTGGCAATCAGGCTAGAAGTCTGTCAATAAATCGATAGATAAATATTACCATGAATTCACGCTTTATTCTCATGGTCTCAATGTCTTCCCGACACGACTCCTGTGCCATAACGGGTGATGACTGTAATCAGGAACTTTTTGGTTCAAGGAAAAATAAAGGCAAAGGGTGCCAAGAAAAGGGATTGAGAATGGTTGAAATTAGAGTACTTAAACCTATCAACAAGAATATACATGAAATTACCTAAAGGCAATGAAGATAGCTGCTGTATTGGGCCGCTTGGTGAACATACCTGATATGAGATGAGTTGTAATGATAATTGTGTTCAATGGCTCAATGGCTATGGGGCAGAGAGGGCCAGACAAGTTAAATAACTTTTTTTATGTCTGTTTGACGCGCGATGTATCGATTAAAAGCTGATTCGGTAAAATTGCTGTACAGGGCCACTGATTACTATGTAAAAAGTAACGATACAGCGGTTTAGAGGGTCTAACAGATTAATTCATTCTAGCCAGGGTGACTCCTGTAGAAAGTTTTTACATTGAAAAAACAACCCCCTGAAATCCACGAAAAGGACCTCACAGGTATCGTCATCACTCAGAGATAGGTTGTAGTTATGACTCAGAATAAGATTAAAATCAAACAAAGGCTATATAGTAGGGTATACGGCCAGTTGTGAATATGCGAAGTAGTAAATAGGGTTTAAAAACCTAACACGTGAAAAATATCTAAAAGAGCGTTCCTGAGAAACTTCGGTATCGTCACCTAGAAGTAAAGATGGGTGTTTCCTGAAGTGTTCGCGTTGCGTTGTTCCGATTGCCTGGCGTGGGATTAGGGTTTGGAATACGAATAGGCGTCCTCCCCACACCTCATACTCAGGGGTCTTGGAGACCCAGTGAGCAGGTGTGAGCGCGTCGGATGTGCGTGGCCTATCTGTAACCTGGCCAAGACAACGTTCGTAAGTCGGTTGTGTGTGTGGGTGGAGTATGCTCCCAAGTGTGGTTTATTGCGTGCAGTTGGTTGTCTGTCTGTTCACTCAGTGTGCTTGCAATGTTTTTCGAAGGTGCCTGTTATGTTGCCGCTGTAGGGTACGGTTGTTATTGTATTCCTAACTTCAGCAGTAATGCCCATGTGATCCTCAGCCTCATTACTATCCCAGAGCGACCTAGGAACCAGTAGATGGTACAATATTGTTTGAAAGCCGTGTACACATATAAGGGCATTCAAAAGAATACTGAGGTTTTTGCAGCATTTTTAAATGAAAACCTGTGCTCAGCACTCAGAAAATCGGAGTATGTAATGGATTGTAGGATGCACTGGAATTACCAATCATAGTTATGCGGACATTAAAATTGTTTCCGTTCTCAGCCTAGGACACAGGGGGCAGTTTTTGAGGCTTCAGTATAAAATTCGGGACAATGGTATTTCGGTTGCAAAGGCAAGTGCCGCAGGATCGTACTTCTGAGGAGCCCGTTTTTCATTTGTGTGAAGGATACGTCGCATAATACAGGGCGAAGATTCCATTGCGCTCGAAATTCATCACAGAAATTTTAACGGTGTTCAACAAGGAGGCATCAAGCTCCGACACTTCTCCAACTATAAGAGAAGGGTGAACATATGGATGGCCGATTCAGCATGAGTTGAGATATAGATGTAGCATCAAGCTTTGACTTAAAAAATTGTTGAGGCAGTTATGAGGTTTGAAATGCATAAAGCAGACCTTTATCTGCTCGCTGACCTTCTAGATTTTATTTATTACACTCCACATATAGTCTTTCCATTTTTTTTTCTCATTGGCTTTCCCTCCAAAACTTTGGAGGCTACGCTCCCTTTTATTTAATTTTTCTAATTAGCTTTAACCTGTTATAGCAACGCTGGTACAGGTTTGTTCCCATTTTTATTTATTTTTTTTGTTTTATTTGGGAACGTTTATTTTCTAGCATGGGCTAGTGCAGAATGCACCACATGCCATGCGAAGCCCCAGGTGAAGCCCTGGTTCCAGAATGTTGTGACATGTTTTTTTATACCCATGGACAACCCCGCCATAGTCCAATTGTGAATTTATTTGGATAATAAACGCACCTAGAAGAAATTGTTTGTCAGCAACATGAGAAGTGTGGGAGAGAGACTTGAGTATGGTCATAACCTCTAAGAATATGTATGTGTAAGTTTTGGGATATCAGGGATAATGTGAGCTTATCATCAATGACTACACCTACGAAACTCCTGTTCGATTTTTACTTAAACTGATATGCCATTGAGTTTGATGTGTGGATCCAGTCGAATGTCATGCCTCGTAGAAAAAAAACACAACTTCACATTCCTGGATTAAATTTAAAACCGTTTCTATCCACCCCGCCATCTATGTTAACGCAAGGCTCGACTTGGCGCTCGCAGACGGACAATTTACCAGGTTTGAAATAGTTTTACGTCGTCTACATAGATTTATCAGGTCGTTGAGGGTGGCAATGCCTTCCTAAGAGAACTGATTTACAATAAACAAAGCGCAGCTGAAAACTTCATCTTGTAGAACGCCATTTTCGGACGAAGGTCCCTAAAGTGTGCAGAAGTTTGAACTCTTACGCGAAAAATTCTGTGAGCCCAGTAACTGGAAAGCATTTATGGTGTTACCCTACATGCCAAAGGACTTCATGTCGTAGAGAATTCTATACCGCTTTACGGTATTGTACGCTTTTTCAAGATCGAAGAATACCGCCCTACGGAACTGCTTATGGGGAAAAGCACCTTTGATATATGACTTTATTGCAAAGAATTATTGGTGGTAGATCACCCCCCCCCCTGATGCGTGCCTGGAAGCCCTACAGAAGACCGCTGTACTCTAAATACACGAGCCCCTTTTTATCATCTTCAAAAAGAGCCTGCGCACGCAGCTTGACAAGGTTGTGGGTCGATAGTGGGCCGGAAAGGATGGGTCCTTCCAAACCTCTGAGGAAAGCCCCCACTACGGACACCCTCCCAGCCTTTGGAATGCTCCCCTAAGGCCATATTTGTCCGCATACGTGTAAAAGTATTCCAGACGTGTTTTTGTGTAGGTGCCGTATTATTGTGTATGTGATGTCTGCGCCTGGAGCGAAAGGTTTACAAGTGCCGAGGGCTATCTTCAACATATGAAGAGAAAAGTAGGAGTTATATGAGGCGGGCGATTTATTATTATCGCGCAGTGACTGCTTTTATTAATAAGTCTTCTGTATCATTAAAATGGTTATGTAGTGTGCAGAACTGGACACGATTTCGAAGTGTTGTGCTAGTGCATTGGACTGGCATTCAGCTGTGTCACCTTTCGAACTAACGGGGGCCAAGATCAGTGTTTTTTTAGTTTAAGCATGCGTGTTCTAGGCTTGCGTCTGTCCGTGTATGAGTTAACGTATGATACGAACTGTAGCGCGAACTCTATCGTTTCCCTGTCATGGTGAGCACGCTGTCCAAATGCCTTTGCCCTTTTAAACAAAACATGGTTACTGATCGTGAGAAAACAATGGACACCCCACGCCTTGTTCTAGGTCCTCTCGCGCCCTCCCGCCCTCCGAAAATCCCTATTCTTTCAAGGCTTTCTTTTGTTGCATGGAGCTCCGGAGACCTGGGCAATGAACTTTTCGCCGGAAATATTGGCGCGCGCCTTGGACATTTAGGCGACTTCTTCCACGTGTAGGTGTGTTATGGAGGTGTAGTCAAGTTTTGGGTTTTGTGTAAATGTACTCCAGTTCGGTCTAGCTTCACAGAACCTTTTACGGGAAGGTAAACTGTTTTGGGCCTTTACCTATGTATGCTGATACGCTTAGGAAGTGGTCACTACCGAATGAGTTAGTGCCAACTTGCCACGGATGATATGGAAAGAGAACTGAAGAGGCAGTAGCTAAGTCCTGGTGAGAATAAGTGTTTTGTGCTATAATATGGTAGGTTGGCTTGTTTTTGCGGACTAGACAGGCTGCCAAATGTTTTTACAATTTGTCGATAAATCGACCTCGGGCATCCATGCAAGCAGAGCCCCAGAGTGGAATACGTGCGTTCAGGTCTACCAAAAGAATGAAAGCTTCGAGGTTCGGGAAGCGGACCTATAAGAGCTTCCAACTAAGTGTTCAAGAGCTGGAAATACGAAGGGATGTAACCAAAGCATAGTGGTATTATCGTAACGCTAATATGGTACGAATGGCAACCGACTGAAGGACAGTTTGAATTTTCATAGTGTTTCACGCGAAGGACTTTCGAGCGACGATTGCTGCACCTGCGGAAGATATGCCACCATGATTCCTTTCGTTCGTCAATACCAAAAGACTATTCAGGAAATTTGATCGTTTGGAATTTAAACATGGTTCTTGTAGGTACATGACACTTGTCTATTTTGATTGAAAATCTCGTACACATCATCACGATTGTTTGGAAGGCCTCTACAGTTGCATTCAATTATGTTTTGTCTCCCAATTATTTATTTAAGATGTTGTGTATTGTCTTTTTTGGCAAAGACTCTATAATGGTTCAGCTTTTCTGGAAGCTTTGGCATCGGGGCAAGTTCTTTGTGTTGCGCTGCTGTCAAGAATTTGCCGACCAAAGTCCTCAGAGTACCAGACGAAACGGGCTCCTTTGACAGCGCACCCTTCTGGGTGATCTTTGTTGCAGCCTACAACGACATGGGTGTCCGTGGTGCCACGGCTGGCACAGTCGTAGTAGCAGGGCTTCGTGCCGCCTCCATCTGCTCCATTTCCCCGCGTGCTGTTTGGGCAGCTGTAAGAGGAACGGTGGATGCAGCAGCACTCTTAGGCATCCCAGTATGGGGTGCGGGTGGGGTTAAGGTCAGACTTGATGAACTGGGTACGCGTGGAAAACCAAACGCCAGTCCGCCGCAGGTGAGCTGAGTCGGAGCGCGTACCATAGGAAACAAGGCAACATCTTTCGTGCCTGTGGAAAGGTAAGGTTCTCAGTGACCTTATCATTGATAATCTGCTTCTTCGGTTGGAACCATTCGCATGTTGGAGAGTAGGCCTAGTTGGGTGCCTCGCCCTTGGTGCCCGGTGGTGGTTTCCAAAGGCGAGATTTGAGTTCGGTGGCCATACTGGGCACACTTTGCTCAGCTAAGTAGGCCACGGCAGGATTTTGTACCATGCTCAAACCTCTGTCACTTAAAATGGCGCCACAGGTATTTGTTTGAAGGCTTTAGGATTTTTCACCGGGCAAGGTATAGGATCAGGTGTTTGGTAGGGCTTTTGTCTACTTGGCGTATGGTAATGCGGCCAACTGCTGGCCCTCTACTTTGCGCTCCCTCGAGAAGGTCGGCGTCAGTTTATTTCATCATGAGGTCAGGAATCTGATATCAAGCCCTGTGATCTTTTAAAGCTTCTGCGGGGTGTCCTGCTGATCCCAGTGATCTGCCATTCATGTGTCTTAGGAGATTTGTTACCTGCTTCTGACCGGCACCAACAGTTCTCCAGTTGGACTGACATTTCTCCAGTTCTCTATTTCTTTATTTGTAGGACTCTCGAATTATTCCTTCTATGAACTTCGTCATCAAGAACACGGACGATCCGACATCTGGCCTTTCTTTGTTAAGAGGTTCAATGATTAGGAGCGGGAGTATTTGCACGGTATTTTGGAAAGAAATGGTTGGACGAAAATGCTAGTTCAGTGCCCAATCTTTTCCAGGGTTCGATCATGTATGGGGGGTCTACTTAACGCCACCATCATCATCAACAGCCTCCTTACACCTGCGGCAGGGTGAGACCTGTCCCATTTACATCCAACAGCTCCTGCCCTGCGCCGCTCGAGTCCAGTGTTGGCCACTTAATTTTCATCATTCTTATTTCCTTCATGTTAATGGCCATCCCCTTCTTCTAGGACTATCTCTCGGTACCCATTCTGTTACCCAAATTGCCCACCGGTGTCGGTCGTCTCACTACATGGTCTGCCCAAGTAAATTTATTTTTGTTCACTTGAACAATGATATCATCTACAAGAGTGGGTTACCTCATTTAGAAAGCTCGTTTTTCTATCCCTAAACGTTACTCGCAATATTATTCATTCAATAAACCGTTTAAATGATCTAAGTTTGCTTTAAATTTGGTTCTTAAAGAACCAAGTCTCAGCATCGTACGACATCCCTGGCAGTATGCGCTGGTTGTATAATTTTTGTTATGAGAGGCAGAGGTACCTTACTTTTCATTATTTGGGGGCGCTTGCCGAGTGCTCGCCACCCAATCGGTATTTTATGCCGGATTTCTCTCTCTTGGTTATCGTCAGCGTATCTCCTTTGTCCCAGGCATTTATTTGCTTTTTACGTCTTTTACTTCTTCTAGTGCTTCGTTTGCTAAGCTCAACGGGGCACTTCTGGCATGCTTGTTCCTCATTTCCTTAGGTTTGTTTTTTAGTAGTTTTAGCACAACGTCTTTCCTTCTGACTGTAGCTCCTCAGGCATTTTTTTCAGGTGTTCTGCAGTCCCAGTTAGCAATGATACGTCCCCCGAAATCCTCCACTGACTCACATTATCGCCGTTTATCGTTATTCTGCTGTTGTATCAGTGAAGCTTCCTTAATACTCCCTCAAGACATGCTGTGAACAGTTTCCGCGAGATGGTGTCTGCCCATCTAATTTCCTTTCTAAACAGGAATTTATCGCATTGCCAGTGAAGTGTTATCCTGCCCTCGAATTCCCTATACATGTCATCTAGGAGACTTTATAACCTCCTCCATTGTTGCTTTTAGCAAGGCGGCACTTTCTACTGGTAGGAACGTTTTCTCACAGTCGATGAATAAAAAGTAAAGGCTTCAATGTAGTCAGTGGATTTATAAGCACTTCATTTGCAACATGGATGTGCTGCATGGTTTAGGAATTTCCGTATACCCAGCCTGCTCTCTTGGCTGTTGGGAATCGAGGTTGTCTCTAACGCGGTAACGATTACTTCGCTAAATAGCTTGTAGGCAACGGAGAGTATGCTGACTGGTCAGCAATTGTTAACGTCCTTTGCGTGCACCTTATTTTATTAACAATTATGTTAGAGTTTTTCCGGCTACGGGTACATTACGAGTCCTTAACTTTCCGAAAATAGCTTCTCCAGTATCATATCTCCTACCCTACCTCAAAAGACACATGGCTATGCTGTCATCGCGTGCAGATTTTTCTCTTTTCGTCTCTTTGAGAGCCTTTCCCAATTCCTCTACAGTAACTATTGGGCCATCCCAAGTTAATCATGCACTCCCCGTAGTTTCCCCTGATCACTGGCATACAGTCTGGTGGTATCAGTGGCATACAGTCTGGTGGTGTAGCGTTTTGCTACCTTTATTATCTCGTTCATCTCCTCCGTAATGTTAGCCTGTTCATTTCTAAGTGCGTACATGCTGCGTTTTGTGACGGCTGGCTGCCTCAAAGTTGATTTGAAACTTGCTCCAATTTAAAGTGTCTCCTACATCCCTGCCATGTTATATGCACGAATGTCGTTGATTTTACCTATGTTAATTATCTTTGACAGCTGCCTACTCTATTTGACACACCACACGTGGCATCTTCATGTTGTTACTTTTTTCAGGTAGTTCATTCATTCTTTTAGTCATTTTTTTATTTCCGATCCTAGGTGTTGCTTCTCCCATGGCGTGGAGTGGAGTAAAACTTTATTAGTGCACCCAAGAGCGAGTCAAGGGGAGGCTACCCTGTTAGGGGCGCCAGTGAGAGCGACCAGTGCTCAGCCGTCCAGTGAGGGGGATGTCGTTGTCCCAGGCACTGTCAAACCCAAGTACCGGTGGTGTCCGGTATTATCCTGGGCGGTGCCGTTGGTAACCACTCTGGACGGCGAGCCGGCCTCTGTTGGTCTAGTGCGTTGTTGAGTAGTCTAGTGGCCCGGGCTTGTGTATCGTAGTATTCGCTTCTCATTGCAGCTTCAAACTGCGGTGGGAACATCGTAGTGTTGCTAGTAGGAGGCTGGCAGTTCCATAGTAGATGTACCAGGGTAGCTCGTGCTTCTTGGCATAGACGACAGATGTCCGTGGCGTACACCTCGGGGCAAACGTACCGGGCAAGGGCTGGGGTAAGAACAGAGTGAGTTTGCAGTTGACGAAAGAGGACCGCCTCCGTACGGGTTAGACCAGGGTGTGGGGGAGGCATAGATCTTCTACTGTTGCGGTACCATTGTAAAATTTCACTGTAGGCTAACAGGGGTTCCTTGCCCATGTCGTATGACTCCGAGGCGTCAGTGCAGTCGTTCCCTGCCGAGCGGCAAGCTAGATCTCGCACTGCAGAGTGGACTGTCTCATTATGATTAGGGTTGCCCTTCCCCGAGATATCAAGTCCCATGTGGGCAGGGAACCATTTGATGTAGATGGCACGATCACTGGCTCGCACACCGCGAAGGATACGAGCAGCTTCCGCACACACTGTGTTTCTGGCGTAGTGGAGGATTGCAGTCTTGAGTCGCTGAGGACCGTTGTACACCGGGGATCTGTGATGGCCAGGGCGATGGCGACTTCTTCTGCCTGGGCGATTGTAGATACTCGGACGCCGGCTGCTGATTGAAGTACTCCCGTAGTGGCAGGCATCGTTGCGGCAACGTACATGTTGTGCTGCAGATGGGTTGCATCGACATACACTGCTCCGTTGTCCCGTGCATGGAGGTCGATCAAGGTTTTCGCCCTCGCGAGCCGTCGTTCCCGATTATGCTCAGGATGCATGTTGCGGGGTAGTGGTGATACGACGAGGTGCTGTCGAAGTGTATCTGGTAGACTTTCGTTCATGAGCTCTGGGTCGCTTGAAGGTGTAAGGCCGGCTCTTTGTAGTATGTAACGTCCAGTTCGTGTTGCAGACAGTCGTTCAAGTTGAGCGACGCGTTGTGCTTCAACTATTTCATCTAGAGTATTGTGTACCCCTAGAGCAAGAAGCCTTTCGGTGCTCGCACTTTGTAGGAGATCCAATGCGATCTTGTAGACTTTACGGATAGTAGCATTGATGCGGTCTTGCTCTTGTTTGCGCCAGTTGTGAAAGGCAGCAACATAGGCGATATGGCTGATAGCAAAGGATTGAATGAGGCGTAGGAGACTCTTCTCCTTCATGCCTGCTCTTCTATTAGAAACACGCCGGATCAGTTGTGACGCGGAGACTGCCTTGGCCGCAATCTTGGTCACTGTTGCTCTGTTGCCACAACCTCGTTCAAGGAGCATTCCTAGTATCCTGATCTTGGACACTTCAGGAATAAGTTGCCCTTCTTTCGTATGCAATTGGATGTTTTGTGTATAGTCCCTTTTACGTCGGCCGGAAGGCGGAATGATCAGTAGCTCAGACTTGGACGGGGAGCATTTGAGGCCTGTACCGGCCAGCTTGCTCCTCTATCACATTGACAGCTTCCTGTAGCGTTTCTTCAATGTGGCCATCACTACCTCCTGTCACCCATAGAGTAACATCGTCAGCGTATATGGTGTGCCGGACGTCTTTCACTTGTTCTAGGCGGTTGGCTACGCCGATCATAACTAGATTAAAGAGTAGCGGAGAGATAACGGAGCCTTGCGGTGTTCCCACACTGCCCAGTTGTTTCTCCGGTAACTCTAGTTGGCCTGCACAGATCTGGGTGTATCTTCCCGTGAGAAAATCTCTTATGTAGTTGTAGGATCGCTGACCCATGTTGAGGTTGGTCACTTGTTGGAGGATCGCGGAGTGCTGAACTTTGTCGAAAGCATTTTGTATATCGAGTCCGAGAATTGCTCGATTATCCCGGTTAGTGGTGTTGTGGACAATTTTCCGCTTGAGGAGTAACATGGCATCCTGGGTGGAAAGTTTTTCACGGAATCCCACCATAGGGTTTGGGTAGAGTGCATTGTCTTCTAGATACCGTTGCCAGCGATTCATAAGAACATGTTCTAAGACCTTGCCAGTACATGAGGTAAGGGAAATGGGACGTAGGTGTTCGATGCTGGGCGGCTTACCCGGTTTCGGGATCAGGATGGTCCTAGCAGACTTCCATTGGCTAGGAAGTCGGCCTGTGCTCCAGCAGACGTTGAAATATCTCGCAAGGGCGTCAATGGCACCATCGTTGAGATTTTTGAGTGCCTTGTTCGATACCCGGTCAGGACCGGCTGCCGACTTACAGTTCAGGGTTAGTAATGCAGCCCGAACTTCCCATGTTTCGATGTCTTGGTCTAGGTCGGCGTTATCCATTCCGGCGTATTCCGGGTGGTCGTGGGTGGGTGTTACGGGTAAGTACTTTTCGTCCAGTCTTCTCTCTACTTCGCTTTTCTCCATGGCCACCAATGCTCTGTGGAGGATACGTTGTAACGTGTTGTGATGATGGCTCTTTTTCTTGGTGTTATCGAGCAGATGCCGGAGCAAGTTCCAAGTCTTACTCTTATGAAGTTGCCCGTCTGCCTCAGCACACAGCTCGTGCCACTGTTGCGCACATAACACCTTACAGTGGGCTTCAATTTTTCGATTGAGAATTGCGACCTTTTTTCGGAGGCGACGGTTCAGACGTTGCTTCTGCCATCTAGCCTTGACGGATTTCTTAGCTTCCAATAAATGCGCCAGGTGACTATCTAGTTGGGGGATATCTTCCGCAGTCTCTATTTCTTGCGTGACTTCCTTGGTCGTTTGGACTTCAGCAGCCGCCCAAGCCTCAATGTCATCTATCTCCATTCTTTCTGTGGGTAGAGATTTCCGGAAAGCTATCCAATCCGTATGGGTGTGTTTATGGACTTCCGGCGTCTTTTCAGAGAGGGGAACGGTGATTTCGAGGACATAATGATCACTGCCTAAGTCCTCATGGGTGTTTCTCCATCGGATAGGCCGCTGAGTGTCCGGCGCACTGACAAGTGTTAGGTCAGTGGTCGTGTCTCTTGAGATCGAAGTGCCACATCGAGTGGGATCGGTTGGGTCCGTGATCATATGGAGACCGACTTCGGTTCCATCCTCTATGAGGTAACGGCCTTTGGGTGTAGACGTTGGATAGCCCCAGTCTTGATGTGGAGCGTTGAAGTCTCCGCCGATGATGAGTGTGTTGTCGTTTGCGAGCCTCGATGCCTTGTGTAACAGTGCGCGAAAATGTTGCTGCCGGTGCTTAGGGTTACTGTACAGTGTTACGAGGAAAGTGCTTCTGCGCTGTTTCTTCCCGGTGATGACCTCTATAGCACAATGCTTGATAGCGCTGCGTTCTAAGAGTTCATGTTCGACAAACGTGATGCCTTTACGGACAAATATGGAAACTCCGCGCCCAACTCCTCGTGCTTCCGCTCTTGCACTAGGTGGGCTAGCGTGCGTGCGGTAGCCAGAGAGCTTGGGTGCAACTTCGCTATGCGTTTCCTGTACCATTATAATGTCCGGTTTGCGGGCAAGCGTTGTGAGGTGCTATTGCAGGAGTGCTTTTTACTTGGGTAACCATTGCAATTCCACTGCCAAATGAGGAGATCTTTTACTGTGGAGGCCATGATGGGTATTGCACCGGGGGTGGAACTTGGGGTAAAGGCATTGTCGACTGTCCCAGGGTTGTAGGACCTGAAGGTATTATAGATGGTGGTGCTGCGTGCTCAAGTTGGGACTCTTGAAGAGCAACAAGAGTGTTAAGCTGGGCTTGCATCCGTAGCAGCATAGTCTGAATCTGTTGGAAATGGTCAGTAGTCTCCTTTGTAAATGCTTGGAATCTATCCTCAAGAGCTGTGACACGCGCCTCAAGCTTGTACTGTCGTGCTTGCCATTTCTTTTCCTTTAGCGTGGAAGAGAGCTCCATCGCCCTCTTCTTGTTAGTCGGCTCATTGTCTCCTTCCGACGTACTAGGCGTTACTGCCGTTGGTGTAGGAATCGGGGCAGGGGTGGGAGGTGCCTGCTGGGAGCGCTGCTGCATTGAGATTAGTTGATTCATCTTCTCTTGAATATCCCTGTTAATTTGCTCCAGGCTTTTAATTTGCTGCTTCATCTGCTCGTTCTCAGTTCGAAGGGCCTTCAAAGTCGCCGATTCCTGGGTGGGATGATATACTTGCATCGCAGGCGTATTCAGGGTATCCGCCCAGGCTACACGTTCCTTCGATTGGGATGGTTGGCTGTTTCGGCTGACACTGCGTTGCCGCGAACCGTTGCCGCGTTGCTGGCTATTGTTCCTGGACTTCGAGCGACTTCTCATGTTCTTGTCATTAGAAGGCTGACGCAATGGGGGAAAGTTGGAGTCCGCTAGGTCTAGAGCAGGGGGTTTGCGCAGCTGTTGTTGATGTTGTTGGTCGCCCTGCATCTTGTGCTCCCATTGTCTTCGCTTTACAATATATAGAATCTTGTACCTGTTTGCGCACTCTTTCGCCCCAGTCACGTGACATCCGTTGCACAGCTGGCAACGAGGTTTGCAATGGCGGGCATGCTCGGCGTTAGGGTTGTCCGCTTCTCTTGCGCCCCTGGTTTTTGTGGTGAATCGTGGTATCATAACCAAAACCAGGGGCAGTGGGGAAGTTGACACGCTGTGGGAGAAGCACCGTGTAGGAACGGAAATTACAAATCTGACTAAGAAAATGAATAAACTACTTCAGAAAAGTAAGAACATGAGGATGTCAAGTGTGTTGTCCAGGCCTTCGATGTGTCTAGGATTACGTTATACTCTACGCCCTGCATGAAGCCACAGAGCTCGACAAAATAAACAACCTGATCAGGAAGGCGTACAAGCAAGCCACGGGTCTCCCAGCAAGCACTTTAGCCGAAGGGCTACTCCGACTTGGCATCCAAAACTTGGCCGAGGAGTTAATACAGGCGCGCGTGTCGAGCCAAAGATTAACAGTTAGGAGCCACCAAAACGGAGGAGGTTCATTCTCTCACGCCTGGCGCAGTCGGCCCCACTCAGCCAGCCACCTCTCCTTAGCTTGAAACTTACCCCACTTCAAAAAAAACTTACTTGTGCCCTTCATTCCACGCAATACGCACCCTGTGCATCAGGAGGGGCGCAGAGAAGCCGGAGACTAAGCATTATTTAGGTTGTTCGGATATGCATCATTTATAGCCTACACGCACGCAGCCTGTTATCCCAGAAGAGCAGCCATGGCAGCCACAGTCGTTTTAAATACGCAGCACAGGTGTAGCAACCCAATACCTGGACACAGCCCTCTCCAAGCCGAGGAAGTGGTGAAACCACTTGCGCTTAGCCAAAATGACGCCAAAGTTACACTATCAGGCTCCTAGCAGGCGCGCCACCACTTCGCCACAGTCGATTGCATGACACAACGCTTCCACTCAGAGACCACCAACGAGACCAGTCAGGATTGTATGGGCCCAAGCTTACAGCAGCATCCCCGCCAACAATATCGCCAACCTGATGGCTCAATAATTTACCCGCGGAGCCAGCGCTGATGAAGCCGAAACTGAGCCCGAGCGCATGCAACCTCTTTTCACATACCAGGAAATTACGCAGCACCATAGGCTGTCCCGCAAAACCTACTCTTCACACCACAAATCGCCACCAAGAAATCAGGAAAGATTATTGCGTGCCCTGCAGATCAACACCTTCCCACATACCACCACACTTTACCTCTTTGACCGGACACTACGGATCTCCCCTGTGCCGCTTCTGTGGAGAGTCCGGGACTTTTAAACACATACTGGGCGGCTGCAACAATTCTACCCTAGACCTCCCTAGCATCCACCTTCCCACGCAGTTTCGGAGAGAGCCTTGGTCTTCTCCGGCCTCAAAGATCAGCTTAGCCTGATCGAAAAGGCTGTAGACGCAGCCCGAGCTGAAGGCATCCTGGAATGAGGAGGCTTCTCTCAAGCATTTTCTTGATTTATTTAGGCCTATTCTCTGTCTCTCCTATAGCTGTCGTACATTCGGTGATCGCCTTTGTTATGGTGTCGTCTAGCATCTTATATTGTGTGTTGTGTTGTCGTCTAGCACGTCCACACTATCCTTGTTCTTATTGATGAGAAGAACAGAATTGTTTTGTGCAGTTATTATAAGCTTATCTGTGCTCGCTCAGACAGATTCTATACTGGGTTTCTTACTTTTTATGCGTTTTGTTCTCTCACTCTTAAAATGTAGGCTTATCTTGTAGCTAACCATCGTATGATCGCTGCTCTGCAGCTTCGTTTCCAGCTGTACACCTTGGATAATACTTGAGTTGTCACCTCATATATTGTCACATTCGTGTTTTGTGGTGCTATCAAAGCTTTTCCGTTGCCATTTCCTATTCTTTTCTTGGTAAAAGAATGGGTTCGTCAACCGCAGTTTATTTACCTTCGCAGGTCTCTCCAGTGTATCTTCTCGACTCTTGCGATTGTGTATTACAAAGTTTTGCGCACACATTTCTCCCTTTTGCCCCTTACCGACTTTTGCGTTAAAGTCACCCATCGCAATCGCGAATGGTTTAGTTCCAATTCCTATTGCAGATTCTACGTCCTCGTAGAAAACGTCCTCGGCTTCATCATTGTAGGTAGTTGTTGGCGCATAGTCCGGTACTATGTTTAACCTGTAATGCTTGTTTAGCTCGATCACAACGGCTGCGACAATTTTGCTAATACTAAAAAATTATTCCACTTTGCCTGATAATTTTTTTAAAATTAAAATCCTACTCCGTGTTCTTTCTTCTGATGAAGTCCTCTGTAGCACAACATATGCTCGATATTCAGCTCCATAAAGCCCTCTTTTGTTTCTTCCAACTTCGCGTAATCCTATACTGGCCCACTTAATGTCCGAGCTCCTCTAGTAGTAAAGCTAAGCTTCCCTCACTTGAAATGGAGAGCGGTGGGGTTGGCGTAAAAACTAAGGCAGAGGACAGAGCTACTTCGTTCTCCCGTGTTACCTTGATGCAGAGAGAGGTGCGGGAGCACGATGCCTGTTAAACACACAGGGAGCCCATCGGCTGAACCTTGATCAAGGATCCGACTGCCACTGTATGTGGTTTCTCACCAGCCACCTATAAAGCCATGCCATTGTTGGTTCAGCTTATGCTTAGAAGTTCGGGGTCCATGGTGCCGCCAACGCCGACCCCTGTGAATTCTCAAGCTGTCCAGGGCAGTGTGTTCCATACATGTAGGAAAGCGAATGTCTGCTACAGCGGCGACCGGCAGAGAATACGTCAATATCATTACAGAAATGTAATAAACCTAACCGCATTGAATGCTAGCATGCCAATAATCATCTATTACCAGCATAAACAATGAAAAATCATCAATGCAAAGCTGCATGATCCCTATTTTTGTCTAAGAATTGTGCAAGGCCTCAATGACGTCAATATCAACGTTCCTAATGGTGAGCCATTTTACTGTTGCACATTATATTTCTACCGACCGGATACGCCTGGAGGATATTTAATGTCAATACGCATCATTTGTATTGCTACATTGGCGTTACCCTCTTTTTTTTCGAGAAACACGAATCAGATACTAAAAATTATAGCACAAATTCGCCTAATCAAAATAATATGGATGCCACAATAATAACCCTATGCGTTGTTTGACCACATCTTTTCTGATGAGCATGTGGACGCCTTTCAAGCGGCAAAAGTGCAAAATAACTGCTTTATTGCTTTTGCACTGCTCATTCCATACACTGTCGCGCGCTACCCAACAGCTCGGCATGTACTCTTCCCATCGCACAATATAGAATTCATGTTTCGTGTGACCGTACCCTGTGTGTTATATTACCCAAGCTTCTCGGCACCGCTACCATGGCTTCTTAAAAATCACGCGCCATCTCTACTAACGTTAAACCTGGGGAGCGGCTGAACATGCAGTGTTTAAATATATTGAAACATAGTGTGTCTGTTGCACGGCGGGCGCTGATTGGACACCTGAGCTGCGCCGGTGGGAGGAGCCATCCCGATCCTGGTGACGCGTCGGCACGCTCTTTTGCGATGAACCAGATATAAGCAATTTGCTTTCCCCATCTGCACCAGTTTGGGGCAGTGCTGATGAAATGCCACGCGTCGCCCTGGGAGGTCCTCATCGGTGACCAACAACGCCCCAGAACCAGGTAAATATAAATTTCCTTGCTTCAACCAACCACCAGACCCGATCAGGCCTAGCGGCGATAGGCGGTGGGTATATAAGTGTAAGACAAATGATAACCCGTCTACAAAGAGCTTGTGTATGTGCTTGACAATTGCTGTAGCAAAGAGGAAGCTTTCTAGAAATCTTTAAATTATGTTAGTTTATTTTAAACGTGATTACATTTTTATCTTAGTAGGCGTTACTTTGTAATGCGAGGTGGTGGAAAACTAATGCCCTGTTTTTAGTATCGTCACTACAGGAGACGACGACGGCAAGCGACGCCGATATCTCGAGCCTTAAGAGGCTTTGCCCCTTAAAGCTGCTTTGTTTTCTCGGACGCCCAAAATCTGTTATCGGCTTTTGCGCGAAACGCTGAGACAGGTCAAAACCGGCTTATGAATAACGTGCGCCCGCCAACAGTTTTTGTGACACAGCCGCATAATTGCAAAGATCGCGAAATGTTCATAGATGCGGGAAACTCTTCAGAATGATACATAACTCGAGAACAACACCAGATTTCACACGGGTAGCTCCGGAACCGTGCTCAAACGGGCACCTCAACCATAAGGAACTCGAGGCTTATGCAAGGTAACCCAAAAGTGCGGACTTCGAACTTTGCAAATTTCCTCTAGTCATTCTTGCCGGTTTTTCTACCAGTTGATCATGCGTATTTGGCATTGCCAATTACTTTTATACCTTATGCCAAAACCTGGAAACTTGTTTTTGTCCTCTGGTCACCTAGTTTTAAGTGCTTGTGTTTATTTTATTTTTTTATAATAACCCTATTAGTGATTGTACATGCTTTCTAGGAACGCCCATGTCTCTCTTTTACTGTTTACAACATAAAAGCACTGTGGGCGTCACTTCGGCCAGAATAACGTATGTTTTGTTAACATGTTCATTTCTCTGTCTATAATGAATAGTTGGGGTTATGTTCTACGTGCAGAGCTAGATGAGACGTAGTATTCAAAAACGAAGAACGGAAATACTGTAGAAGGAAATAAAACTTTAGCACAATTGAAACGGGCTGCATGTGGGATGCAGAAAAGTTGGTCAGTGAGAATGGTAATGCCCCGGGCAACAGAGTTGCTATGAAGTTGCAGCAAATTTTTGCTTCCGTTACATATATAATTCACAGTCTACTGAACAGGAATTTGGTAATGGCTTTACTTCAGACAATGCCAAACTTAACAAATGTGTATACATTTAGAATCTACGGTTCGCCAAGCAGCCCTCATCAGGCGAACGCCTTAGACTTGATGCGGCATGCTAGTGCTGAGGCTGGGTCATCGCATGCAGAAATTAAACATCAACCCGTGGCATATCTGTATTTCCAGCCGCATTTAACGCCTCGTAGCTAGAAAATAAGACATGCGTGTAGGCTGGTTTTTATTTGAATGTATTTGAGCCCGAAAGATGCCCGCGCTCAGACAATTTGAGTACCTAAATAAACACTGAAACATCTTTGAGCAGTGCGAATCAACCCGCCCGACCTTTAGATTTCACTGCCAGGAATACCGGTGCCAACTACTACAGGTGTGCGGAAACCGTTGACACAAAAATTGCTGTGAAACGCGCAGAAAAACCAACCGCGATCTCTTCAATTTCCCTCGTTATGCACCATAGGCAGCACTCTAAGGGGATAATTTTTGCATAGATGTCCTGTTTTGGTGTCGCTGCTTAACATTACGGCTTATTCCTAGCATTTCCTGTTACGATCCGCCGTTGTCGGCGCTACGCACCAATCTGTTGCCTGCTTGAACCTGTAGGAATATTTTGGCTTTTCTTTTGTGTTTCTGGTGTGCGCGTAATTCGAGTGACGAACTGAATTCTTGCCTTTCAGCCACACATTCGACAACATTGGTCTATTGCTTCAAAACGCCCTATCAGCCTGAACCGTACTTGCGAAAAGGCAGCTATACGCGATTTTTTGTTTCACCAGACCGGAAATAAACCCCTCCAAGTTATGGAGAGAAGGATAAAGCTCCTCAACCTCTGATATATTGAATGCTACCGAAGAAAACGCTACGAACCGCTTCCGTCTCCGGGAGAGCGCGCTGCTTTCATTGCGTTGTCCACGGTTGAGGTGAGCGGAAACGATTATGCGCGATTTCTTATAGCGCCTAGTTTAAGCGATAGTGAACAAGTTTTCATACTTTTTGCAGGTGAACATGGCTTTGCCAAAAAAGATTTTACCTAAAAATAAATTTTAAGTAGTCGATAGTAAGGGCTGCAGGGTCGATTTAACTTCTTGGCTATTGAGTAAGTGCCGCCAGTCGGGTATACTGCTGCCGGACAACAGCTTTCAAAGCTAAATATATGCTTGCTCGATATATTTTTTCGGCCATGACCTAGTCACATCCCTTGCGAATTTTGAAGTACACGCCACACAGTGCTATCATTTTAATACTATTCCTTATTCTAGATTTTGTTTTGACACGGGGAGTTCATTTTCGGGGTCTTACCTTAGGTATCGGCGGATGTAAAACAGCAACCAATTCATCTGTCCTCCAGTTTTTTCAAGCTGCCTCAAAGTCGAATAAGCGAGCACCAACCCCCCTGCAAAACCACCAAAAGAGAAAAATTAAGGTTTCTTTGAAACAAAAACTTTTTGTGGCCGCTATAATTGCACAGTTGTGAACCAGTGTGACTCAAAATGTGCTTCAACACAAGCTATTGCTATACGCCGTTCACGACTATATTGCTCAATGTGGTTCATTGAAGCTAATGCCATTGTTTTGACGGCCCCCTCAGAGGACAGTCAAAATAAACTCCAGGTAATGCGCAGCTAAACAGTCAAGTATTCAAAATAAAATACACTAACTTGAACATCACCAGTACACATTCCTAAGATCATAATATTTCTTCCAAGTGGACGGAGCAGTTGCTTTATTGACCCGTGCTTAAAACGCTTGGTTAAAACTTTGATGTGTTTAATATCATGCTGGGAATTTGATTTCAACGTTTTACGTTTTGCTTTGATGTATTTATGTCTGCTACCGAGGGCGTGAAGGGTCTCCAATCTGGCGCAAGCGTGATAAATTAAAAAAAACCAACCGGAAGAACAATTTTTTTCTGAAGGGAAGACGAAGATGAGAGCTCTAGTTGATTAACCACAAGTATTAGGGCGATGCATAACGCTATTTCCCAGAACTACTTCCCAGCAGTTCCTTCTGGCGTGACCTGCACCAACGAGAACTGTAAGCTGCCCAGAGTCAACAGAAGACAGCTGGTACACAATCTCAGCTCAATTCTGTGGGTGTGAAAGGAACGAAAATCCAATCCATTGTGTGAACGCGCACGAGAGGAGACATACAACCGCTTCGTAAACGTGTAGTGATCGTCACTCCACAGCATGCAAATTTGGTTCTAGCAAGTACGCAACGACTTCAAAATCTTGGGAAACATAGCTGTACCGGTTCTGCCGTCCTGTGTTCATCCAAGAGCTCAGGCTTGCGGGCAACATCAACTTTCGGCGCAAACAGCCACAACCCGCGTCGGGAGATACCAGGTTATATTGGCTCTTTTGATGCGGAACTCACGACAAGGCCAAAGCCTACAGAATTCCTGACACCGATGAATGAAAGCTTTGAGCGAGCGCCAGCAAGCGTAGGTAAGCTGTTCTACTCCGTAAAGGGAAGCTAGCACGCTAAGGGCATTGAAAGTTGGGTGCAAGATGTCTGAAGATCTTGAACACTAGTGCTAAGAAAGAAGGAAGAAAGGAAGAAAGAAAAATTGAAGAAAAAGAAGAAGAAGAAAATAGGTTAGAAACAGGGAATGAAGGAAAGAAAGAAAGAAAGAAAGAAGGAATAAGGGAAAGAAAGAAAGATAAAAAAAGGAAAGGAAGAAAGGAAGAACAAAAAAAACCATCCCTGCGACGTTATTTCAGAAGGGGGGCACTCGCAGTGGCTGTGGCGCTCGTCAATAAAAAGAAGAATTCCAATAGTTTCAATCAGCAGTCGGCGTTTGCGCCTTTACAACGCCTGCATCGGCATGTGAACATACTGGTGCGACGGATGGTTAACCAACAGGACTGCTAATCAGGCACGCATGTCTATTTATATAGGTCGTAGCTGCCTGGCGCTATAGCAGTAACCTGCTTTCTCTCGTGAAGAAGTGGTGGCACGACATTTTTCCCTATGCTAAGGCTACCTGGCGAGCAGCACGGGTTACTAAAGTGGCATCTGGAGCGGGAAATGTCCACGGAAAGGCACGGTGGCCCACGCAGCGGCTACGAAGACACGTCCCTCGGCGGGAAGCTTAGGCGCCTCAGGACAGGTAGCCCGTTGGTATGTTTTACGCCACAATGACCTGACAAGAGCTGGCGTCGTTTCAGCGAGGTAGCACAATTGTATCAATGGAATAATTTTTTTTTTTCAAACAGAATTCTGGGTTTCATCTGCATGAATTACCCCATTTTCATGTAGCTCCGTCATCGTCCCTTTATAGCAGACGCTCTACTTTTTTCGTGCGTATACCCACATAAACATGAGTAGCCGATTTTGGTAACATCTTAATACATTCTTTCTTCGAACACTTCATATCACCTTGCTGCACTGTTGATTAGGATATGTATTTTTCGGAACCTCGAAGAATCAACTCCTGAGCGGCCCTCGTGCTGAGAGATGGTCAAATGATTGGCCGAGTCGGAACGAATCGGAAACAGTAAGAGTCGTATTCCAAAATAACCTTGCATCCAAAGGCAATCAAGGTATGATTAACGCGCGATAGGATGCACGCATACGAACAACCATCCATCTGGTACCATCAGTGCAGAAGTTAGTCAAACTGACTTGCTCTGCTCTCAAGAACAGCGACCGTGTCATAGTGGTGCAACACGGAAAAACGAGTAAAAACGAGTACAAACGAGTTCAAATATAGCACGCGCTGTGCCATTTTCACCAAAGCTACCACAGCTATCCAACGGTGATGTTCGGCATGCCCATAAAAAATTGGGCCTTCGAGGTATCGCTTCGATTAGCTAAGTCTGCTATTACGTATTCAGCGGCTGGACGACCAACGGGTGCCGCGGAGCAGACGACTCAAGCAGTGCCAGCAAGAAAATCCCCTTTATTCACTCACCGATGCGCTTTTTGTGCGCGGTCGAACCAATCAGAGGGAGGCAAAAATAAAAAAAAGAGGAGAGCCGATATTGTGGCAAGCAGCCAAGCTCATCGGAAAGCCAATTGAAAGAGCGTGGCAAGCTCGGCGAATGTTACAACTCGGCTAAAGCTACCCATTACGGAAGGCGTTCAAGAGGACGCTTCTTGAACAACTGAAGGTAGAAACAGGTAGCCAACTTTCGAGGCAAGATTGTCCAAGCACAGCTCTGACCGCACGTTTTCGCTCGTTCACATTGTGTTTGTGCTTGTCATGGGTGAAAGACGCCAGGGTGCAGGGCGGCACATGCTCCATACCGCTACCACCGCTGTCACCAACTGTTACGTATTCAACGGCTGGACGACCGACGGGTGCCGAGGAACAGACGACTCACGCAGCGCCAGAAGACAATCCCCTTTATTCACTCAGCGACGCGCTTTTTGTGCGCTGTCGAACCAATCAGAAGGAGGCACAAACAAAACAAGAGGTGCCGATATCAGCGGCAAGCAGGCAAGCTTATCGGAAAGCAAAACGAAAGAGCGTGGCAAGCTATGTGAATGTTACACTGCCTAAAAGGGCCAAAGGAAGGCATAAAGCGGTATCAAGCTACTCCTGTCGGAGAAGGAAGGGGTGACGCCAATATGCCAGCCAGATTCCGGAAAGTCTTCCTATCCAGGCAGCGTAGAGGAATATGGTAAAGAGGCTTCGAACAACCGTTGCAAAAGCTTAGCTGGGCGTCTACCTCCTTATCCTACACTGTCTGAGGCAGGGTACTACCTATCATATAAATAAACACGTGGTGGAATCGATGGCGTTCAGATTTCTGCAAGGCAAACGGTAGCTGTGCATGAATTTTAAAAAAAGAAACATCTTCAAGGTTCAACGTGTTCCTTAAAGCGTCCTCGGCCATACTATTATTCCTTCGTGCACAAATACCAGAAATTGAATTTACTTTAGTTAACAACTACAGCAGAAACATGGCTTCGCAGTTGATTGTGACCTACTAAAAATGCTGTGGGCGAGCTTCACGAACTGAGATTATTTTTGCACAACATTGATTCTGAGATTCCTCTCGCTCGAAACCAGCCTTAACTGAAAACACTCTCACCTTTCATGTCTTTCCAAGCCCTGAATGACTTCATTGTTAGAAGAAAATCGGCTCATCTTGTTTGAAAAGAGCCTAGCTGCTACGCATTGGAATACCTGAAGCCTTACGTATCCGAACAGTGAGGTAGTAGCGATCGCCACAGTGGTAAATAAATGAGGGTATATAATAACCGTTTTTATGCTCGACCAGTCTGTCACATTTTTGTGCGCCCTGCAGAGGTGGCTACGATGAACTAGGATACATCTCGACAGAATTAAATATTCTAATAGGCGCGGATTTTATTGCTTTCCGATAAAATTCACGACTGCACGAATTTTTTTTATTCACAAAAAGGGGCGCACATTTACGGACTCATACCACTACAACCTCGTGACGCTGACTTTAACAGTAACACACCTGAGGAATTCTGCAATTCTAGAAGTGAAATCGCCCTCCAAATATTGGGCATCTTTGTCGGTATACCCAAATATTAGGCGCAATCACTACTCTCGACGTATTTCTCTCGACGTATATACAACAAAGTCTAAATGACTAAAACAGTAAAAACAGGTTATCTTTTGTGAACTACGTGCACGTGCGAGTCTACAAGTAATACGGTTTGTAGAAGCAAAAGGTAAATACACACAAATTTGAAAGCTCTGCCGTCCAGATCCTGTTTCCCATAACTGTCAGCTAGATCACTAAAGAATAAGCCTGAGAGCTCAGGCAACTATGATTTCTACTCTACATGACCTTGTAAACCGCAATAACCATAAAAAACCTGCACTAATCTGAGACAGTACGCCAGACACCTGAAGCGGCTACATTAGCATGGCTTCTGTGCGACACTGTACGATTTTACAATGGAATAAATAGTTTGTATAAGTCGTTCCTTTTGGGCTATAGACTGGCCCCTCCTCATGTCGGGTGTAACAGCTTAGAGACCGACAGAAACTTTTGCCAAAACTGTCTTTCCATAAAGCACAATAAATAGCTTCTTAGGTCTACTTCCTGTGAACAACCATTCCGGCATAGGGAATGAAACACTGGTACATCTTCACTATATTGTTCTTAGTCGCCATGGCGCAGAACTTTTATAAAGCGCAAACAAAATCCTTACACCTATACGAAGTGTGCCCGGCTTGCCTACTTACACAATGTATGCTTGCCTATGCTTGCCTACTTACACGATGTGTGTTGAGCCGCGTCTCAACACCTTTGAAAGAAACGTAGGTCAGTGAAGGTCTTAATATTGGCAAAGTCTTGGACGGAGTTGCGGCCCTTTTCCCATCTTTTACCTAAACAGCAGAAAAGGCTTTCGAGTGCAAGGTCTCCCAATGCCTCACTTACAAATATAAAAAACACGCATTTACGCCGAATCCAAAGAGAGTTCCTATCACACATTTCTACTGTGAATTGCTTGTCATAATGACGGGAGAAATGAAAGAACCTAAAAAAATCTGACTCTTGGGTCCCTTCTTTTATAGCACGTCAGCCTTTGGTAACGCCTCTGTGATGACTATCATTTAGCTTATGAGTAATAAAACGTCTGGGCGGAGCGTTATTTATTTTGTTGGGAAAATGTTTGGTCCTTGTAATCTCCAAATTTGTAGTGAGAGGAGTGTTCCTACTTTAAATATGATTAATCGAGGGTTCTATTGAGGACAATTCAAATGCGCGCGTCTTTTATAAATCCTGTCGGCGGACCTTCCTCAATAATTGTGCAGTGCTCCGTAAATACGAACTAGTGCTCAAGCGGACAATACTAGTACGATAATAGAACTACTGCTATATTCCTCGGTGACAAATACCTTGCATCTACCCTTCGGTTGAACAACGTGTTAATTTGATGGCCGATATTTATATTAGTATTATAGACAACCTTTAAAACGAGTATTGACGCAGGCATTCCTGTGCTTGTTTTAGACACTAGCCTGCATGTGAACAGTCATCTCAGATCAGTTCTGAGCAAAAGGTTAGACCGTCGTTAACGTTAAGTGGCGGTGCTGGGCTACGTCTATGCTAATTCGTCTCTGCCACATGCCTTTTTGTTCTTGATTGCTTTGCGCAATAGCTTTGCTTTTAATGACAAACATTCAAGAAACCGAGCGGGGCGTTTCTAAGAACCAAAGATTATAAACCGCGTTTTCATTTTTCATAATAAAAAGCCTATAGGTGCCTTTTACCAAGAGTCATCATCATCATCATCATCACCAGCCTATCTACGCCCACTGCAAGGGCAAAGGCCTCTCCCATTATTCTCCAATTACCTCGGTCCTGTGCCAACTGTGACCAATTTATCCCTGCAAACTTCCTGATCTCATCTGCCCATCTTACTTTCTGCCTCCCCCTGCAAAGCTTGCCTTCTCTAGGGATCCACTCTTTTACCCTTAATGACCAGCGGTTATCTTGCCTTCGCATTACATGCCCTGCCCACGTCCATTTCTTCTTCTTAATTTCTACTAATATGTCTTTAACACCAGTTTGCTCCCTGACCCACTCCGCTCTCTTCTTGTCCCTTAATGTTACACCTATCATTTTCCGCTCCATTGCCCGCTGAGTCGTTCTCAATTTAGGTTGAACCCTCTTAGTGAGCCTCCAAGGTTCTGCCCCGTAGGTGAGTACCGGTAAGATGCAGCGGTCATACACTTTCTTCTTCAGCGACAATGGTAGGCTGCTATTCATTATCTTAGAATGTCTGCCATATGCACCCCACCCCATTCTGATCCTTCTAATTATCTCTGCCTCATGGTTGGGATCTGGGGTCACAACTTGGCTTAAGTATATATATTCGCTTACAACTTCCCTTGCCTCACCACCTATCTCAAATAGCTGTGCTGTCCCGAGGTTATTGATCATTACTTTAGTTTTCTGCATATTAATTTTCAGACCCATGGTTCTACTCTGTTCGCCCAGTGCGGAAAGCATGCTTTGCAATTCGTCCCCCGAGTTACTTAGCAAGGCAACGTCATCAGCAAATCTGAGGTTACGTAGGTATTCTCCATTAACCCTTACTCCCACCTGTTCCCTATCCAACGTTCTGAATACTTCTTGTAAGCATGCTGTGAATAACATTGGAGAGATTGTGTCTCCTTGTCTGACACCCTTCCTTATAGGTATTTTACTGCTCTCCCTATGGAGGATGATGGTAGCTGTAGACCCATTATAGATATCCTCTAGTATTCTTACATAATGCTCATCTACCCCCTGGTTTCGTAATGCCTGAATGACTGAGTACGACACCACTATTCTACTAGCACTCATTTCCTATAGGCTCCATAGCAAAAGCCTATTTTTCTGAAACCAGAAGCCATTGCATTCCCAAAACAGTAGGTAAATCAAAACAAATTCCGACCAAAGAATCAAATTGCACACTCTGCAATGCCCTATAAGCTTCGTATGTTGCTCCGGCTCTGGGTGACGCTAGGGGAATGAATTATTGCACGAAGGTGTAGTGTAAGTACAGAGCATGTCTTATAATGAAGAGGCTGTGGTGTATTTTTAGAACTTACAGGTATAGCGACCTAAACAAAGTACCTGCGCATGCAGACTTTGCATGTGTAGAAGAAGGCTTGCAACAGAGAATATCTCTGTGCAACCTCCGCATAGAAGAATTCACCGAAATATTATCCACCCGAAGGGATCTCTTGCGTATTCAGACCAGGTAAAGATGCAGACTGCGTGGTTACCACTATCGGCGTGAGTGTGCTTTCAAAGATTAAACGTGCCGACAAACCTTCTTTCCGTAATTGTAGATATGTGTTAACTTTCCCGTGGCCATGCAATAGCGCTCTTCGGGGCTCCGGAGGTTATGGACTTGTAGGTAATTACGATGTTCATTGGGTAGCTTGAAAGACAGTTCCAGGGCACTCTGCACAAATATTGTCAGAAAGATGCCTGCCCCTTTTGATATGTGTCAATTCCAATATTCTTCACTCTCGTTATTTATCTCCGCTTAGTCAGGAGCGAAACAATGTGTAACGTGGCTCCCGTAAAGCAAACGCTGCATTATGCTATAATGGATCACTTGTTCGTAAAAAAAGACCACGTATGTCCAAGGTATAGGTGCTGTATGGGGAAAGAGATTGGGGCATTATTCGCCGTTTATCTCGGGAGCTGAAAACACCTATTCAAAGGATACGAACAGAATCGGCCATAACGCAAACCTCCGAGATTCGCCTTCGGCATAGCAGGGGACCCATATTGAGGTGCCTCGCGTAATTTCGCTCGATAGAGAAAATGAGTTCTGAACGATATCAGCATTTTAGGTGCGAATGCACTTCTTAAGCGAGCCTGAAGCGTCCGCCGCCGTCCGCATTCCGCCGCCGTCCGCATATCAACAGCTGCGGGTGCGCGCGCTCCTCGTCTTCCTTGGCAACGGGGGGAGATGGGCGCGCGCTGCCTGGCCGCTGACATGGCACATACCCACGGGGGGGATTGACCAGAAATCTCCTCGTCTTCCTTGGCAACGGGGGGAGATGGGCGCGCGCTGCCATGCCGCTGACATGGCACATACCCACGTGGGGGATTGGCCAAAGGAGTACTGACGCGAAATTTCAAAGCTGAGATTCGCTCTAGCAATCAAGTACAACGACAACACAAATAGGTGTCTGTGCATGGCACATACCCACGTGGGGGATTGGCCAGAAATCGGGCGTAAGAAGCGCTAATGCACCCGCTTAAAGGAGTACTGACACGA
The DNA here is from genome assembly GCA_013339765.2 of Haemaphysalis longicornis. Classification (NCBI taxonomy): domain Eukaryota; kingdom Metazoa; phylum Arthropoda; class Arachnida; order Ixodida; family Ixodidae; genus Haemaphysalis; species Haemaphysalis longicornis. Next base: position 57,276,898 of record CM023455.1, on the reverse strand, counting down.
AATTTTAAAGCTGAGATCCGCTCTAGCAATTAAGTACAACGACAACACAAATAGGTGTCGGTGAATAAATGCATCTTTCATTCTTTGTAGTTGTGTGTGTGTGTGTGTGATCTCTCTTTCGCGAACATTACAGTTGTGTGCGTGTGTGTAATCTCTCGACTACTCATTAAGATCACGATATCCACCGTAATCGCGCAATCAACAACCAGTGCATTCGCACTTACACACTCTCCCCCTCGGGGAAGTGCGAGGGAATTTTTCTTTGGCCTAATTTTTTATCTATAATTTACAAAAAGCAAGAACCTGAAGTTTTCAGTGGCGTGTATTCCATGAATCTAAAATCTTGCCTAGGACATGTGGCCTTTATACATTGCCTGTACCCCCTCCATCTCCCCCCCCCCCGACATTTTATCTTTCCGTTGCCCTTTCCGGTTTACCTTCCTTCGTAAACTTTTCCCATGCCCTCCGATACCATAACTGCCACAGCACGACGTCGATTCTCACTCGAAAAATCCGGTTTTATTACTACCCCGCCCCCACTAATCCAAAACGCATAATGATATACATCACTGTTTGGTATGAGAACACGAAAGACTGTCAGGTAGCGCGCTCTTAGGCTGCAAATAACGATTGGCTGTGCGGTAAACCACCTGAATGTGTCCCAAAAGGTGTTCTACATGTGTGTCAGAAAGTGACTGGAAATACCTGACCATATAGATGCAAAATTTTGTATACCCAAAACAATAGTAAGCGCAAGAGATTACTTTTCGGCACAGGAGGAAGCAACCATTTGTTTCTCGTTGCGATATTCCCAAATATTCACTTTTATGCGGTGCGAATGCAGTCCTCGATTGACACATTTTATGTTAAAAATAAACATCATCATTTCCAACAAAAAGAACAGCCTTTTGAGGTACACTGCAGCATGAAGGCGTCCCCTATTCACCTCCACCCGCTTTTGTCCTGTGCGGCCCAAGTCCAATCCTTCCCTCAACGTTTTCGTATATCATTTCTTCATCCACTAACCGGCCTTCCCTTCTTCTAGTCCCTCCTCTAGGTGTCTGGTCTGTTACCCTTGAATGTCGCCAATTTAAAGTTGAGGAGGCTGCCTGTGCGGATGTAGAGGTTCTTCGCACCCTCTGCTGTACCACTGGCCTAACAGCCGCTGTGTGTATCTGTTCTTCAGCGGCTGGTGCTCAGGTCCAAGATTTGGGTTTGTCACTTCTGAGGGGGCTGTCCCAACGGCTGCCCAGGATGCCGGACCCTTCTCTGGTGAGAAAATGCTGCTTGTGTCCCAAAGATATTTCCTAGCATAGTTGCGCCTGTCTAGTTTTACCTCTGAGGTTTCCAAGATGGTTTTTACTTCCGCACCAGGCATTATCAACTCTCGCGATAGTTTGCCAAAAAACAGGAAAAGTAAACACAAAAAGAACAGCAAGACCAAAAAATAACCGAACGAAAAGAAAAAAGGAGGGTTTCATCGCGTGTGTGCGATATAAGAAATCGGCTTCTAATATGGCCAGTCACACACACGGACGCTGCTACAGAAACATTTTGCGTCCACATACAAAAAAAGGTTAAAATTGTTTCGTCGCTACTGTTTTTAGGGCCTTACATGGTCTGGGGTGAAGAAAAACTGAGCGAAGGAAAAAATTAGAAGCCACTAGGGCTGCTCTCCTGAGAAGAAACAGGCCGGAGTGAAGCACTTTGATATACCATAATTACTGAGTGGCACTTTGGTTTATTGTATATTTTAGAGGCAGTTTCGTTGAGGCAGAAAAAAGGAATAAATGCTGGTAGCGTTTGCCATACAAAAACAGAGATGTAAAAGTAGGAACAAAAGCGCCCAGTTGTACTTTAATATGCTTAAAAGATGGGTACGAAGCCGCATTTAGTGGCAGCAACAGTCTGCACCTTTTACAAGTAGGCCGTCTGTTCCCTGAACATTAGAAGTTTGAAATCAGCTACTGAAAGGCTTCTGGACGTGAAGACATTCACTAAGGGCAGCGCCAAAAAAATGGCTAATGTTTGAAATCTTCAAGGTTCGTCAATTTTTTTTGTTTCTCTTTGGATGCAGAATGCAGTACTTATGAATGTCAAAACTGCCTCACTAAGCATGAGTTTGCGCCAGCTACCTACGCAAACCATGTGGCACCAAACATGTACTTTAAAAGAGCCCTTCAAGCTCATGTTTTACACGACAGCTTTTTCGCTTGCTCTGTTTCTCCACATGAAATCCTCGCTTTATACACCCGTCTTCTGAAATATTGTATGGTTTAGAAAGTGTCATTTGCTTTGACTTAAAACAAAAAGGTTCTTTATAAAGGCAGCATGTGAGCATTGCAACTGCGCTATTCCGGTTTCAAAACCTCGTGAATGGCTACAAAATGCTGTCATTTCCGAAATCAGAAGGCAAAAATATTTTGACCTATTTTTGAAAAAAAAAACGAAGATAACAGCTCACAGAAACATCCTATGCAATCCCAGGAGTAGAAAAAAATTTTACTACTTCCTAAACCACTCGAAGTAAAAAAAAATGAGAAGAGCCTTGATGCAATCACCTGCATTACTCAAAAACGTTTCCAAATACCTCTTACTGTTGCATCGCACGTCGTCCAATATATTCCGACTGGTACGTTTCATTTATTTTAACTTCTTTAGAGGCACAACAACTTGAATCAAATTCTACATTTACCAAGGAACTTAGTATTGATGGTCTTGGCCCCATAAATGAACCGCGCTAGCATGAAAGAGTGGCGAAACATTTTAATTAATGACGTTTTAGCTCCGCAAATAAATTTACAGTGTGCCTACTCACAACACTACCCATGTAAAACCCATACTAGGTGGGGATAAAATGATGGAGGAATACTCGAACGAAACTGAAAGGCACAATAAAGGTGCGCGTGGTGTAATAAAAAAAGCGCCCTCGCGAGAAAAAACAATCATGAGTTAAACCTAGTTTACTTTTTTACCATGTATACACGCTGAACTATGCTTTTATTCGACTTCGTCGGACATACGACAACGGCGAACATTTTGCGCAATGATACCAAACTTTACAAGAAACAACACAGGTGTACAGTGCAGAAGACATTGACCATGAGACGAAGCGAAATCAAGCCCTCAAGACGGTGTAAGCGAAATTAGCATTGCAATAACAAAGTGGCGTATCCCAAAAGCTACCCGACCCTTACGACGCCTGCGTTCTCCTTTTGCGTGAAGTCGTCGCGATCACATCTTTTGTATCCACACGTTTTACACCTGTGATAATGTAGAAAAGGTGCCCCGTATTGTCACACATAAAAACCTGATATGTTTTTTTAAAACATCTCATTTGTTTTAACCTATTGTCTGCCATATTTGTTTAGCAAAGCGAAGTGGCGGGCTTTGAAAACGTGTCGCAGAATATATTCTAGCGGTCAGTGCACCGTCATCTCAATTGTGGCTATTGTACATAACATTTTATTTCGCAGGTATAGTCATGGAGGGGCGGTTCCAAATTTAAATTCGGTGATCCAGAGTGTTCTTTTATAAACAATAAGAAAGGCAGGAAAACCACACGGTAATCACAGCTTACCCAATGAAGAAAAATGTGTCTATCGCAAGTGGTGCTCGATTGGCAAGTTTTTTCTTGAAGTCCATGCGGTACACGTCGTCCACGTTACCTACGCAAAAAAACACCGAATGTTTAAAATTCACTAGTAATGGCTTGTGAAATTTACTCTAAAATTATTGTCAACCAGAGGAATCTAGTGACTTTCCCATACTACATGAATGAAATTTCCGCATGGCGAAAACCTAGGCATTGTGTCATGCTCCCTTTGTTCCCACACCCTTTGCTTCCGGCGGTAGTTACGTAAGCTGGCTGTCGTGCGACCGGACCATATTTTTATAAACCACCGTGGGGATGCTTTTTTACCACCAGCTTCGTATATTTGCCTTGTTTGCAAGTTTTCCCAGAAAATGGAGCGGGGGGTGTGTTGTTTTGCTTGATTGAAAGTGATTTAGCTAGAGAAACGTCTTGATAAATAGCCCTTCACTTACCGTTTGCCGGGTGGCAGAATCAAGGCACAGACAGATAGACAGACAGACAGACAGACAGACAGACAGACAGACAGACAGACAGACAGACAGACAGACAGACAGACAGACAGACAGACAGACAGACAGACAGAGACAGACAGACAGACAGACAGACGACAGACAGACAGACAGACAGACAGACAGACAGACAGACAGACAGACAGACAGACAGACAGACAGACAGACAGACAGACAGACAGACAGACAGACAGACAGAAAGACAGACAGGCAGACAGACAGAAGAAATTTTTCGGCTATGGGTAGCTGAAGAAACACTATCGGCTCCCAAGATTCTGCGTTTTCCTCAGCAGCATGAAGTCAGGATGCGCCAGTCACCGAGTTTTCTAAGTTACACAGCATATCCTCCCGCAGTAAAGTCATGGATTAGATTCCTAGATGCGAAAACTGAGAAAAAGACTCAGAATTCCGATATATAATTTCGTTCGGTCGTGAATATGATATTCGGAGGCTATCCTAAAATCGAATGCTCAAAGTACAGACACACTTGATTTTTAATTTATTTACCTATTCACCAGAAAAATATGTTGGTTCTTTTAAAAGCAATGTTGGTTCTTTTACCTCATAGATGCGTTAGACCAATAAAATACCCGTGCAGTGGTAATTCGATTTTACCAAGCTACAAGAATAAAGAATGAAATGCGTACTAAACAGTCCCAAAGCTTTGGCTGTGGTTGGGTTGTGGACGCATATGACCCACGCCAACGAAAAGAACCGCATGCCATGCAGAACACGGATTGAACCGCTTTCTCGGCTGTCGCTCCCAAACACCTTTTTGGCATTTTGGAGAAGAGAGAAGCAAAGAAGTGCCTTCTTTGCGAAGTTCATTGGCTTCAGTTCTGAAAAGGCAGCATAAAATAGAATATACATAACACTGTCGTTTCAACCATACTTTTACAAATAAGAGGGCCGTATTTTTGGGGCTGCCAATAATGCGGATAGCAAATGTAAATTACGCGTTTCTTCCATAAGTAATTAGGCACTTTATTGGTCTTCTCTCTAAAAGTGTATGAAAGGCTCAAGTTACGAAATGACCTAGCATACAGTAAGAAGTGCTGCTTTTTGTAGGATAAAGACTGTAATTTTAGACTTGTAAGGTATCACATTTTCTTTTTCGAAATGGTAGCATAATTAGACAACATTTTTGTGAGCACTGTAGAGCATAATTTACCTCGTAAAAATGCTGTAAATGCGATATTTAAGGAACATACATTGGAAGATTGTTCTACAATATATTTTATGCCGCTGAACTGAGGATATAAAGGACTTATTCCAGCATACGTGGGGGAAGCCAGTTGTTTTTAACACTTTCGCGATGCTTTTCAAAATTGTGTTCCTCTCTTAGTACACGTTATTGATCGCGCGGTTTTTGCACCTTACAGGTAAATTTGTTTTGTGGGGTAGATAAAGAAAGAACATAACGCTTTTAAAATGTACCCACGCGAAATGTGAACATATATAATGTAATAGCTGCTAGTTCGTTCATGCAAAAACCTGCATTAAAACTGTTTTCAAGTTTATTACGTCGGTTCTGTTTGTTATATAACCAAAACCACCTATTTCTGGTTTACCTCATTATGATCAACAGAAATGAGGATCGGCATAGCGATTACGGGACTTAAAATGCTGTTGCACTGTCCTGAGAATGCGTCACTACATAAAGTGCGTTTTATTTGCTTGATCTACGCACCTCCTGTTTTCTGTAGGCATGTCGTCTGCCATTCAGCGACACAGTTGTACTTCTACGCGTATCAAATCGACCACTAAAATTTTATGTTACTGCATACTTTTTTGTGGAAACCTTTTACAGAAACCTCCTCTTGAAAATGGCGCTCGCAACGCTCGCGCATTCAATCCTACAAACACTTTTCCCCACGCGGCTGTATTGCCGCACAAACTTGCTCTCAGAATGCACAGAAAGAGCTCGTTCGTTACAGTACCTTGCAATATTTCTCAATTTGTTTCAGTTTAGTTTCAGTTTACTGTTGCTCTTGAAATGTTACCGAGCATACGGTAAGGACCAGGTGCAGCCGTGTTTTAACAACAAACAGATTGCTTTCTTGCGAAATTTTAACTGAACTTTTTAGGCCACAAGTAGGACCGCCTCGCGAAGAGACACAACAGAAACAATCCCATGCATCAAAGAACACAGAATCAATGAAGAAATGCGTCAAAACAGATTACTGTGTAAGCCATTTTGGCCGGCTTATAGTAACGTTAAGGATAAAACCAGCCCTTTCTTATATTTCGCACACTCTTATCCGTTGTAGTTCTGATGACATCAAACACAATTGTCGCGGATTCATAGTCAGGCTCACCGCTGGTCTTATTTTTATTCCATTCGCTCAGACAAAAGTATCTACAACCATTTCTCCGACAATATACGAGGAAGACCGCTTCAAATTACCAAAACGGCGGTCATCACTCATGCCTGCCACCAATTTACATCGAAAACAAAAAATTAAAAAACATCTGAACCAAAACATAACCCAATTACCCCGGTGCGGTTCTTATTTTACCATAAACAGCCTGTCGGAACAAAATTTCTCTTACCGCTTCAGAAGGAACACATCCAAAATGTGTATAAAGGAAGAAAATAAAGAACACAATAAATAAAGTTGAATAGCTCTGCCAAGTTATCCGTCGGAAAATATTCAAAGCGCAGCATCAACAGGTGTAGCAGTAGTAAAGCATCCTTTATTATTTCAATAAATAAAAATGATCACCAAAAGTCTGGCCTTCAAGCTAACCGCGAACAAGAGACAGTAGAAATAGTTTGCCTACTTTTAATTGAACGCTTTCCACGAGGGAAAAGATGATGAAAGCTACTTAGAACACAGTCGCAAACTGTTTACCTAGGTTTTAGGTTCAAAACGTGCCTTAATGTGGAAATGTATACCTGTTGAATATTGCTGTGTATAGCTTTGCTTAGACTTGAAAAGTCGTTGTAATAAAAGCCTTACATCATAAAGCGCTGTTTAGGATGGACGGATACCAACTAGCGCAGCTGTAGATTTTATTAAACGAGTGCTACCCAGCAGGTGTAATCATTCGTGGCTTGCACGACCCGCTCGCACGCTTCTGCGCCAAGAGCGTTCTTCTTCCGGCACACCTCGGTTGTTAGCAGCCTAAGTTAAGCTGAACGTCCCCACCAAACCTGCATTTGCTGTACCCGTCAACATAAAAAAAAACTTCGGTTCCACAGGATGAATAGCTGGTAGGCATGTAGACATAGAACATGCGTGAGCACGAACCTGGAGGCCCAATGCGAGGAACAGAGTATTCCACGTGCGGCACGTTAACTGGTGCGGGAGCAGTTTCGCCCATGCTCACGCTCTTCCTTCTCTTGTAATCAAACAGTGTTGCTCCTACAACTACTGCTGCCACAATAGCCAAAAGAACCCTGTTGGAAGGACAATCATTTGGCAACGACTCTTGCACAGGTTTATCACAGGCACAATGCCTTTATTGTACATTATGTTCCACAAACATTTTTGTAGTAAAGTGTTGAACGTACACATAAAAGACTGGCATTGGTAACTTCCGAAACATTCAACTGGTTTTCTAGCGCAACGGGTATTTTATGCTTTTTTGTTAGCTACATAAATTCCCACTGAACGTGGTAAATTTTCCCCACAAGGCAAACGAGCATAAACTAATTCTTTTAGAATAAAAACGGAGTTGCATGTTCGCTTCGACCGTAATATGTGAGAACATTGTACTAATAGCGTATTATATTTACTACCATATTATCTTCATTATACATAATTTTATTGTTACGAAGATCACAGTATTAGTCGTATTACGATCATCATTATTTCTTTATTCATTAGTTCTCAGCCTAAGATCCCTGTAAGGGTTACCAATACTTCAGTGGCATATTGAACAAGAATGATTGAAAATAAACATTTTGAAAGTAAATACATAAACAAATCAACAAATAAATGTACATGAAGTGCTCAGAAAGAATGGTCACTGGTGAGCTTGCTTTTCGAACAAAAATGCGACTAGCATACAGTTGCATGACAGATACAGCATGGATTACTGACAATGTCCCACAAAAGAAAGAAGATGACGGTGAAACAATAACCCACACAACACGCTGAATAGTTAGAGGCGAGTGCACGGACGGAGAGGGCACACAAACGTTTAAAATACAGCAAAGTAGGGATTCAGGCTTGTTGAACCAACAAGTTCAGAACAATGCAGGATATAAGGAATATAGGAGATAACAGCAGTACGTTCGAGAATTCAATGTAAACTTTAGGGTCAATTGCGCCCCGCCTTACGCAAACAACTTCTGCTGGTGGTACGGACGTATGCGGTGGGGGGTAGGGACAGTGTTACGGACAAGGAGCGCGTATAACGTCGCATTAACGGCGTGCAGAGCGCAAGACACCTTTCTAGCTCTGCGTGTTTAAAACAAAGAAGTTACATATGGAAACTGCGAACTCAACATTCTATTTCAAAATCTGTTGAGATAAATTGCTTGCTAAAAACTGAGAACGCTGCAGTAATGGTTCTCTATTCCATTTTGTGCTGGCGAGAATAAGGCTACAAGTAACAATACTGATATGAAGCCGTGCGGGCATATAAATTAGGCCACAAGACTAGTTGTGTGTTTTCCTGTCGCTAAAGCTTCACACAGCCTCTAAGCTTTTCAAGGAAGCAACTTAGCGATGCCTTTGAAACAACATCAATGCAAAAACGCTCAGTGCTCTTTAAGTTTGAAATCGCGGATTTTGTTGCACTCACAGCTCAGAAAACGCTGATACCTTCTTCAATGACCAAGAAAATAAATTACTTTCAAATAAATGTAACTAGCACTGACCGCTCAACTTATAGTGAGGATAAACAAATGGTAAATTTCGGTCAAGAAGAATTTCGTGCAAGGCACATGCGGTCTGCAGGACTAGCAAGATAATCCGTGACTAGTAAAGCTCGGCTACTCAATTAACGTTCTGAGGCGACTGCTTGAACTTTCTAGTGACCAAATGCATTTTTACTTGTTCTGAATTTCACACGTATAATTAGAGCATCATAATAAATAAAAATTATTACGTATGCCGTAATACGCGACGTTTGAGGGTTATATTTGCTGAATATTGATCACAGGTGTTGTTCTGAAAAAAAAAAACCGACAGGATAAAAAGACAGAGGAAAGGAAGAGAAAAAATGTATTCTGGGAAAGTATCTCGGGGCTTTTGACCTAACCCTTGTCTTGTTGCACTAAAAGTGTGTTCCGGTGCCTACAAAAGTATTTTTGATGGTGTAATTACTGGAATATCAAATAAAACGCAGCAAAGTACATTGCACTAGAGAACACAGTTGTTCAAGCTGGAAACTACTCCCCTTCAATAAAGTGTCAAACACAGAAAGCAGAGAAAAGACAAGTACGAGCATGATCTGGCACCCAATATACTGATCCAAAAAAAGAATTACATATGAAAGTGAGGACAGCTTGCGTACACTGCGAGAGAGAGGCGAAACAAATATGATGACCTAACCAACACTCCTACAAAGTACACAAACACCATAGGCGACAGGACTTGTATTGGATTGTAGAATAATTTCCCATCAGCACATTTGTTTTTTTACAACAGCATGCTCCTTCTCACTACAGCATTTATGTATCACAGGGTACCGGAGTGGTCTGGCTAATGCCGGCGTATTCTTCTTTCTGGTGTGAAATGCCTTTGTAAATTTCGTACATAACTCTGTTCAATGGCGGTGTAAAATGCCCAACGTCATCGAGTTTTTCAGGCACAAATATTTCATCATGGCATGGAAACCGGCTAAACTGAGAATAAAAGTCCCAATCCACATCACAGAAAAGGGAACGCACGCATCAATGAATACAGAATAGTTTAGAGTTATAAAATGTTTTACTTAAACTGAATCTGCTCGTATTGCGAAATGTGGGGTGCCCTAGCGGGCTAACGGGGCGTAGAATAAGCGACAGCAGACAAAGCGCTTGACTAGCAACCTTGGTTTAGTGCTTGCAAGCACCCTAACGGCACAGGTCAAATCCAATGATAATCAAATGGTGGAAAATAGCAAAAAAACCAGAGATGTCTTAGAAACACAGCTATAACCCAGATAGTAGAAAAGGTAAGTCTTGTTCTATATTAAAAAATTGCTATTTTATACACACGCCGGAGTGGTTTGCTTATCCACATGTCGCTCCCTAAGTGATGCCATAAGTTTCATGGATATCAGATGTGCGCTGGTTGGCATATTGTGCAATATTACGACACTGATAACATTTTGCATTGTTACACAATGGTGACGTTCCCTAGCTCCACGGCGGCAAACATTGCTTTTAGTGCATACGCGCTACCCTGGCGGCGAATAACAATGCACGTTTATGTCTTACCAACATAGTTTCAGTGGGATGACAGGGGGGCTTGTATAACGGGTTCTTATTTTTCCGGCTTTTTTGGGCGAAATTCGGAGGATGTGTTTTGGAATATAATTTTTAACTCAATTTCGCTGTTTTTGGAAAGTATATCTCAAATTTTCAATTTTCCGGTTTCGGACTTGATTCCGCTTCCATATAATAGCCCAAATTATGTGTGAACTGATATTTTGACACGAACACCTCAGAATCATTGGAGCAAACGTTTATGGTGTCAAAGGTTTGAATGGCAGACACATATATATGCACCGAAGCACGAACAGAGACAGACTTTGTCCAGTACAGTTACAGACCTGGACGTTTTGCGTAACACAGTCATAGACTCTGTTTATTACTACCTTGAATTCTCTGAAAAAATTTTGTAGCCCGTGATATTCCGCTCCGTTCGATTTATATTTCCTAACATACAACATGCGCGTTCAACTTTTGTGCTACAAACTTGGTGGAGTGAGATGCCCCAACGCAGGCCGTGAAATCACCGGCTACTACTCAGTGTGAACTCTACAAAAAGAAATGGGTTCTAAAATGTTCGTTATACATGTAAAAAAAGGACGCCCTTCCTCAGAAGTTGTCATGCTTGGCTTTTGAAAGTGCCAAACCGTTACCTGCTCAATATAGTGACACGAAGCATGCGAAGCTCTTCGTGCGATTGGCGTGGTCTATGATATACCGTTTACCTTGGGTAAAGTTTACATCCGCCAACCGGCGTACGCATAAACGGCCGCTTCCGAAAACATGACGTTAAGATAAAAAACGGCACATTTTCACATTTTTAGTTTTATGTAAAGTATTGCTATTGAGCACACCACGTAATAAATAAAAAAATAGAACCAAAGCGGGGATGTCACGGCACGTAATGTCGCAGAAGCTTTTTGTTTCTAGCCAAATAAAGCAGATAATCCTTGTTACTCGTTCTGTACTTCTCATAAAAGAGGGAAAAGAAGCCTCCCCTGGGAATGGTAGCCATTCGTAAATTTTGATGAGACGTGCGAACGGACAGTGGTTGCGATAACATACGCGATAACCTGAAGCCTTAACTTTCATTGTCATTTTGGTTTCCTTGTTGGATGAAATCCGTGTTCTTCGGACAAATCCCACTTCCCCAAATTTCTCCGGGTACTCTTCTTCGTGTTAATTCGTAAACCCAGATCGTAAGTATATAACATACCGACGGCCAGTCATAGACTTTGTTCTTGTGTTTCGTTTTAGGTGGTACGTTTTTACTGTCATTGTTTAATCTAGCACAGAGGCTGCTCATTTTCATGCACGGGGAATTAAGATCTGTTTTTGTTTTTGTGAAACCTGCAGCATGAAAAATCCCACAGTCCTGCTGAATCTCACATTTTCGGATTCTCTGTTATGTACCGATATGTTGCTTTATTGTTCGTTCCCATAGCATGGATGCAGTGATACTCAATAAAAACTGAAGCTGAATACGACCTACTTATTATCTTATAATTTCAGCATCAAATGCTGTTTGCTGATTCTGGGGCTCGCCTATTAACTGCCAACTTGAAATATAATGTAGACACCCATATATTATGCAATGTGGCAATATCCCGAATTCATACGCAGAGGCTTTTTGCAAGCGGGATCCGAAACGCCAAAACACATTCTAGTAGCGCGGCTTGAATGACATGTCGAAGACACATAAGCATTGCTGTCAGGCAAATTCATCGTCAATACTGGCATTTTAGTTGATCTCGAAACATATAAAAATAGTATAAACTGAGTGTTTTGTTGGTCTTCGTTAGACAGTTGTTACTGAACTAAAACATTCGTCTACTCAGAGAAACACTTTCGCCCACTTAGTCTGCTCTGAATCCGCCGTCGCGGTTCGGTCGACGTGGACTGAAAGCAGAATATTTAAAATCTGTGTTTGACCGAAGCGTTTGCAAATGCCATCCCTGAAAAAGAATATGCATTCCTTTGTGACTGATTATGGTAGAGCGAAGATAATACTGCACAGTTTCAGAAGACTTTCTTCGAAAACCTCGCCGCAGTTCTGAAAAAACTGCACCCTGCCGGTCTCAACTTGTGCTAACATCTTCACATAAGAATTTTTGTAGCAGCGAATATTACGGCTTTTTCACGTATACTGAAAATGCAAAACGTTATCGGACATTTATAAAAGAAAGTATTGTTAAGTAAGGCTTCCCTACAAGGAAACTCTCGTGAACTTTGGAGAACAATGTTTGAGAGCAACTTTTGCGAGAAGGTTCTCTATGTGGCGTTGCCATGTCCCCTGTTCCAACACTATAAATCTGAAGGGGCAGTCGAACTTCTGAGATTTTCACACTTGAAAACCGAGAGTGTGTTCTTATCATGTTCTCGTATCACAGCCGCTGGTTGGCAAACAGGGAAAATTTTTAACTTCCAGGTGGACACTTCTTTTGCTTTAATCGTGATTGATTTCCCACACGCTACAATTATATGCATCTGACCGTGGCCTCCTGAGCTTTTTTTCTGCCTGCTGTCATCAGTAAGCACATAAGCCTTGGCGCCTATATTTCCTATTTTATCCCGAACAAAAACCTTTTATAACAAGCCGCAGTGCATGTCATTATTATATGATTTTTTATTGTTTTGCGCTTTATTATAACATGCAAGGTAAGTCCACGATGAGTGTTTCTTTTTCGTTAGCAGCGCTATATGCGTCAAGTGGTTTTATCCAAAATATTCAATGACGCAAAAAATAATAATACGATGGTACAACAAACATTACAAATAGATATTAATTATTTCACCCGAACTACGTCAGGACGACCCGGTTCGGAACTGCCCACTGATTCTTCCCGATTAACTACGTCAAAGGGAGATATTAAGTGTGCTAATCTTTGGTATAGCAGAAATACATTGAGTCCGCATACCTTATTGCTATGCAAAAAGTCTCAAAATTAGAGAATTTATTATAGCTTACGCAACCATTAGAGCAGCAATATCTTTCCGCAGAGGCTTTATAGGCTTTTGGCATACCGTAGAAGTCACGTTCGCAGAGCATCCTGAGTCACGTAGGGCTGAAAAAAAAATGCGCATTTTTATGGGAATAAATCATCATAATTCGCTGAATGCACATACTCCAGAGAGGTTACCTAAAACTAACTGAACTGAGCTGAAATAAACTGGGTAAATTTTCCCATCCATTCCCACCTGAACCCGTGTGCAAATCTTCTTACCTAAAAACAAGAAAGTAAGATTGTACGGAAAAACTCCCCAATGGCAGTAAATACCCATCTTAAAAAACATCGCAGTAAGCGGTCGGAAATCGTAATTGTTTCACACTGGTTCACAAAAGACAAAATGGAAGAAAACACTGCTGATTTGTTGGGCCCACCTTTCTGTCCTTGACTGATCATGTAAACGTACCACACAATTAGAACAGCCTCTGGACCAAGTAAAAAAGTGTCACGTTTAGTTTTATTGCATACATTTGCCCCGCATCTTATCACAGGTGACGCAAAAATGTACGAATCACAAGAACAGAAAAAGGCGGGCGCTAACTTTCAACAAAGTATATTTCAAGGAGCTTGGTCATATATACCCCGAAATGAGAAAAAAGACACCCAAAACAAGCAAATCAACCACCACACATTTTTTTGCGCAATCATGCTAAGCTTCGTAAAGTTAACATCTCACAAAGTCCAATTGATGGTTTGCTGAGAGTCTGACCTAATATGCAACTTTTTTGCGCATCGAACATTTCACGTCTTATCTTACTTTTTCCCCTTTGAGATGGTTTTATGGAAGGACCTGTAAAATCACACGTGCTTTAATGAAAAATAAAATCCCATCACCACTTCTATTAGGGTAACAACCGTGCTCTCTGAGCTATTTATTTAAATCTCCGGCCAGTCTGACCTACGCCGCCCTTACCGCATCAAAGCGGCGTCTGATGGGTGATATTTTCTTCGTAATTGGAATGTAAAACATGGTCGTGGTGGTTAAGTCTTGCCTGTAATGTCGCTTGACCTTCTCGCAAGTCTTTCTTGTCTTGTCACGTAAACTAAACACCAGGACGAGTTAAACACGTGGTTCAAAAAAACAAAACGCTGGGTGGACCGACAAGGATACTAAAAAATTATGCCCACCTCCCCTCGCGGGAACCCTGGTGCGATGCGACGCTGAAGGGGGTTCCATTGTGCGTTTCCGTTGGGTCGATTACTCGAATTGCGTGAGCAATCGTCGGGTAATGTGAGAGAGGGAGAAAGAGAGAGAGAGAGAGAGAGCAAGCTTAGAGTGGACGACCGTCGACTGAGAGACCGGCCGGAGCGCGGCACTCCGCTTAATGCGCAGCGTGCCAGAAGGAGAGGAGACCGCGGAGCGAGTGGGCGCTGCACATGCGCACAGCGCGCTTGCGCAGCGCGCAGCGCCGCCCACCGGCGGAGTGAGAGAGCGCGCCGCTTGGTGCGCGCCACAGATGTTGGGGGAGACCGCGCGCTATCACGGCGAGAGGCGGAGGGGCGCAGCGGTGCGGACAACAACCACGGACGCACGCAGGAAGGACAGGGTCGCCGACAAGAGATGCTCTCAGCGTCGCATCCAAAAATCTTCACCTACAATCCGACATCGTATGCAATAAAAATAACATCTATAGAGGAGGGTTTTACACGCTCCATTGTTTATCCTTTTCTAAATTTGAATGTGACTGACTGTAATGACAAGCAAACCATTAAACAATTTCCGTAAAGCTAGTTTTAGTGCTGCGATTTCCTTAACACCTGAAAAAGAAGGGTACCTGCCGGCTTGATCAGAAAATCAATGAAAATACTTTCGCACTTACGAATATACACACCATTTTGACGTTTATGACTAACGTAGAACGGCGGCGTCAACTGCCGTACGCAGGGCGAATCGTTCGGAGCCAAACGCGATGGAAGTTAAAAAAAATCTCCGTCGCCTATTTACGACTCGCACACAGTTTACTAACACCGCAAACTAGACATAACTAACATCTCTATGGTTCATGGTTCTTCCAATGCTTTTTGATCATCGGTCGTATGTTGAGCAGATTTCCCAAGGTTCCAAAATCAGGCTCACGACCGTTTGTTGACGTTTGGTCACGGTTATAGGTTTTTGTAGTTTTGCCTTCGTGACTCTGTACGTGTGTGCCTGTGTTTGTCACCTGCCGTGTACAATCAGTAGAAAGTTTCAAAACGGCCCGCCACAAGAACGAACACGCTCGTGCACAATCAAAGTAGAACGAGAAGAAAACAACGAAGAAATAATTCCAAGTGTGATTTCGGAAAGTTCGGTAACTTTTCACAGCAGATGAAAAACGATAATAAACCTTTTCTAAAAACCGTTTTTGTATTGGCAGCCCTGAACCATCCAAATACGGACTTTTATGAATGCTTGTGTTACAGTTGGTGACCTTCATAAACTAACGACAAAAGAGGATTTCTGACCTTCTGGTACAATATTTGGGTCCTTCCTACCCGGATCTGTCACCACTAGTTTTGTTTTGCTTTCGGAAAGGGGCGCCGCTGCCCTATATTGTGCAATAACGTAGAAATTGGGCGCCATTTCTCCACTGGCAAATTTTGTTTTTAATTTCTTTGTAGCGATAGAAATGCCTGCTTTTTTTTAGTTTTAGGCAAAATAAATCTAAAAATGCGACATTCTTGCATTGTTTGCCAGTGAGCAGGGTAGAAATTTTCCAGAAAAATTTTTAAGGCACTCTTTTATAGATGCAAAAGCTGTGTATGTAGTTGTAATGGTGAGAATGAACGGTCGCTTCTAAATACGGCCACTTTAACAATCAAAAGAACGTTTTCAATGTTTTACTTCTTTACTCTAAAAAGTAAATGCTATTTATACCTTTGCAACTTTGGCGGCTGCTTTACAGCTGCAAAATAAAAAAGGAAATTCAGTAACAGTAGCATATTAGTGTTCAATGTGTCGCCAATATCAGCGTATGTCAAAATTTGTTTATTGTTGAGTCACATTTTATAAAATGTCGGATAATTGAAGTTCAAATTTGATTTTGAAAGAGGACTTCAGTGTGCATGCAACAACCTTCTTGCAATGTGAGTAAAATACTCTCAAGTTGCTTGCTGAAGTGGTTGCTATAATTGTTGTCCGGGGCAGGTTGAAAACGCTTGTATTATTATTCAACCGGTTTTGATGCTCGAGGATGCAAGCACACGTCCACGTTAAGCGTGTTGCATGTGTAAATTACCTACAGTGTGAAAGCCCAGAAACCTTGAGTACAAAAAGCAACGAGTAAAAAAACCAACACAGGATGGAAGCGCAAAGAGTATATAATTCATTTACGAGAACTAAACACGTTCAGGCTGCTTATATATACAAACAAATATCTAAATGTTCGTAATTCAAACCGAAACGTACATCTGTGGAGTGCATACCTGTTGCGAAGGCAATGCTAACCCTCCTTTAGTTAGCGTGACTGATGGTGCACTCACGCAATTTTTTGTTTTGCACACCATTGCAATTTATACTGCACTAACGACATTCCATATATTCTCCACTTTGAATGCTGATGTTAACGTGTCGTTTTCGAAGCTTCAGTAGCGTTTGCAGTGGCATGGACAAGCCTGTGCTGTAAGATCTCTTATATAACACAGAGCTTCGGCTTTATATTGGGAGCCAGGTGAGAACATGTGAATTTTATTTGATTTAAACGTTACTGTCACTGATGTTATAACATGGCATCTTCCTCCGTTACCTAAGGAAAATGTCTTGAAAATTGTTTTATAAAAGAATGCCGATAACCAACATTTGGTTACTGACATTTTTATGATTTTTTACCTAATGCTTTCACCCTTAAAAATTGCGCCCTTCTGAAATTCTCTTTTGAAGCGCCAGCCAAGGCGTATGTGAAAGCAAACACCTTCTCACATTGTTACCTAGAATAACCACTAGGTGAATGAGCACTTTCTTGCTTATTGTATTTTTTGGTGCTATCGTCAAACATGTCAGTGCATACGCAACACAAGTACGCTTTGACGAATCCTGACTGGAAGCTTCTGAGCAAGCTCGCTGCAAAACCCCATCAACACGTTTTTCTGTGGCTCCAAAACCTCCATAGTTTTTTTTCACGATATTTGCGCTATATACAATTAAATCTATGAAAGAGGCTCAAAGTAATAACTTAACATTAAACCCTTCAATAGGAATGTATGCTAACCTCAAATATTCTTGACAGTAGTTGTGTACATATTTCAAAGACGAAAGTGTTCGGATATCATAGATGTAAATTTCATCCGCAAAGGTCTCACGATAAGAGATATTTCACGAAGCTACTTTATATATCTTACATATTACCGACGTCTACGATATCAAATGTGTTTATTATATCGTTGAAACCTAATCAGATACCGCTTGTTAACTTTAACTGGGACATATAAAAATTACGGTGAAGTCGAAACTTTTTTCACAATGCATTCAACTTCCTAGGGACCTTCCAATTTCCCCTTTTTCTCTGGAAACGTTTGTACGGACGCTGCCGATATCTCAAAATGTAACAGAGATGGTGCAAGCAATGTCTGCAGCAGACAGCTGATAAGGTCTAGGTTCCTACGCTAAGCTTACCCTACGCGCCTAACGTGGTTGTGAACCGAAAATTTACGGTGCAAGAGCCCGATGTTCTGGTAATGTAATTCTGTCAGATGCCTACATTGTGAACAGAGCTGTGGAGAACGCAGCCAAAAACGAGGAGAAGAGGAGCCCAGGGAAGCGCCTAAACGACAGAAACATTGATCAGCTCAAGAACGCTTGTCTCGGAGCAGAGGTGAACGCTAAACAAGCAACAATCGCGCTGTTTTGTCTTCCTGCATACAAAAAATTGTTCTTTTTTATGCGAGATGTTTTGCCTTTATACGTAAAATCGCCTGTTCAGTAGATCTGTTGCGTTCATTACCTTTTTTTTTCAGCGACCTGGCAAGATATTTTCGGAATTTTCGGTTTACAAAACTCAGCATATATCTGAATTCCAAGCTGATTATAAAACCTAGAGTTAAGGACGGGTTACTGTACATCTGAATTCAAGAGGTGATATTTACTGCAGGTGAATATAACCTCTGACAAAAATATATAAAAATTATGCTTTATTAAGACCCCATTTTTTGCAAGCAGTGTATTTGAAAAAAAGAAGCTGTGGGTTTTATTTGTCGATCAGAAACTGTTACCCACTTAAGTCGTGTTTGAATCCTCTGCTCTACATGCAAAAAATCTGCACAATTATGCGACATTTTCTAGTGCTGGTACGTACTTACACAATACGGATATCTTTCCGGCGTCATCTTCGCTGCACGTCGATGGCAGACAAACCGCAAACGTTAAGTCCACACCTCCGAAATGGTCACACAGTGGCCTGAGTTGTACCTGAGAAGGTAAAACAATATTGCATCTCTATGATGACGGGGCGCCGTTCGTCGCAAGCATTGAATACACCGTTTTATTCTTGTTGTTTTATTGGGTTCTCTACACTGTGTTTAGAACTCCTTCAGCCCCATCTTCCTCATAACAAATATATATATATATATATATATATATATATATATATATATATATATATATATATATATAAAGATAAGATAAAAAAACTCACAAGGTAAATGCGCGATTGTATAAGTAAAGAGAACTTGCTTTCCTCAGGCCCAGGAAAGCAAGTTCTCTTTTACTTACGTAGGCCACAATCGTGCTTTTACCTTGATCGAAGTACCATCTTCAAAGTTCTACCATATATATATATATATATATATATATATATATATATATATATATCTATATAATGATATACAAAGATATACAATGCCTTATATATTATATATATATTATATATATATATATATATATATATATATACATATATAGTGTGAGCGTTATTTGTTGTCTTGTTTGCATCAGACGACTCATGGAAATAATTGATATTCGCCACTGAGACCAATCTCTCACCTGTACATACCAATTAAAATCAACATTTGTGCATAGTCATCATTACCGGCCCTTGTTCCGCGTTGTCACAGAGTTCCCTGCGAGATGAGTAGAGGCTGTGCTTTCGAACTACCCTGTCCTTGTGCCAGTGTGCTTTCGCATTACAAGTGGTGGAGTTTGCGTTCAACCGTGCCTTCTACATGACACGGCCGCAACCCTGGAGCTTCGTTCCAGACGCCTCGTGACGCCCCCCCCCCCCCCCGCCCCCCACTCGCCCGATGGAGCGAGAAGGAGCGCACAATGCCGCCGCTTCTGCCCCGGCATAGATGGTGACCTGCCGCCAGCGCGAACCTTTCTTCGCTTGCCTCCGCTGTGACGACGTCGATGAGTGGCTTGAGCAGTACAACCGTGTTAGTCAATGTAATGGGTGGAATGCCCAACTTAGGCTATGGACCATAGGGTTATACTTAGCAGATGTTGCCATGCCATGGTACAGAAAAAAGAAGGCGGCATTTTTTCCTTGACCGACTTCACTTAGGAGCTGCGTCGAATATTCGGCACGCGGTAGTGGGTGTAGATGTCATATTGCTGCTGCCCAGGGTGTTTGAAGTGCCTCTTGTGTCAACTATATTCCGTGCCGTATTGCGACACCGGAGTCAACGTGTCACGTTCGCCGCTAAGAGACGTTTCTTCAGTCATCTGGAAGCTTCACAGTTCTGAGTGCGCAATTGCTTTTTTGCATAGGCCTCAATTCTTCTCAGTCGGATACCTGTGAACGAGTCTTACTGAACTGGCAGTAAGAGCAGTTGTGCGGAAATCTTGGTGAAAATCGTAGAAGCATAACGAAATGCACGGTACATTTTCTGCAGGCAAAGCGGTTTTCTGGGATTACAGTGATGTCTGCGGCCCTCTATGGTAGTTTCTGATCTGCTGCTCTCGACACCTAAATTCGTGGTCCAAAATTTCTACAGGCTGCCTACGTGACCACTCAGGGATTTTTCGGTGTCACCTATAATTTCCGTAGAGCTTTCAGACTTTCCATCGTTTCAGACTTGCATGAGCGGAGAAGTTTGTAAAAGGATCACATCATGTCGCACAGCCATAGTGTGAAGAGGATAACCTGTAACGTCAATTTGTAGTTATCTAAGATTACTGTCAAATGCTTCAGCTTTCTGACGGGCTCCTAGACCAAGTAGTATACAGCAATGGAAGTTTCAGCAGCTTCAAAGATGACACCGATGAGTTCATACGGAGACAGGCGAGCCTGGCTAGTTTATTGAGTCTGCCAGCTCGTCGCTCGTATACCCCCGAAGGCAACAGCGTCTTCCATCTTGCAGCACAATACCGCTGCACTGTGTAGCACCTTGTCTCCATATTCAGCGCCTAACCACTCTCCTTCGAGCCAGTCGGTGGCGTCGTGTGAACTGCATGCGTTTGCGGTTTGACGTTATGGGTTTCACTTGTATTATCAATTGGAGGAATAAATTTTGTGCATAAAAAAGGGATATATAATTGTACTGAAGCTTTTGTTTCTGCTTCACGTCACTTGAATTGCTGAAGGATAATAATTATCGGTAATTCGGGTTTTAATCCTGACGAAGTTTCATTCTACCGCCTCGGTCTTTCAGGTAATAAATTATATTTTGAGGGCCTCGCGAATTTCCGCAATTGACTTAGCCCTGGTCAATACCCCCTTCATTTAGGTGCCAAAAACTTTCAGAGTGTCATCATCATCATGATGATTGAGATTTCTTTTTTTTGCTTCTCGTGGAGTGCCTCTACAAGTTGAAGAAGTATGCTCACCTCGGCAAGCGAGAGTCCTTCTTTCAATGCCACTACGATAGGTGGTAGAACTAACATCACAGAGAAGGCCTGCATGCAAAATTTAGGTATTTTTCTTTGTTTACGAACCCATTACTATTGTCTTCCTTTGGACACTTCAGTTGCGCCAGGTCTGTATAATAGACTGCGGTGAGCCGTACTAGCCGGCCAACACAGTGGTTGTTTCGGGCTGATTCCATGACATACTTCCGCGAAGTCCTGATGATCACGGCCAGTAGCGGACACGAGGCACTGATAGAAAACTACAAAAATATAATGAATATACCATTACGTTAATTCTATGCAATGGTGTACGAGGGCAACGACATCAAAACAATGGTCACAATGATTGGGTACGTC
The DNA here is from genome assembly GCA_013339765.2 of Haemaphysalis longicornis. Taxonomy (NCBI): domain Eukaryota; kingdom Metazoa; phylum Arthropoda; class Arachnida; order Ixodida; family Ixodidae; genus Haemaphysalis; species Haemaphysalis longicornis. The sequence continues at coordinate 57,255,300 of CM023455.1, read as the reverse complement.
AACTGCCGGTGTGTAGTGCGTTTTCGTCTATTTCGCAGGCACTTGGAAGTAGCTTTATCATGGCTCCTTGCCGGGCCCTCTATAGGCTTGGATTTATGTTTTACACTAAGGTGATTTTTGTAGCTGGAGCTGCACTGGGCGAGGTAGAACAGTTTCGCGTGGCTCCTGGAGAGCCGTGCTGCGCATGCTAGAGGAGCAGTGACGTCCGCACGGAATGTTGCTCGCTGCCCAGCGTCTCTCAGACACCTCAAGCGCCCAGCGTCCTCTCCGACCCCCGTTCAACACGTGGCGAGCCGATCCACCTGATTATCATGCTAGGAGTGGAAGGGTATGAACCGAAGGCTCTTGCGCTGCAGCATTAGTGACGCTGAGGCGGAGCCGCTTGATAAATACACATGTGTCACATTAAGCGTAAACCGTGTGTGTGTCATTGGAGCAGCGTAAGCATGATAATAAGCAAATCCTTGACAAAAAGGAAAGCTAAGACCAACCAGCTGAACCTTAGCTGACGCTACGTATATCCTGGCATAACCAAGCTAAACCACTGCTATTTTGTTTCTCCAAATTCTAAATCGGTGATATGCTGTCATGGCACAGAGTGATTGTTTCCCTAAAGGAGTGCCATAGGTTGGGACGGGCGATACGATGGTCCTGCACACTTCCTCCTATCCCAAGCATTCCCTTGGCGCTGGAAGGCTGCTGTCTTTGATTTATTGAAAAGTACTACAAACACTCAATTTAGGAACCTTGTCAATTTATGTACCAATTTTGAGGTTGAATGGTGTATTGTATGTTGTAGTCTTACTGCTTTTATTTGATTTCTTCAGCGCAGGAAGGTTTCTTGATCCTTTGGCTTACCATGTCCGGTCATGGTAAGTGCCTGTATGTTTTTTTCCTTTCCTTAGCCCAGCTTAATTGTGTCAAATTTTAAAAGTCTGCTGCCAAATAGGCGATTGGGAATTCGGCTCTGCCACATTTCTGTAAGGCCGTGCGAGGGTGTCAACGCGACGGCCGATACTTTCTCGTTCTGCAATAAAGCGCCGCGTTTGTTCTCCGGTAGTGAACCAAGAGTTACTTACTTGCAGCCCGGTTCCCTCTCTAATGTGGTAACCCTTCTTTTGTATTCCATAATAATCTTGCAATCATTATACAATATAAAAGTAACCAGTAATGAAAGAAGAAGACCACCACTTGAGCTAAAATTAGGCCGGCAAAATGCCTGCAAGCTAATACACGCGTGCAACAGATGTTTGGTTGCACACATCGCATAAATACTTTGCAGCAACGCTGCCTTCTCCCAAAAAATTGATTTCATTACCAGGAGGGTCCCGCATGCTAATTAGTCATGCGGCACTTACACAAGCTACATCATCCCATCACTAGAATTATATCACAAGGCAATATATTATTATCTCGAAAAAAGAAGGACACGACTTGCCTGGGCATCAGAAGTATTCTTGGTGTTGCTGAACTTCTATTTTAATTGCATGCATAATTTGCGATATGCACGGAATCTGGACCACTGAGGAATAAAAACTAGAAATTCAAACGAAAAGTTTATAACTATCCCTGCCGCGTGACATCTCAAAAGATTTCCGTGACCAGCGGAATGCCCAACAAGCACAACGAACCTTACTACAGAACCGATATAACGTGTGCCAGTCTGACTTTTTGCGCATGTAATCTAGTAAGACAAAAAACGAAAATGCCTACAAAGAGACGCGGAAAAAAATGCGGTTGAAATAATTTTTAGGGAAGGCAAACAACGAAAGATAAGAATGCGGTTAAAATCACAAGCTGCACCAAACATTCTTACTAATTATCGTGCGGATTTTGCCTTACAGTGCTGTTAGCAAACTAAATACTTACGTAATTTTTAAGGCAACGTTTTTTTGGTATGACAACAAAAACAGTTTTAAGGAGATCTTCAACTTTGCGGGCATAGTAATACATATAGCCGTACCCAGCTTGATTCGGTGACCGGCAAAGCACAATGGTCGATAAATAATAAAACAACTTGCATAAACAGACGCCGATATGCCTTTTTATTTCGGAGTAGGTCGTGTTTGAGGTAGTTCCTGGTCGTATCTCAGGCCTACCTTAGTTTAATGAGCGAAGGGTTATTACGTCAATCTTTTGCACTCATTGTTAATGGCGGCAGCGTCCATTTCGTTCGGAGAGGGGCTTTAGAGCCATGGCCTACGTTGCGGGTCCTGCAAACGGCAGGGTCGGCAGAGCATTCGACTACGATGGGGCGGAAAACGAATTTTACTGTGTAGGCGCTGCACCTGCTGAAATCCTGTCGTAATTGTCAGCAATATCAGTGCTCTACCTTCACCAGTCAAGTTGTCGCAAAATGATATCGCTGCCATATCCGATTGGTGCTTGAATTGGCAAATGGAACTTAACACTAGTAAATGCAAAGTTTTGCATGTTTCACGGTCGACGCTTTCTTCCCCCGCTTACTACCTCAATAACACGCCGCTCGAAAACGTTACATCATATCGGTGCTTAGGTGTAAATATTTGTGATAATCTAACCTGGTCTTTGCATGTTGAGAATTTAATTACAGCGCTAATCGCATGTTAGGCTACTTACGCCGCAACTTTCGTTCCGCACCGGTCTCATTAAAAACACTGTTATACAAAACATTAGTTAGGTCAAAACTTGAATACGCAGCTTCTATTTGGGACCCCAGCTCTGAAACTCTCATTAAATCTTTAGAACTAGTCCAGAGCAACGCCGCTCGTTTCATTCTTCATAAATACAGCAGAGCAGCTAGTGTTACATCTATGAAAAATTCCATGCAATTACCTCATCTGGCTACTCGTCGCAAATACAGTAGACTTTCCTTGTTCAATAAAATTTATTATCACAACTCTAATTTACGCACAGCTGTCATTTCCCCACCTTCGTATGTTTCGTCCCGCACTGACCACCCTCACAAAGTAGGCATTATGACATGCCTCACTAACACTTGTTTTCAATCATTCATTCCTTGTACATCGAACGAATGGAACCACCTTCCCGGACCAATTGCTGGCATTCAAGATAACGAACGCTTTCGCAATGCATTATTAACAATGTAACAGATGTTAAGTATACATGTTTAGTTGTTGTTGCTGCTGTAGTTTGTTTTATTTCTTTGTTGTATTGCTCCCACTACATGAACCCCCACTCCCCTCTGTAATGCACTTGGCCTTGAGCGTGAACTAAATAAATAAATAAATAAATAAACAAAAATAAATAAATAAATAAATGTGGCCTATATAGTCTTGTTTCTGGTTGGCAGGAACGACCACCTTACACGCACGCTTTATGAGCGCAGCTGATACCGGACAGCCAGCTGGACAGAAACACAAAAAATTCAGCAAGCGCTATCGCGTTAATGCTGCTATGTGCGCCTCAATACAGATATTATGCTCTGGTGAAGAACAGTGTTTGCAAGTAATCACCAACAAAAATAGGGTTGTGCATGTTGCTCGGGCATTGTGATCGAGCTCGACTCATAACACTTTTATCGAAGTAGCTGAATAAAACTGTCTAATTGTTAGTTTTTTCCCACACGAGCCATGCGACTTCTTTCTTAAAGAATAGGTTGTTCGGACATAACATTGTCACAATTTGTACCACAATGTACTCAAGAAAATGTTTGTAAGAGCAGAGGTTGCTCTAGAGCGTCCTGCGGAATTGCCTCTTCGTGTGAGGCTATGTAAAACTGAGAATTACAAAGCGAGATTTGGCATACCTTTTCGAAAACGTGGTACTCAGGTGCCAAACGAAGAGTTGTAAGGCAGTAGGTACTGGAGAAATTGGGCTCCGGGGCTGAGTTATTGTTTTTGTTCTGAGTAGGTGTACTCGCTGGTAGGGCATCAATGCATTCGGAATAAAAGCCCAGAAAGGTGTGGCTACCTTTCAGCATGCCGCTTTCGGGCTTGGCAGAGCTGTCGAACACTGCGAGATTCATAGGTTTGGTTTTGAATGATAAGTACTTTTTCAATGCAATCGTGTACTACAACGGCCGTCAACCATGCACGGTATGAATAGCCTATTATCCACGACGCCACAAGGCATTTTCACCAGCAAAAACAAGGTTATCAACGGCACAAGCCCTAACTGCAGGATATTATATCATAGCACAGAGTTACGGATAACTCAAACTTCTTTGCTTCCGCCCGTCGCGTGGATTGACATCATCTTAGTGGTAGGATATCTCTTGCTGTAAAATTGTAGTAAAAACTCGCAATGAGGGCGCCATTGCGGAGAGTTGCTGGCTTCGTATAATGCCGCAATAGCAAATATGCTGATTTTATCTGGCAGCTATGAATGATTTGCTTCATGAATTCTCCGCCAAAACATATTTCGCAGTATTTACCTGATGATGTTTGTCTCCAGATGCCCTCGCCAAGTTGGCGCTTTTAACCTCCTTTGTGCTCCAAAAATAAACAGCACATTTCTTGGTCTTTTCGTGTATGAATGTGTGCTGAGATAGTTTATTCCAATCTCAGCAAAAGCAGCTTACTTCTTTGAACAGAGCCATTAAAGTTTGAGCTCTTCCGTGAGCAACGTTAACAGAAATCGGCGACGTAGAGAAGCGGAAACGGTAGGCAAGAAGTGTGAGGGAAAGTGTCGAGAAGAAAACAAACCCGTCAGCCGGTATTGGCAGTGCCCGCCTGAAAAAGCACCATTAAGAAGGTCCCGGGAATTCCAACCGTGACGTTTATGTGCACAACCGGCAAATTGACTACTGACCAACACTAATTACCTAGAGGTAAGGGGTCAGAAGCTGCGGAGAACAAAAGTGTGTGCAGCCTATCGTAAATGAAAAAAAAAAAACGCTTTCTGTGGTCAGAATGGAGCCTGGGTCCTTTGTGTTATAAAACCGGCGTCAGTAAAATTGTCGTATCATCGCATTCGCATGGCCCAGGAATTTATTTTAGAGGTAGATGGGGCGTGGCTTTGGACTTTAGCACCGTAAAAGTGGAATTTGGCTTCGAAAAATATAATTGTGAAATGTGGACATTGGCAGGGTAGAATTTAGACTGTGATTCAAATTAGCTTGCGAAAAAGAGGATTTTTTTAACCAGTTTCTCATAAATAATAGAAAGGCGGACCCAAGAGAAGCAGTTAAAGCTGGTAAAGCGAACTAGCTCCGCTATTTGAAGTGTCTGCGCATCTCACTTGTGAAGGTTGTCGACTTATTTTTAATTAGGTTTGCTATGACTTTTTTCAGCATGACACTATCTCCTTTTATCCTATGACATCTCGCAGCCGTTTGAGACATCGGGCAATCGTATTAACGTGTTTTCTACCAACTATCGTCTCTATATTTGCAGGATTACAATTTCGCGCCGTTTGCGCTTGTGTAGCCAGGAATACGTTTTGTAAAAGCTCCTCTTGGGGCTTTGGCGTGAATGCGATTTTCGGACCGTGAATTTTTTACCTAAGACAAGCTAAGACAAATAAGATGCGATGCGAGCCATTACCATTCCTGAGCACCCATTATCCACCAAGCGTTCAGCCTGTTCTCCTAGCACGTGGTGCGTACCGCTAAGGACCGGCGTGTCTCTTTTCGCGAACTCTTCACTACCGCCTCTTTCTCTACGCCTGTCCTCCATCGTACGAACGTTTAGGAAATTGGAAGCGCACAGAGAGCTTTTACTTTAAAACGTGACTTTCCAAAACCATGTCGTGCCTACACACATCCCCCTAAGTTTATAGCCTACTTCAGCATGCTGCTTATGTGGTGGACATGCCACACGAACCCATTGACACCCCACAAATGGTGATACCAAAATGCCTTCACAAAAACGATTGGAGGCCGCTTTGCGTATCAGTACGCTGACCTTCAGAAAGCAGTTCTAAAAGCTTCTTTGATTACACGGCTACCTAGGTCGCTAATCAGTTTATTCAGTGAGCCATCAACGTGAAATTTGCCGCAGCATCGCTCCCAGAATGCATATTTCTGCACTATTACTTCAAATAATATTTGATTACTGTCTTCGCCAAGTGAGCAAAATCAGACATTCCTGGGGAAGAATCGAAAAAAATTCACCCGCATTTCCCCGAAGGGGAGCATGGGGAAGTGCGAATGCACGGGTGATGCGAAGGAACTCTTCTTGGCCAATCGCCCTAAGTGTGTATGTGGTGGGGTCGCTTTTGCACTTAAAAACTCTTCTTGGACAATCGCCCTAAGTGGGTATGTTGGGTAACCGTGAACGACGCGTGGACGCGTGATTCAGGTCGCTTAAGAAGTGCATTCGGACTATTTCCCGTAGGAAGTGGTTAGTATCACGAAGATATGCCGAATGGGTAGCGAAGGAACTCTTCTTGGCCAATCGCCCTAAGTGGGTATGTAGTGTGGTCGCTTTCGCACTTAAAAACTCTTCTTGGCCAATCGCCCTAAGTGGGTATGTGGTGCGGACGGACGGACTGCGGTGGACGCGTGATTCAGGGTCGCTTAAGAAGTGCATTCGCACATAAATATTGCAAGGGTGTCCGCTTGCTTGGAAATAGTGCTGAACACAGGCTAAACGAACAACATAGTCTCGAAGTAAGTAAAACAGGTATCTTACTTTTTAAGGCCCATTCCGTTCCCTCCTCGAGTTGATGCAGATAGAGGTTGAAGTCTGCGAGGCATGGTTGGCTTAAATCCTTGAACGCTGACGCTGGACGCTCTTTGAGTGCGCGATAGTAAAGGGGCCACATCGGCTGTTTTTTTGCAGATGTGGTCGCATCTAAATTAGTATAAAGTACAGCTAACGCGATGTACATAAACATATTTGAGATGCCTAGCATGCTTTTCTTGTTACATTAGGCGTAGTGAAATATATATTCTCTGGGCTGCAAAATACGGCAAGGTATTCATGAAGGCAGGCTTCAAAATGATAGTATTGTGTCCAACGCGATCCACTAGGTCTAGCACTCGCAAAAATGAAAGAGAACGCTCACGTCGATTCTAAAACGCAGGGCACTGCAATGAATAAACCGGAAACGTACGAGGTCGGCCAGCCAGCGTGCCAAGGACCGTGGCGTGCCTCAAAAACACGCGGAAAAAAAGGCGGTTGAAATAATTTTTAGGGAAGGCAAACAACGAAAGATAAGAATGCGGTTAAAATCACAAGCTGCACCAAACATTCTTACTAATTATCGTGCGGATTTTGCCTTACAGTGCTGTTAGCAAAACTAAATACTTACGTAATTTTTAAGGCAACGTTTTTTTGGTATGACAACAAAACAGTTTTAAGGAGATCTTTCAACTTTGCGGGCATAGTAATACATATAGCCGTACCCAGCTTGATTCGGTGACCGGCAAGCACAATGGTCGATAAATAATAAAACAACTTGCATAAACAGACGCCGTATATGCCTTTTTATTTCGGAGTAGGTCGTGTTTGAGGTAGTTCCTGGTCGTATCTCAGGCCTACCTTAGTTTAATGAGCGAAGGGTTATTACGTCAATCTTTTGCACTCATTGTTAATGGCGGCAGCGTCCATTTCGTTCGGAGAGGGGCTTTAGAGCCATGGCCTACGTTGCGGGTCCTGCAAACGGCAGGGTCGGCAGAGCATTCGACTACGATGGGGCGGAAAACGAATTTTACTGTGTAGGCGCTGCACCTGCTGAAATCCTGTCGTAATTGTCAGCAATATCAGTGCTCTACCTTCACCAGTCAAGTTGTCTGATTTGTTTTCTGGATTGAGGCAAGCAATTCAATGTGGCCTGTATAGTTTTGTTTCTGGTTGGCAGGAACGACCACATTACGCGCATGCTTGATGAGCGCAGCTGATACCGGACAGCCAGCTGGACAGAAACACAAAAAATTCAGCAAGCCCTATCGCGTTAATGCTGCTATGTGTGACGCAATACAGATATCATGCTCTGATGAAGAACAGCGTTTGAAAGTAATCACCAACAATAATAGGATTGTGCATGTTGGGGTTCAGCTCGAGCTCGACTAATAACACTTTTATCGAAGTAGCTGAATAAAACTGCCTATTTTTAGAGTTTTTCCCACACGAGACATGTCACTTCATTCTTCAAGGATAAGTTGTAAGGACATACAAATGTCACGAATTGTACCTCGATGTGCTCAAGAAAATGTTTGTTAAAGCAGAGGTTGCTCTAGAGCCTCCTGCGCAATTGCCTCTTCATGTGAGGCTGCGTAAAAATTGAGAATTAGAAAGCGAGATTTGGCATACCTTTTCGAAAACTTGGTGCTCAGGTGCCAAACGAAGAGTGGTAAGGCAGTAGGTACTGGAGAAGTTGGGCTCCGGGGCTGAGTTATTGTTTTTGTTCTGAGTAGGTGTACTCGCTGGTAGGGCATCAATGCATTCGGAATAAAAGCCCAGAAAGGTGTGGCTACCTTTCAGCACGCCGCTTTCGGGCTTGGCAGAGCTGTCGAACACTGCGAGATTCATAGGTTTGGTTTTAAATATCTACTTTTTATTGCAATCATGTGTTACAACGGCCGTCAACCATACACGGGATGAATAGACTATTATCCAAACGCCACAAGTCATTTTCACCAGCAATAACAAGGTTATCAACGGCACAAGCCCAAACTGCAGGATATTATATCATAGCACAGAGTTACGGATTGCTCAAACTTCTTTGCTTCCGCCAGTCGTGTGGATTGACATCATCTTAGTGGTATGATATCTCTTGCTGTAAAATTGTAGTGAAAAACTCGCACTGAGGGCACCATTGCGGAGAGTTGCTGGCTTCGTATATTGCCCCAATAGCAAATTTGCTGATTTTATCTGGCAGCATGAATGACTTGCTTCATGAATTCTCCGCCTTAACACATTTCGCAGTCTTTACCTGATGATGTTTGTCTCAAGATGCCCTCCCCAAGTTGGCGCTTTTAACCTCCTTTGTGCTCCCGAAATAAAGCGCACATTTCTTGGTTCTTTTCGTGTATGAATGTGTGCTGAGATAGTTTATTCCAATCTCAGCAAAAGCAGCTTACTTCTTTGAACAAAGCCATTAAAGTTTGAGCTCTTCCATGAGCAACGTTAACAGAAATCGGCGACGTAGAGAAGAGCGGAAACTGGTAGGCCAAGAAGTGTGATGTGAAAGTGTCGAGAAGAAAACAAACCCGTGAGCCGGTATTGGCAGTGCCCGCCTCAAAAGGCACCATTAGGAAGGTCACGGAAATTCCAACCGTGACGTTTATGTGCACAACCGGTAAATTGACTACTGACCAACACCAATTTCCTAGAGGTAAGGGTTTAGAAGCTGCGGAGAACAAAAGTGTGTGCAGCCAATCGTAAATGAAAAAAAAAACGCTTTCTGCGGTCATAATGGAGCCATGGTCCTTTGCAAAACAATTATGATATCATCGCATTCGGATGGTCTAGGAATTTATTTTAGAGGTAGAGGGGGCGTGGCTTTCGACTTTAGCACCGTAAAAGTGCAATTTGTCTTCGGAAAATATAATTGTGAAATTTGGACATTGGCAGGGGAGAATGTGGACTGTGATTCAAATTAGCTTGCGAAAAGGAGGGTTTTTTTAACCAGTGTCTCATAAATAATAGAATGGCGGACCCAAGAGAAGCAGTTAAAGAAGCTAGTAAATGGAACCGGCTGCGCTATTGAAGTATCGACTGATCTCACTTGTGAAGGTTGCCGACTTATTTTTACTTAGGATTCCTATGACTTTTTTCAGCATGACACTATCTCCTTTTATCCTATGACACCTCGCAGCCGTTTGAGACATCGGACCATCGTATCAACGCGTTTTCTGCCAGCTATCGTCTCGATATTTGCAGGATTACTGTTGAATCCCCTCCGTGGGGTATGTGCTGTCAGCATCCCTATCATCATCATCGTGTACATAATCCTGTTATTTACGGGCAGAACGCCGTTTTCGGTCCGCCATGACACCGAACCCTGCTGCCCGTCTTCTCTTGTCTTAACATTTTGGTGCCGAAACCCGGAAAGAAGACGAGGGACCGAAGTGGAGAGCAGCAGGGATGCCAGTGGCTGCAGGCATGTGAGACCCAGAACTGTTTACCGTCGACTCACCCTGAGCTAACTGTAACCATGGCTGACAGCGACCGCATTTGACCACCGACTCCCTCGAAGGCAGCGACGCCAACACTGGCGTTCCTAGCGCCGGCCTCGAGGGACCTGTGACCAAACAGACTCGACCGACACCGGGCGCGGCCATTCCCGGTGCACCGACGAAAACCGACCGCAACTCTCCTACCGACGCAGACACGCCCCGTCCCGTCCAGTTCACCATGCCTGGCACCAAGAGCACCGCTACCGAAGAGCAAGCTGGTGAGCTGGATGATCTGCGTTCGTTGCGCAACCATATCCGTACTGACTTTAAGGGAATTTTGACCAGTAGCGACCGGCTCTTGATTTCAGAATCTTGCGACGTGACGAAGCTGAAGGCTAACTTGGAGAACCTGCAACAAATCAGAAGGGATCTAATCGAATTGGATTCTGATATATTTACGTAGTTGAAGAGGAAATTGAGCAGGAGGTAGAGCAGGTGGATACATACACCCTCTGCTTCTTCAGAGCAAATGCTTACCTCCAACATTGGTTACAGTGCCTAAAAAACAAGCAGCCTTCAGACATCAAATATAAATTGTTTTCCGAAATGACCGTTTTCCTCAACACCCCGAGAGAGTTCTTATACTCGTTCGTCGAAAACATGCCCAGTCGCCACAACGGGGATGGCGACAACTTGCCATCAAGCATGGAGCTTGAAGAAACAGAAGCGCCTCCTATCGAACCGAACGTAGCACAAGCTCCTGGAGAAACAAGCACTGAGCAGCCTTCTCTGGACTTTGAGTACATCTGTGTTCCAGACTTCATGAATGGCGAATCCTTCCCGCAACTTCCCGAAAACTCGCTAGATGCAATCGACGAAGTGTGGGAGGTCGCACCAGTGCGTCAGCATGAGTCTTGGTATAAAATTAGGGTTGAAAAGCCTGAGCAACCACAGCTCATCGCTGCTGATCAACATGAGGCAATAGCGACGCCTGATCGAGAAAAGGCAGCATCGCTTTTTCTGTTGACGTTCATCGTGGAAATAACGTCGTCCGAATCGGAGACAACCGACAAAAAAACAGGGGCAGCTATTGGCATGCGTGAGACCGATGGGCGAGCGTCATCCAACTCAGGCCACAAGAATTATTCCAAAACCGCCAACCCATTGAAAGTGGTCCGAGGCCGTATCTGGAATTCGTTCACGACAGACACTGGACACACGGTGTGGTTCTGCGGCACATCACGTTGGCGATGGTCGGCGCTTCTGAGATTCAGACGCCGGCTTCAGCACCGCTGGAAGCGGAACAGGTGCCCCGACTTGATGACGGCATGAAAAGATCTACATTACGGACTGAAAACCACAAGCTAGGACTGAGAATTCATTACTTGTCTATTGGTGATCTCGCGGGCGGGAGAAAAAGAAGCCGTTGTGAGCCGTTTTGACCTGAGGAAGAATTTAGCAACCTCTCCTCTACAATGCAGAGTGTCAGCAGAGCCACGAGTGCTGGTTTACCGACACCAGTCCCATTCGTTGCTTGCAAGGGGTTTGATCGAGCCGCGGGGCACCTGAGAAAAGTGCGAACTAGCGGCAGGTTCAGTGGCATCGTGTGGTTGGTGCCTCAACTCTCCAGCGGCCGACGTGTGAACTGTGGCGGCGGGAGGATGTTGAATTCCCTCCGTGGGGTATGTGCTGTCAGCATCCCTATCATCGTCATCGTGTACATAGTCCTGTCATAAAGGTCAGAACCCCGTTTTCGGTCAGCCATGACACCGAACCCTGCTGCCCGTCTTCTCTTGCCTAAACAATTACAATTTCGCGCCGTTTGCGCTTGTGTATCCAGGAATACGTTTTGTAAAAGCTCCACTTGGGGCTTTGGCGTGAATGTGATGTGCGGACCGTGAATTTTTTAGCTAACACAGGCGACAATAAAGATGCGATGCGAGCAATTACCATTCCTGAGCACCCATTATCCACCAAGCGTTCGGCCTGTTCTCCTAGCACAGGGTGCGTACGGATAAAGACTGGCGTGTCTCTTATCGCGAACTCTTCACTACCGCCTCTTTCTCTTAGCCTGTCCTCCCTCGTACGAACGTTTAGAAAATTGGAAGCCCACAGAGAGCTTTTACTTTAAAACGTGACTTTCCAAAACCATGTCGTGCCTACACACATCCCCCTAACTTTATAGCCTACTTAAGCATGCTGCTTATGGGGTGGACATGCCACACGAGCCCATATCGGCCGATATACACCACAAATCGTGATACCAAATTGCCTTCACAAAAACGATTGGAGGCCGCTTTGCGTATCAGTATGCTGACCGCCAGAAAGCAGTTCTAAAAGCTTCTTTGATTCAACGCCTACCTAGGTCGGTAATCACTTGATACAGTGAGCCATCAACGTGAAATATGCGGCAGCATCGCTTCCAGAATGCATAATTCTGCACTATTACTTCAAAAAATATTTGGTTACTGTTGTCGCCAAGTGAGCCAAATCACACATCCCTGGGGAAGAATCGAAAAATATTGTAAGGGTGTCCGTTTGGTTGGAAATAGTGCTGAACACAGACTAAAAGAACAACATAGTCTCGAAGTAGGTAAAACTGGTATCTTACTTTTTAAGGCCCATTCCGTTCCCTCCTCGAGTTGTTGCAGATAGAGGTTGAAGTCTGCGAGGCATGGTTGACTTAAATCCTTGAACGCTGACGCTGGACGCTCTTTGAGAGCGTGGTAGTAAAGGGGCCTCATGGGCTGTTTTTTTGCAGATGTGGTCGCATCTAAATTAGTATAACGTAAAGCTACAACGATGTACACAAACATATTTGAGATGCCTAGCATGCTTTTCTTGTTAAATTAGGCGTAGTCAAATATATATTCTCTGGGCTGCAAAATACGGCCAAGGTGTTAATGAAAGCAGGCTTCAAAATGATAGTATTGTGTCCAACGCGATCCACTGATTCTGGCACTCGCCAAAATGAAAGAGAACACACACGTCGATTTTAAAACGCAGGGCACTGCAATGAATAAACCGGACGCGTACGAGGTCGGCCATCCAGCGTGCCGAGGACCGTGGCGTGCCTCAAAAATACCGGATACCATTGGCATCGCTTAATGGCTGTAACATCCGTTATCTAGAAAGAAAAACGTTTGTGATTTTTAAACCTAGCCGTCGAAGTGAGTGCTTCGGACGTGATGGCCAATGTGTTTCCTTTGCACTCCGACTTGTGATGGAAAGCTGTTTGTTCTCGATGTGTTTGCAACCTGTATATAAATATCAGAACTGATGTTCACTTTTAAAAGCAAAGATACTTTGCCAAATACTTTGGTGAATAATTTCCCAAGTGCCATCGTTTTTCCTTACGCCCGAATGGAATAATTTTGTCGATAACCTTCTGTCGCATCGGCTTTATTCAACCGCATCTGGGAGTTCCTCGCTCGCTGCTTATAGGCCGCATGCTTGCACGGGGCAACAGTTCTTTGACTCCCTCTTTTCTTTAAAAAAACATCTCCGAATGTTTCAGAGACTAACAAGGTGAACCCAAGGGGTACATCTGCACTAGGCGGCCGCTGCCACCGAAGAGACGATAATAGGAAGGTACACGACGAAATGGTTAACTTGCAACAAGCTTTGCACACTGCGCATTCAGCTGTGAAAAATTTGTGACGGGGCATTTACCCAATCCTGGCCTGCACTGTAGCTTCACTGTCTTGATCAAACGATGCGGAACAGCGGGTAAACAAAACATCCTGACAACGTGTGAAGACGTGGAGAAGGGCGAGATCACACGCGCCAGTGATTTCTTCCGGTGCAATAAAATTGCTCTCATTCACACAGGAAGAATTCTACTTTCTCAAAGAAGCATATTCATACCCATGCAGCGTGCAACGGCGCAACGAGCTCAAGAAGTGTTATACGGCAAAACGCAGAACGGCGACTTCACGTAGCGGTGTCCTAACAAATTTGTGTTATATTTCTAATGAAGTGGCAAGTTGCCTATTGTGCCGTGTGTCTCACTATAATCCTGTTCTTTTTTGCGCAGCAAATCTTTACTATATCATACATCATTCACAGTGATATCTTGTGAGAGAACTACTTAAAAGCCGAAATCATTCCAAGTAAAAAATGATAAAGGAAGCTCACACTAATGCGTTATATCTGAAGATAGGGAAGCTGTACGCAACATTTACGACTATCATGGAGTGGTCGCCGTCAGCGAACTACGCAATATTCACGAGAAATAATTTCCAAACATCTGCAATTCAAGTAGGTCACCGTTAAAAACGGGAACCTGTAGAGTTGGTCGGACTACATGCACAGTTCATGTAGGCACGCTGCCGTGACAGGGATCATTTGGATGGTTTTCCGTGCGAGCGCGGTTAAATACGATGATGAATGATTGTTGCTGAATTGGATTTAGATATATTGTTGGTGGTGACTCTTTTGCCTGGATCCTTCTAGGAGTTCAAGATAGACTACAGATGGCTTAGGGCAGGACGTAAGTTTTCTCGGCTAGCCAAGGCGTGAAGATACTTCCGCTCGACTTCAATATGGCCAAAAAACCCCATGATTTTTTTCTATCTCGTACAGAGCGGTGTACTTGCTTTCCGGCTCGCCAATGGTCTCTTGAATGTTTTGCGCTTGTAGTAAGACGGCCGCCAGAACATCGGTTACTGCCTTGAGCAGTGCAGTAATTACTCAAAAAAAAAGTCATTGCTGTTGAAGTAGCTTATCAATTGTGTAAGTACGGTCGGTCGTCACTCCGACACCAGGGACAGCCATAGTGTTCTCAGGCTGAGGGCGGCATTTTGAAGAAAAGGGCAGTCAAAATAAAGGTTAAAATAGCTGGCTTCTTTATAGCTGAAGCCCAAAGTGAACTCGGTCCTCGGTTTCGCAGCAGATGGTCGTCCTCCACGATTAATCTGCCCCAAAAGATATCCGAAAAATGACGGAAGCGAGACCCAAGCACGGCTGCCCAAAACATGGATCATAACTTGAATGACAGAGCGACTTTGTTAGTGATGATGATCATGATTGGCGATGTCCCGAGCGGTGTATTTATCACTTGCTTTGTTGCAGATTGCACGGTATATACATTCCGGTATTTGATGTATTATTTTTCTGTTCGTCATTTCTGTCAAGGTTTGTAAATCCATTCAAAGCCTCAATTTTTCTCTTTCTAAAACAGGCGACCAGAAGAAATAAGCATTACTTTTCCTCGGTTTTACCATTTTTGCTATTCATAATCTGCGCATTATTTTCTATTTATTTCAAACATAATTTATTCAGTATTGCCAAGAAATATGAATCATTCAAGGTTAACAAGTACCATTTTTTCGGGTTTGAGATTCTTTTGAAAAGGTGTATACACACGCATCACACGCATTCTTCGCTGTTTGAGCAGCGGCATTTTAGGCCTGTCGTAGCCTTTGATAGCGATCAATTCTGGCATCCCTCAGCTGTCGATTCGATTTGATGGTGGTTTATTTAACACAAAGAAGCAACATACAAGGGTATATACAGAAGGAGGTCCCGAAGTCAAAGACTGCAGGGGGACCTCCTATAAAACAAGCATGAACAAGTAAAAGTTTTAACAAACAGTGGTTACAGTATTATGTTTAAACAGACGAAAACAGATATTACAAAACTGAGAGTGCACAATAAAGTAAAAAAGCAAACAAACCATGTGATAAACGCAAACAAAATGAACTCAAATTGACTGAAGATGAGCACGTAAGCTATTTTTGAAAGAAAAAATACTTGAAGCACTATTTGTCAAGTGAGGCAAACAGTTCCATTCGTAAGCAGCAGAAAAATGAACAGCTTGTTTACGATAATTAGTTTGAGCTTTAGGAAGTAAAACATTGTTATGAAGGGAAAAACGAGTGCAGCTCTGAAGTGGAAGCTGGTTAGCAGTGATAATTTCGATAGGAAGCCTACCGCTGAAGAATTTTAATTCTATGATGTAAAGAGAATACTTAACCAAATTAAAAACCGATAAAATGTTATGTGCACGAAGCAGCGGTAAAGAACTGCAACGGAAATGACTATGAGTAATAATCCGTATGGCTTGATTCTGGATATGTTGCAAGGGGGATAGGTGCGTCTGGTATGTATTGCCCCAAGATGATATGCAATAACTAATGTGAATATAAATGAAAGCTTAGTACAATGAAATTAGAGTCTTCATCCCACAATAAGGACTAACCCTAATAAATATTCGTATTCCATATGCTACCTTTTTAGTTAACAAAGAGATGTTTTTTTGGAATTTGAGATGTTTATCAAGATCAACACCTAAAAAAGTGGCGTAGTCATAGCAAAGATGTAGAGTACCATTTAGGTAGATGTAAGAGTTTTCTGGGGTTATTTGTGTTGTGATCTAAAAATAATAAATGGAGATTTCGACGATTTAAGGGTTAACATGTTTTCCTGACACAATGCAGCTCAATTATTACTATCAGCATTAGGCTTCACAATTAGCGATTTTAAATTGATCTCAGTTGTAAAGATATGGTATTGTCAGCATAAACTACACCAGTTGAAATTTAAGGCATTGGGGGAGATCATTGATAAAGATTAAAAATAAAAGAGGACCAGGAAGAGATCTCTGTGGTACGCCTATATTTGTTAATTGGAATTCGGAGCAAGTACCAGAGATGCATACGGTTTGTTTCCTATCAAATAAATAACTTTTTATTTGCGTTAGAGCAGGGCCAGTAATTCCAATTGCATTTATTTTTTAAACAATATGGTATTCTTCAGAGAGTCGAAAGCCTTAGACAGGTCAATAAACAGCGCACCAACCAGATATCCCGCATCAATGGCGTCTTTAAATTTATCAGTTAGAAATATTAAAGCAAGTTCAGTGGAATACCCAGCCCTGAAACCGAATTGATTGGCCGATAGTATGCTAAATTTTGAAATATAACTTGTGAGCCTCAGAACAAGTAGCTTTTCGATAATTTTGCTAAAGAAAGATAATACCGCTATGGGGAGGTAGTTTGATATGTGAAGACTCTCACCTTTCTTATACACCGGTGTTAGCTTGGCGTTTTTGAAACGGATGGGTCTTAAAGATAAGATTTACAATGTGGGCGACTGCTCCAGAGACGAGATGAGCAATCAACTTGATATTTGAAGGCCTAAAGTTGTCTAATTCTGGACCCGTGTCGTTCAAATTGTGAATAACCCTATACACTTCTTCAGGCGAAGTGGGTAAAAGAAAAAAACTGTGAGGCAAACGTGGAAAATTTGTGTTGAGCGATTCAGGCGGAACTGGTCGGTTGGGTGTGAAAGAATGCAGAAAATCGTTTGCGATGTCAGATGGGTTGTCAAATGTACTGTTGTCTGAATGTATTTTTGTTACGGAAGGATTCACCGATGTTTTATTTAAGAAGCAGTTTATAACTTTCCATTGCTTTCGCAAGTCATTCCTCCCACTGGTGATTTCGCTCTCATCGTAATTTTTTTAGCGTCTTTGAGCAGCTTGCACAATACTTTAGAGTACGTTTTGTAGCGAGCTAGCAGACGCGAGTTAAATGGCTGTTTTTTTATATTTCTTATAACGATTGTCTTTCTTTCAAAGACATTTCAAGAGACTACCTGTTAACCATGGATTATGTGGAGCCGCAAATCTTTTTTTTGCAGTTGGCCCATCCAGCTGGCCGAGTGTGCCGCTGGGGCCCACGGGCTCGTGGCCGCCACCTGAGGAAGAGGAGAAGTTGTACATCCTCCTTTCGAAGTGGATTCAAATAAAAGTTATTCTCTCTCTCTCTCTCTGCAGTTGACAGTGGTACATGATATTTGAAGAGCATTAGACAACGTTGAGGCGAATAGCTCGAATGTTTTTTCCGCGTCGTCCTGGAGCAGAAACGCTGGCCAGTCAGTTTTTCAGATTTCTTCAAGAAATAAGGGCCCGTTTACACTCTGCTTAGTGAACAGCATACCGTCGTTCCCGGAGAACACGTTTTTGTGAACGAATATGGGGTAATTGTCTGTTATTTGGACCTCAATCACTCCTGAAGAGGGTACAGGAACGAGAGTAGATAAGGCGTGGTCGATCAACGTGTTAGGTCCAGTGGTAGAACATCGAGTTGGAGGTGTAATAAAACATTCGAAACCGTATCCGTTTAAAACGTTAGTGTATTCGACTTAAGAAGGAGTTGTATAGTCAAGTAGGTTGACGTTGATGTCACCCATTATAACGACGCTTTTCTTTTCTGATGATAACGTGTGCAGGACACTATTTAACGCTGTACTGAAATCAGTAAGACATGATGAGGGCGAACGATAAATGCAACCGATAACTAATTGCTTAGTATCTTTCGGAAGGAATGCATCAGGAAATTCAATCCAAACATATTGGCACTCATGAAAGTCCAGTGACAAGTCAGAGCAACGACGACAAAGATAATAAAGATGCGATCAAATTGCTGCCCCACCATCGCTGTCGTTCCTATTAAAGCAGTCATGGCCACCTACTGCGCTCTGGACCTTTCTTTCACTCCACTGTAGGCAACTCAATAAATGTAATAACTGTCATGCGGCGAGTTCCAGACTACACGAGTCCAGTGAAGTTCACGACGCATGAAATATATCAAGCCATTTTTTTTTCTTTCAATGTGAGCGATCCTACGGGACTGAAAATATATTGAAAATATAGTTTGCCTGCCGTCGTAACTATAATTTATTGCATCGAAGCTTTACTCCACTTAGGACAGAAGCGAGGACAGAAGCGCTCTATGTAATCAAGGGTAATGGCAATTTCCGGAGTCAGGTGACACGCTTCGGCCATACGGGCAAGTGAAACGCCCGAAGGCGTATGGGAGACGCCTGAAGTTGACGCCAATATTAACCATGAATACGGGGCACTAGCTACAATTTTAGAGTGTCAGAAACGGGCAATAAACATGTGCGTTACAAATACTTCAGACATACACCTATGTGAACTTGAGCATTAAATTTTGTCTGCTTTTTATGGATTACTGAATTGGATTGCATGGGTGGGCGGTTTTCCGGTAGGAATGCTCCTCTGAGTTGTTCTATCCGTAAAGCGTATTACTGGCTGCGCGACTGAAATTATAGCAGCGTGGCATTACCTCATTGCTTCGCAAGGGCTTTTTCAGAAAAATATACTTTTTAGCAAGCCACATGGCAGGCCTCAAGAAGCTTTTTCTTTACAAATTCGTTTTTGTCGCCGTGAAAAAAACATACCATGAGATATATGTGAAACCCATAATTGTATCGGTTTTGTACTACGTGGTCAAAGAATGTACTAATATTATGCAGTATTATCTTCAGCATAACTAGAGGAAGGGACAACTTGGACAATAAATAGTATAGTGTATTTTTAGCGTACTTGGGATAGCCCTAGATTGGCCATTACCCCAATTTTTATTATTTTCAGGTGTGTACCGTTAAAGTGTGAACGTATCTTAGAAACCTTAATATAAAGGAGAGCTATTCCAGTATCTTCTGTTAGATATTTTACGTAAATACAGACGCTGAACAAAAATATTAGAACGGGCAGACTCGTCGGATTTACCCGAATTTTAAGGTACATTAATGTGCACAAATTTTTTCAAAAGTGGTTTATTAAGGCAAATAAAGAAAAACCTGACGCCCCGTTGTTTAACAAACGCGATGGTAGAAAAGCACACCTTTCCCTTAAAGGATTCCTTCGCTGTCTTGTGGGTTGTGGCGATTCACAGAGTTTTGGTGAGGGGACAGTCGCCATCGCTGACATCAATACTGCTTCGGATTAAATCCCAACAGCATCTACCCGGTGATGATACCACAATCGGATAAATTTCAGCTTCGTAACGCGATAGACCCGGGTTCAATTCAGATCACAGGAAGCGTTCTTTTTTGGTGGCGCCTCATGTGCCTTCTGGTATCACCATCATCGTTTTGTGAAACTAGCTAGAAGAAGTTTTATCCCAGAAAGCTCAGCTTTAAAACCAAAAGAAGGTAGAATGCCGGGGGTTGTTTCCACGTATTAACAAGACCACACAAAAAAGAAAAAAAGAATAATGCTCTAATCAGCGCCTTGCCCTGTTTTTCTTCGGTGCATTCTCCTCCTAATCTTGTTAGCAGCATCGTGAAAATAAACGTATGATTTAGAGCACCAAGACGACGTCGGTATAGGGATTACCTATTTGTTTTTGTTGAAGGAGGAACTGAAGGGGTGTTGTAATCGTACTTGGTCTAAAAATCCTACAGACTGCTCATGCACTCGGTAGCTTGTATTTCTTAAAACAGAGTACTTTCACAAATAGGTATTTTAGATGTGCACGACCTTCATTAAAATATACTTTAGCACAGCGAGTAATCTATAGAGGTAGAGACATCCAAACTGATTTCAAAAAGCAAATAAATGCACATCTTGAGGCAAAAGAAAGTTTGTTATCCTCCAGTGACGCCTATGGCAGAATGGGCCAATGAGTGCTTCAATTTTGTAAGCCATCGCTAGGTGGTATTGGCAGTATCATGCCACGGGTGTTTTATTAAGAAAATTAGGCCTATATATGTCAACAGAGTAATACACGTTATCACCACGAAGGAAGACGAATTACTAGTCTACAATTTGTACCCTTTTTGTGGGCCGTCGAAATAAAGTGGGAAACAAAGCAGGGTTGTTTATGCTGACATAACTAAGAAGAGATTGCAGCTCTCCTTCTGGTGTTTGCGCTGTTATTTCTTAAACTCACATCTAAATTGATTTTAGGGTTCGGCTGAAAATGCATGGAGTGTTCCATAGCGGGATCTTGTTTCCTACGCGCTTTGATTTTGAAGAGAAGAGGTTTCAGTATTTTGTAACGGGGATAGAAGACTGGAGCATGCGCCTTGCTAGAATCAACCCATCAGGCTTTTCGGATAACGGCACAGCACGTTTCAGGTGTGCAATAAAACGTTTTTGGGAAAACATTCTTCTACAGATTGCTCTATACAGCACTGGGTTGGTTGAATGTAGGGTTGAACGCGCCAAAATACACGTGGGCTGGGATGCGCACAGTAGTTGAGGGCTGCGAAAGCATTTTCACCACGTAATATTTATACAAGCGCCAAAACATTGCCATAAGGGGGTTGTCATTCTTATTAAAATCATGATTACGTAGCCACAACGCAGCTGGTACACTGACATAAAGGAAGAGAACTAGAGCACACACGATCGAGAGTTACTTTTCTGCCCGTGCTCCAGCTGCGCTCCCGTCCCCTAATCATGTTCCACCTGAACGCTCAAAAAGCCACTTTAGTGCATTTGATTATGATCGATATTTTATTACAATGCCACCAAGATGGCCGCGGGCATCGATGGCAAAATGTATAGTTAATATTGTCCCTGGTAGGAAGGTATTAAAAGCTAAAAAACGGCCAGGCAGAATTTTGGTGGCTTGTAAGAAGGTCTAATATTGCTGCTCTCTCAAAAACTAAAAACTGCACTAGCAATAAACATGGGATTTTCTGCTATAAATTAAGATCCGCGTAGTAGCATCCGCTGTTGGAAACCCTCGAAAGTGTTTGCGTTGTTTGTGTCTCATGCTGTGCATAGAGTAATGAGGAGAATTACGAATAGGCCCTCTCTACCCCTGCACCCTATGTGTTTTCGAGCTCCACTGAGCAGGTGGGAGCATGTGCATGTGTGTGACTGATCCGCAATATTGATGAAGCAATTTTTATGTGTCTGTTGGGTAACTTTGTATTGTATAGGCAAAGTGAGGTTTTATTCATCATCATTATCAACATCATCGTCAACCAATCTACTCCCTCTGCAGGGCAAAGGTCGCTCCTAATAATCTCCCAATATCATGGTCCTGTGCTAACTGTTACCAATTTATCCCCGCAAACTTGTTGATCTCATCAGCCCATCTAACTTTCGGCCACCCCGCCACGCTTGCCTTCTCACGGATCCACTCTGTTACCCGTAATGACCAACGGTTATCTTTCCTTGGCATTACATTGCGTGCCCACGTCCATTTCTTTCTATTTCTACTAATATGTGTACAAAACGCTTTGTTCTCTGACCCACCCCTCTCTCTTCTTGTCCCTAATTGTTACACCTATACATCGTCCGTTCCGTTGCTCGCTGAGTACTTCTCAATTTAAGTTGAACCCTCTTAGCCCCCAATTGCAGACTTTCCAAGCTGACTCGGTGGTGAAGTGGAGGTCACCACTGTCCAGCAAGTTATTTGTTGATAAGAATGAAAGTTTCCTGAGAAGTATATTTTATAGTTCGTGCCATTTGTGTTATATGTAACCAGACATGCCGTGACGACCAACTACTTTTAAACATACATGCAGGTTTTTCTGCTGTGAAACATTTGCATCGTTTCCTTCTGCACTTAGGTGCCCACACATGCAGACGAATGAGGCCGTATGAGAAGACAGCGATTATACATCGTTAGGGTCCAAGAACACCGAACTCCATCGCTTCCCTGGTGTAAAAAATAAAGCTGCTCAGTACCAACACTTCGCTCATATTCTCATGTAGGTAGTTAAGGAATGAAGGATCCATGCATTATTCAAGGAACCCAAGAATTGTAGCTTGTTGTTTGTCTGTTTGTTTGTTTGCATTGCTTGCTCGTTTCCATAGTCACTGCTTTGTTGATTGAGACAGCTCATTTTCACACTTGATGCACAAGATGCTTAGACGGCGAAATTTCAATTGGTTTTTATAGGTGTGGAACCAATATGACTGACTTTTTAGTTCTCTGTGAAAACGTCATCCATTAGGGAAAAGTTTTAAGGGCAGCGAGCAAATATGTTATCTTGCGAGCAACCGCTGGTGGATGACATTCAAAGCCAAAGAATGTGCAGCTTTACCGAGATACATCACTGTTGAATTTTTAGGATCTTAGGTAGACTTCACGTGTAAATACAAGGCAATCCAGGAGATAACGCATATTAAAAAATTAACAGGATACGCAGAGCCCCCGCAGCTCACCCAGTCCACCCAATGGCCACCCAATACAGAAAAGGGCGTAAAAAGTAGCGTTTTGATGATTTATTTGAGGAGGGGCGAATGACAGGCTCTATCTTGGTTGTGGAGGAGTTTAGTAAATTCCTGACGTCATTAAAAAAACTGCAACAATATTCTTCCAAGACTCACCAACAAAAAACTGCGTGGTCGGCACCATCGAAAGACCAATGACAAGTTTCCGCCCGGGAAAAAATTCTTGCCAACTTTCACTGTTGCGGAACTTGCCGATTTGAATCAAGAATGTAGGGGCACATCTTTTTTCTGGAAGGATATATTCTGTTCGGAAGAAGAATGATTTCTTTACAGGTAAATTTTGTAGCCATGATTAACACACTGTGTGAACACCGCTAGTCAGTATCATCAGGTCCGATCTACTTAATCTACTAGGTCAGCAGAAGCTGTGCGTTACAAGACGCATCGATATGGCCGCACTCTCGGTTGTCCGCCTTAGACTATATAAAGTGTAATTTGAGAGTTACGGACATTTTGTCTCGGTGAATATTACAAGCAATGATGTGAAAAGCTCCAGGAGATTTCCACGTATCTGTAGCTTTCTACGATGGTGAGCCTCAGTTATCAGTGGCAGACTTGGTGCGTTACAAGGAAATGTGGTTTGATTTGAGTTGAGATGGAAATTCGATGTGGATGAGAGCTCATCATCATCATCATCATCAACGGTCTATCTGCACCAACTGCAGGGCGAAGCCCCCCCCTCATTATTCTCCACTTATATCGGCCGCGTGCTAACTGCGACCAATTGTTCCCCGCAAACATCTTGACCTCAGCTGCTCATCTAACTTTCTGCCGCCACCTGCCGCGCTTTCTTCCTCTAGGAATCCACTCTGTTACCCTTAATGACCTACGGTTATCTTACCTTTCCATTACATCCACAGCCCTGCTCCATTTCTTCTCCCTAATATCTAGTAATATGTCCTTAGCACGCATTTGTTCACTGACCAACTCCGCTCTCTTCATCTTCCTTATCGTTACACCTATCATCTTCCGTTCCATGGCTCCCTGAGTCCTTCTCAATTTAAGTTGAACCCTCTTAGTGAGCCTCCAAGTTTCTGTCCTGTAGGCGAGCACAGGTAAGATGCAGCTGTCACATGCTTTCTTCTTCAAGAACACTGGTAGGCTGCAATTCGTTATCTGAGAATGCCTGCCAAAATGCACTCCATTCCATTCTTAGGCTTCTGATTATCTCTGTCTCATGTCCTGGAATAAAGGGTCACAACTGCGCCCAAGTACATATGTTCGCTCACCACTACCACTGCCTCGCCACCTATCTCAAACCGATGTGTTTTCTCGATACTATGGATCAATATTTTGGTTTTCTGCATGTTGATTTTCAGGCCCGCGGTTCTACTCTGTCCAGTGGGGAAAGCATGCTTTGCAACTCGTCCCGAGAGTTATTTAGCAAGGCAACGTCATCAGCAAATCTGAGGTTACTGAGGTATTCTCCATTAACCATTACTCCACCTCTTCTAAATTCAATGTTCTGTATACTTCTTGTAAATATGCTGCGAATAACATTATAGAGATTGTTTCCCTTGTCTGACCCGCTTCTTTAGAGGTATTTTACGGCTCTCCTTATGGAGGATGATGGCAGTCGTTTGACCCATTGCAAATGTTCTCTAGTATTCTTAACTAATGCTCGTCCACACACTGGTTAGGAAATGCCTGAATGAATGCTGAGGTTTCTACCCAATCAAATGATCTCATAATCTATGAAGGCTATATATAGTGGTTCATTATACTCCGCGCCCTTCTCTATCACATCATTGATCGTGTGAATATAGTCCATTGTTGAATAGCCTTGCGAAACCAGGCTTTTTATTCACGTTGACTAATTTGTGGTGGCAAAAGTTCAGTTCGCGATTATCTTGTTAAGTACCTTGTAGATGGCTGACACTAAGCTGATCGGCGTATATGTTTTCCAGTCTTTCGTGTCCCCGTTCTTATAAATGAGGATGAAGTTTGCGTTCTTCCAAGATTCTGGTACACTCGCGGTGATTACATGTACATGTTTGCCAGTTTTACAAGTACACTTTTCCCACCATTAATCAAGAGGTCTCTTGTTATCTGATCTTCGCCAAAGAGTTCCTTACTTTTAATATCGTAACTGGTGGGATGTCTCTCCTCTTAAGTACTTTCTGTTTGGGCATTATCGTTGATGTGCCGGGTACTGTACCGAGCTATATAGAACCCCTCGGCTATTGTGGCTATTTTATCCCTATTTGTCTATTTGTAATGACACTTACTTGCTTGTCTTTAAGTGCATACATATGATTGTTCCCCACGCCCAGAAGCCTATTCACTGCTTTCAGGCTGCCTCTAATCTTACAGCACGTTCCAGACTCTCCATATTATTCTTCCGTATGTCAGCTGTCTTACTCTTTTAATTAACTACCAAAGCTCAGGTAGTTCTGCTCTGTCATCTGGGGTGAAGATTGTCATGCTTTGCAGTTTGCTATTTTGATCTTTTTTCTCCTTGCAAAATTTTACAGTAATGCTGATAGCCAACGTACCCTCAACTTGTATTGAACACTCCGAGATATTGTGTGTAAGATTGTCGATGGCTTCCTGTGTCGTGCATCGCGATCCTGAATTATTCCACTTTGCGTCTTACTTTTAGCTCATTGATAGGCTTGTTTCAAACTAGCTTGTTTGTTTCCCTCAAATCGTAAAATATAAAGTGTATTTCATTCTTATGCTCACCATTCGGGCTCCCCAAAGTCCACTTCCGACTCTCCCGTTTGCAGAGGAAGGTATTCCTGACGCGTAGAATTTTCTGTTCTGCAGACTTGACTTGAAGCGCTCCTGCTATATCTAAAGCCCAGATAATAGTTTCCAATTTCCTTGTCACCTGCCTGTGATTCGCCTACTTAAGCATTGAAGTCTCCCATAAGTACGGTACACTGTGCTTTTATTTCACCACTTGCCAATTACACACCTTCATAGAAGTGTGCAATGAGCTGGTAGCCGTGGCTGGATGTTGGTGCGTAGCTCTGTACCACCTTGAGTTTGCACCTCCTATTAGGCCTAATTACAAGACCGCCTACCATTTCGGTAATGCTATAGTATTCGTCCATGTAGCCAGCTATAATTTGTGGACTACAATTCCCAATCTCGGTTTTTTTCCACTAAACCAAAATAACATGGGACGTGCCCTTTTTCCAGCACCACAAAGGCTTTACCTGTCCTGCTAACCTCACTGATCCTTGTGAAATCCTATTTATTGCCCTCTAAAAATATTGCTAAAATCAAAAGCCATTTTGTTCTTTTCCTGCCAGAGCTTGTATCCTCACGATCTCTAGAAATCAGATAAAATTAGAGAATTTTATATCTCCGCAGATAATGAAGATTCCTCGTGTTTCGAACAAAACAATTGTGTTTAAAAACTAAATACGTTAGGTTACCTGGGCAAGGCCAAACTGCCGAATCAATTCTAGTACACTGCTGTACTCTTCAAAATGCAGGTACTGTGAAATAGCCATTTCTGAATCATCTAATGAATACGCTGGTATTATGTTCAGCACCAGGTTTAATTAGGACAGACTCGGTAGCGTGTATGCATCTTCTTTTCATTTTTTCACTACAGCCATGAATCGAAGTTTGTTTTCTAGCTGCTCCTATGGTTAACGCCTCGTAGTAAATCCCATAGCTTCAGGTGCTTCGCCGTCTCCTTTACTCATTTGTCCTTGAAGGCGTCTCTTCTGCTTTATTGAAAGATTTTCTCCTTATTGACGATCTCAAATTCCTTCGTGGTTTAGGGTTAGGATAGATGGTCGTGGCCGCTGGTTAGGGTCCGTTCATTTGATTTCGCCATAACCGCTCCTCTTCAGACCTGCCTTACTGTCCCCAACCCGACGGTTACATCTGGAGCGAATATGATTGGGCATGGCGGCACCGCTTACTCATTTGTCCTTGAAGGCGTCTCTTCTTCTTCATTGAAAGATTTTCTCCTTATTGACGATCTCAAATTCCTTCGTGGTTTAGGGTTAGGATAGATAGTCGTGGCCGCTGGTTAGGGTCTGTTCATTTGATTTCGCCATAACCGCTCCTCTTCAGACGTTCCTTGCTGTCCCCAACCAGACGGTTACATCTGGAGCGAATATGATTGGGCATGGCGGCACCGCTACGGACATGTGGAGCTCAAACCCTTTCGTCTTTCTGCTACAGGCTCTTCTGGGATGCCTGGTGCCCAGTTCCGGTTCCCCTGAAGACGCTCATTTTCGCAACGTTGGACTGTGCCCAGCATCGATCGCGTAAACCGGGCGATGTTTTGACTTGGCTCGCAATGCGTCATGGTCTTGCCACCTGCGCAGCTTCAGCGATGTACTTCCCGACCGCACATCGCCCTCAGTGACGTCATGGACAGATCGCCCCTATAAATTGGAAGACAACTTCAAGAGCAGCATTGGGCACGGCGGCACCGCTAGGAACATGTGGTGGTCAAACCCTTTCGTATTTCTGCTACAGGCCCTTCTTGGATGCCTGGTGCATAGTTGCGGATCCCCTGAAGACGATAATTTTCGCAACGTTGGACTGTGGACAGCATCGATCGTGGAAACCGGGCGATGCTTTGACATGGCTGGCAATGCGTCATGGTCTTGCCACCTGCGCAGCTTCAGCAATGTACTCCCCGATCGGTCACCGCCCTAAGTGACGTCATGGACAGATCGCCCCTATAAATGGGACGGCCACTTCAACAGCAGCATTGGGCACGGCGGCACCGCTAGGAACATGTGGTGCTCAAACCCTTTTGTCTTTCTGCTACAGGTGAGGAAGCGCTCTGTAAATGCTATCGTAGTAACGACCAATTCCTGTTAGTGCTTCGTTTGTCTTCGTTGTGTGCCTATGTCACCCCGTTCAGTTATCTTTTATTGTTGCTGGCAGGCGATGTAGAAAGCAATCCTGGTCCAGATATGGCCGAATTGTTGGCAGAAATCGGTAAACTCTCTGTAGATATAAAGAGTATTAGGAGTGACAACACATCTACTCAGGAATCTTTGCTGGCTATTCATGGCAAGCTAGATAAATTAACCCTACTAGAAGGAAGACTCTTATCCCTCGAGGAGCAAATATCGCAACTTGAAAGCAGCATAAACCATCTCTCACGCCAAAATAGCTATCTTGAAAACCAAAGTCTACGCTCAAACATAATTATCTATGGTTTACCGGAACCGGACGACGAAACTGCGGCTAGCCTTTTGAATGAAGTATCGTGTAATCTTGTGCAAAAAACACTAGGTATTACGGTTTCCGGCTTTAAAAGAATACATCGCCTAGGGACTAAGAAGACGGAAAACACACCCCCAGTTATCCTAAAACTGCTTGAATGTAGAGATAAAGTCAAAATATTTAAAAATTACCCCAAACACTAAGGGTCGGATATATCGGTAACCGAAGACTTTTCGGGAAGGATCCGTAACGTAAGGAAAAACTTTGGGGCAGTGGCAAGCGTAACCATGACAGAGCAAGAGAAGGTAAAATTGGTTTTTGACAAACTTAAGGTTAATGACTAACTTTTCATTTAGGGTGATGAAATTGGCGACAAAGTTCCTCTAAGCAAACCACACAAAAAAACGTGAACGAGTAATTCATTGCGAGACTTCATCAGACCTGGTGGTCGTCAGTATAATGCAAGGAGTCTTGTTAATAAGGTATCTGATCTCGAAGCTTTCCTGTTTGAACATGACCCCCATGTTATCACAGTCAAGGAAACATGGCTCTGTGCCGATACTCCTAACTCGACCATTTTTCCACCTGGCTACACAATATTACGCAACGACAGAGGCTCTAGAGGTGGTGGCGTACCCATTTTGGTAAAAAACCATACACTCACCACCCCTCTCCCTGATGTAAGTGGCGCAGAAGCACTCTGGTGCAAAATTAAACCTAGTAATTCCGCACTTTGTGTGGACACAATGTACCGACCACCCAATTCGAGCATTGACTACCTCAAAAAAATGTCAGAATATATGCAGCAGCATTTCCACCCATCGGATAAAATTATACTTACTGGTGACTTTTCTCTGACTGGAATAACATGGCAGGCCACAAATTGTGAATCGTCAGATAATGCTCTTGAACAGGCTTTGTAATACACGGAGTTCATTATCAACTTAAAAAAAACTCATTCTTGAACCAACATGGGTAACGCCCCACTCGCAGAACATTCTCTATTTACGTTCGTAAACGATAACTTTACCAACACAGAAATAGAGTGGGAAATTATTGAAGGTATATCAGACCACAACGCAACAAATATTCTCTCGTCTTGAATTCGGCATTGCGCACAGAATAAGAGATAGCATGGGTATACGATTGGGCAAATGCAGACGATGTCAGTATTATAGATGCTTTAGCCTTAGCGCATTGCACTTTCACCAGCTGCTTTTGCGAACATTCTGTATCACCGGATGCCCTCTGGAAATTCTTTAAAAGTACTGTTGAATGCTGCGTATCGACATATGTTCCCACACAAGTAAAACGAGTCAGATAAAATAACTCTTGGATTACACGAGACATCATCGATTTAAAGCGTAAAATCTGTCGGCTGTGCAAGTTAAAAAATAAAGGTGCTTTGCCCTTCCATGTGCCAAAAATAAAGGAACTTTCCTTCAAATAAAAGCTGTCATCAAAGAAGAGACGCGCGAATGTACTAATGTAACATCAACAAACTTCATGACGTGCTGCCCCCAGAAGTTCTGGCGTTACTTCAATGCTAAGAAAAATATTCAGAATAGGATTCCGCCCAGTGAAGCATTAGATAAAGCTAACATGTTTAATAAATTCTTCCAGTCGGTATTTACCGTACACGACGGAAACCGCCCGCAAATAAGCCAGCCATCTCAAGCTACAAACCGCAAAAGAGATGAAATTACCTTAACTGAATCCAGAATATTTTCTCTATTGGTAATTTCAATCCTAAGAAATCATGTGGCCCCGACAATATACATAATGCTGTTTTGGTAACGTACATGGAGTGGGGTTCAAAGTATTTACTCTTAATATACAAAAGGCCACTACATTTGGGTTTGCTCCCTAATAATTGGAAAATAGCTAATGTTGCACCAGTACCTAAGTCTGGTAAAAGCTCTGATCCCTCAAACTACCGACCCATTTCTTTACCTTGTGCATCAGGAAAAATCTTAGAGCACGTAGTTCTCAAGCACCTAATTGCCTACTCTTAAGAACATGGACTAATCAATCCAAATTAACACCACTTTC
Organism: Haemaphysalis longicornis; assembly: GCA_013339765.2. Lineage (NCBI taxonomy): Eukaryota > Metazoa > Arthropoda > Arachnida > Ixodida > Ixodidae > Haemaphysalis > Haemaphysalis longicornis. The sequence goes on along the minus strand of CM023455.1, from coordinate 57,225,082 downwards.
GAAAAGGCTTATCCACGGTAACTCAACTCACAGAAACATTACACGATCTAGCTTTGACTCTAGATAACCGATGACAAACAGACATAATCTTTCTCAAACTCAATCAGTTACTCTGATAAAAACGTGCACGAAATAAAGATTGTTTGCTGCTCTTTGTCTGTTTTCTGTGAACACAACTTTATACCTCAGCGAATCACTTTTCTAAACCTTATTGTTTACTTTGTTCCCTACGGTGTAGTGAGCTTGGTATGCGTCCTCTGTAGGTTTTTTCAAGCATAGACAAACATTTTTAGACAACAGTGTGAAGCCAATGGACAAAACGCATAAAACTAAGTACGCCTGTATTTCCCCAGAGCCAGGGTTCAAAGAAGAAGCGGAAGAAGTACTCTAGACAATCTAAAACTGGTTTAGCTCTGTGCCTGCGGACACGCTCCGAAATTGTGCTGCTGTCCGTTGTCTGCGGAGCCTTGAACCTGAATGGCATGTTGCACGCCTTCCTCTACTCAGACGTGATGAATGTCGACGGTTCACTGGAAAACGCGGCCATGGTGGGTAAAAAGCCCCCTCTTCCCGGTCGAGTAGTGCACGGCATGTTGCTGGCGGACGCCACGCTGGGCACATGCATTTCTGCGCTGCTCGCCTGCACCAGTGTTATGCAACGAATGGACGTCCTAAGGACCACCCTAGGTCTCAGCCGTGCAAGGATCGGTTACAACCTTGTCCTCCTTGTCGTGCTCTTTTGCCGGGTTCTGACAGGCCATTATGACCTGCCGAGGGACTTGTTCCCCAGCGGGACCTATGCTGCAGGCGAAAGCATCATGGGCCTGGGCTACGATATCGCCTACAAGGTGGCCGAGCGAACAACCCTGCCTCCTCGAAGGAACATGAAGACCTATCACTGCGTCGCCATCGTTCTCTGGTCATTGTGGATGATATTGGACTTGCTCGTATTATATCGACTGGAGAAGTATCGCGATCAGCAGGTCTCCTCACGGAGTATGATGACACCATTTCAGGCCATGAAAGCGGACGTCATGCGCAGCTGACTTTTGCCGGTTTTCTTGATCCTGTATGTAGACGTTTTATATAGTAAATTTTGATTTATCATAAAGGTCTTGGCGAATTGTAATAAGCGTTGCCTGATTCACAAGAGGCTTCGACAGCTGCCTCATGCGAAAATATTACCATATTTCACCAGCAATAAAAAAATGTCGGATATGACGTATTTCCGTTTACTTCACTTATTTTATTCGTCGGCAGCACATCACGTCTTCTTACTGTTTTTTTTTTCTTTTAAAGGTCCTCGTAAAGGACATACGTGAATAAACACGTGAAACTACTATGGGCTTTTTAATCAGGCAGTCTCAAAGGCTGGCCATTAATTAATGTTCTTGTTTCTCGTTTCTTACTACGGTGCCTGCTATATCGGATGAGGTATATTTTAATTCCCTTTTCAACTACTTTTGTAAAGAGGTCTGAGAAAACATAACTAAAGTTTCTTATTTTTAACCCCCCAGTTTCTAGTTGTCAGAACAAAAATAAAAATACCGGGCGGTGTAAATATACCAACTCTGGCTCCTCCTCATCTTTGTGGTACGCTTTGGTACGCTGCAGAAGAGACCGGTATTCATAAGCACTTAATAGACATAGAGTCAAGGATACCGTGTTTCCTATTTATGTGTTTCGGTTGAAAAGCAGTGCTGCAGACTTAAAAAACATTTTTCTGGGGTAGAGTTAACAAGAAGAATTCTGAGGGCCATGCACGCACACAGTTCGGGCGCATTTCAAACACCCGCCCTGTGTGCGCTTTTATTTCCTTAGAGATATATGTGAGCGTTTAGTATTTTATTTTGTTCATTTTACAATCCACATTCCAGACAAAGCTGTGGTGCTATTGTACTTTGTAGGTATCACAGGTTACTAGGGTGTAATTCGTTATGAAACGAATGTTAGGGGTACTTCATGGAAAAACAGTTTTAAAAAAGCCTTTTTCTGTGGTTTGTTTGCAATATGAAACCTCACACTCTTGTTTTTGGTCACTTTCGAATCCAAAATCCTCATCTAGCACATGACAACACAACTGCAGGGAGTACTTGTTTCTGGTATTTAGGAGTAAGAAGCTCTTCCACCATTAGGAAAGAAGGCATGTTTCGAAGCAGTAGTCCATTTCTTAAAGCTCCGCACCCCCCCTTCGACACAAAGGGTTATCGCATAATGTAAGTTTACGTCATTTTTATGATCACCAATCGCGCTCATCCACGTCCACTTGTGGTTCTGACGTTTGCAGAAGAAGGTATTCATGATGCGTAGATTATTCCAATATGTGAACTCGACTTCTAGGTCTCCCCTGCTATTTCAACAGCCCAGGTAATATTTCCCAACTGCCTTGTCACTGGTCTGATTCTTGCCTGCATTGGCATTGAAGTCTCCCATAATTCCGGTATACTGTGTTTTTGCTATAGCTATTGGCGATTCCACATCCTCATAGAAGCGTTCAATTAGCTGGTCGTCGTGGCTGGATGTAGGTGCGTAGCCTTGTACCCCCTTGAGTTTCTCTCATTAGTCCTAATTACAAGACCGGCTACCCTTTCGTTAATGCTATAGTATTCGTCTATGTTTCGATTTATGATTTATGAACCCACTCCCGCTTTCCTTTTTGTCCACTAGACCACGGTGACATAGGACGTGTCCATTTATCAGCACCTAAAAAGAATAACCTGTCCTCCTAACCTCATCGAGCCCAATGACATCCCATTTAATGTGATCTAAAAATAGCCCTAAAAAGGCGTTCTTGTTCTTTTCCTACCACAGATCCTCTCATGATATCTTGAAGTCAGATAAAATTACCGACTTCAATGTCTCTGCACAGTATAAAATATTCCTGATATTCCAAAATTAAAAATGTGTTTGAAAAATAAACCCGTTAGCGTATCTGGGCAAGGCAAAACTATCGAATCAATTCCTGTACACTGCTATACTTATCAAGATGCCGGTACTGTGAAATAGCCTTCTAGAAATCCTTAAATGAATATCTTGGTATTAGGTTGGTTCAGCGCAAGGTTTTATTGAGATCGACTCGACAGCGTGTTTGCGTCTTCTTTCTATCGGTTCACCACAGCCGTGATTTGGAGTTTCTTTTCTAGCGACTGTTAAGGTTATTGCCTCGAAGTAAATCTCATATCTTCGGGTGCTTCGTAGCCTCCTTTGCTGATTTGTCCTTGAAGCCATCGCTTCTGCTGAAATTGAAGGTTGTTCTCCTGATTAACGCTCTGAAATTCCTTCGCGGTATGTTGGCTGTAAGTTAAGGTCTGTTCAATTGTTACGCCGCGCCCACTCCTCTTCAGACCTTCATTACCATCACCATGCGATGGGTTACATCTGGGGCAAACGTAGCTAATTGAGAGAGGAAGAAAACTATTTTTTAGTTGAAGACGGGCTGTCATCTTGTTGGGAGGAGAGGGATTAAATGATGGTGTAAGACGAAGCAGGCACTAGAATTGCGACAGCCTTGTTGCTTCGTGAATCGTCTAGGAGGGATTGTTGAGAGTCCATTAGAGTATATTAGGCATCAATAAAATTTTTAAAAAGATGTGTAGTGGGTAGTTAGCCTGATAATTGGGTGGGCAGTCTTGAGATGGCCTCTACAGCCTTACTAACTTCGTAACAACACGTTGGACGGCATTACCCTAGTGTTGTGACTGTGTCTTATCAATATTACTTTTTTCCTCTGCTTCCTATTTTTGGTTCCTGTTACTAAGGCAGAGATTCTTCAACAGTCGCCTTTGCGGTGTTTTTTCAATGTAGTGATTGAAAGGTTTTAGCACATGGTCCCATCTGCGGACAAAAAATCTGGCTGAATCATGAGGTCAAGACATCTGGCTGCTTGGGTAAAGTTTAGGACAGGTGACTCTGACAGCTCAATGTGAGTTGTCTTTTGTGTGTTCCACCCGAACGGCCAAACCGGCTACGCGCATTGACTAGCCAGAATCATGAAAGTGAGAGTATTCCATACACCTCTTTTATTGAGATACAGGTAGTGCGTACATGCACAACTTTTTGTTCCAGTGCTCTTCGGAGACATATTTATGCGTCATTTTCTTTCCAAGTCTGTTTTAGACGGGCACTTCTGCTACGATGCATGACAAAAAGTCATTATGACATGATTTATTCCACCGCCAGACCGATCATGGAGTTCCTAAACAAACCTTATTTGCCGAACATTTGAGTAGAAATGATCCACGGAAGCGTATTTTGAGAAACCTCCCGGAAATAAAAAGTCGTGAATGGCTATCTTTCGAATTCAGAAGCTCAGCCCTATTTCATCAGGCCAGAAAAGACGAATATACGCTCACTTTATCAATAGTTGAGCACGACTGCGGCAGTATTCAAATCTAGCTACTAAGCGGTGTTAGAAAAAACCAAAATCGCCGTGCCTTCAGCGAGTTGGAAGTAAATGACGGTATACTTTCAATGCGAACCACGTACGTACAAGCTCCTGTTGTGCTAGATGCTCAGTGGTCCTGAGGGAGGAGCTAATGCACGAAGTTGTTTACTGTGGAAGTTTTTCTCTCGCTAGCGTCATGATAATAATGGTGATAATGATGACGACGACTTTGATGATGATCATTTTCATGGTGTTTCCAGTTCTCACTTTTAAGGTGGGATTGGCCCAAGAGTAATCATTCACTGTGGTTATTTGCGATATTCAGTTCCGAGATAGGTACATACGGGGCACCCCCCGTGCGCAGATAAACGCTGTTTCGCACGTTTTACTTTGTGCGCCTCAATTCCAATCCCTTCCAAATGACGCTAAGCCACTTTTGTTTACAAAAGTATGGCGCAGAAAAGAGATAAATTTATTTCACAATTCGAAAATGTGAGGTAATGAACAACGAAATTGGTATAGCGGAGGCGCGAACGCAAATTATTCGCTCAAAACAAAAAGGAGAGCAGAATAGCTGTTTTACACTTACATCAAAGAATAGAAATGTCAAAAGAGAACCAATAGATGGCACTGGGGAGAGCACCGAAAATTTATGGCTTCTAACCACAAGAGAACATAACGTCGTAGTTCGGACTGGAGTCCAAACTTAATCAGTTACTCTGATAAAAAACGTGCATGAAATAAAGATTGTTTGCTGTTCTTTGTCTGTTTTCTGTAAACACAACTTCATACCTCGGCGAATCACTTTTGTAAACCTTATCGTGTACGTTGTTAGCGGAACGGTGCTTTCCCCACTTTGTAGTGAGCTTGGTATGCTTCCTCTGTAGGTTTTTTTCAAGCATAAACAAACATTTTCTAGACAAAAATGTGAAGCCAATAGACAAAACGCAAAAAACTAAGTACGCCTGCATTTCCCTACAGCCAGGGCTCAAAGAAGAAGCGGAAGAAGTACTCTGGACAATCTAAAACTGGTTTAGCTATGTGCCTGCGGACGCGCACCGAAATCGTGCTGCTCTCCGTTTTCTGCGGAGCCTGAACCTGAATGGCATGTTCACGCCTTCCTCTACTCAGACGTGATGAATGACGACGATTCACTGGAAAACGCGGCCATGGTGGATGAAAAGCCCCCTCTTCCCGGTCGAGTAGTGCACGCCATGTTGCTGGCGGACGCCACGCTGGGCACATGCATTTCTGCGCTGCTCGCCTGCGCCAGTGTTATGGAACGATTGGACGTCCTAAGGACCACCCTAGGTCTCGCCGGGCAAGGATCGGTTACAACCTCGTCCTCCTTGTCGTGCTCTTTTGCGGGTTCTGACAGGCCATTATGACCTGCCGAGGGACTTGTTCCCCAGGGGGACCTATGCTGCTGGCGGAAGCATCGTGGGCATGGGCTACGATGTCGCCTACAAGGTGGGCGAGCGAACAACCCTGCCTCCTCGAAGGAACATGAAGACCGATCACTGCGTCGCCATCATTCTCTGGTCATTGTGGATGATATTGGACTTGCTCGTATTATATCGACTGGAGAAGTATCGCGATCAGCAGGTCTCCTCACGGCGTGTGATGACACCATTTCAGGCCAAGAAAGCGGACGTCATGCCTAGCTAAATTTTGTCGGTTTTCTTCATACTTTATGTAGACGTTTTATATTGTAACTTTTGATGTATCATAATGGTCTTGGCGAATTTGAAGTAAGCTTTGCCTGATTCTCAAGAGGCTTCGACAGCAGCCTCATGCGAAAATATCACCATATTTCACCAGCAATAAAAAAATGTCGTATATGACGTATTTCTGTTTACTTCACTTATTTTATTCGTCGGGAGCACATCACGCCTTGTTACTGTTTTTTTTCCTTTTAATGGTCCTCGTAAAGGACATACGTGAATAAAGACGTAAAACAACTATGGGCTTTTTATTCAGGCAGTCTCAAAGGCTAGCCATTATTTATTGTTCTTGTTTCTCGTTTCTTACTACGGTGCCTACTATATCGGATGAGGTATTTTTTAATCCCCTTTTCAACTACTTTTGTAAATAGGTCTCAGAAAACGTAACTAAAGTTTCTTATTTAAAACCCCCAAGTTTCTAGTTGTCAGAACAAAAACTAATAAAACTATCGGGCGGTGTAAATAAACCAACTCTGGCTGCTCCACTTTTTGTAGTACGCTTTCCTACGCTGCAGAAGAGGCCGGTATCGATAAGCACTTAACAGACATGGAGTCAAGGATACCGTGTTTCCTATTTATGTGTTTCGGTTGAAAAGCAGTGCTGCTGACTCAAAAACATTTTTTTCTGGGGTAGAGTTAACAAGAAGAATACTGCGGCCATGCACGCACACAGGTCGGGCGCATTTCAAACACCCGCCCTCTGTGCGCTGTGTATTTCCTTCGAGTTATATGGGAGCGTTTAGTATTTTATTGTGTTCATTTTACAATCAACATTCCAGACAAAGCTATTGTAGTATTGTACGTTGTAGGTATCACAGGTTACTAAGGTGTAATTCGTTCTGAAACGAATATTAGGGGTACTTCATGGAAAAAAAGTTTTAAAAAACCTTTTTCTGTGGTTTGTTTGCAATACGAAACGTCACACTCTTGTTTTGGTCACTTTCGAAATCCAAAATCATTATCTAGCACATGACAAAACAACCTTAGGGAGTATTTGTTTCTGCAATTTAAGAGTAAGAAGCTCTTCCACCATTAGGAAAGAAGGCATGGTTTAAAGCAGTAGCCCATTCCTAAAGCTCCGCACCCCCAATTCAACACAAGAGTTATCGCATAATGTAATTTTACGCCCTTTTTATGATCACAAGTCGGGCTCATCCACGTCCAATTTTGGCTCTGACGTTTCCAGGAGAAGGTATTCATGATGCGTAGATTATTCCGTTATGTGAACTCGACTTCTAGGTCTTCCCTGCTATTTCTACAGCCCAGATAATATTTCCCAACTGCCTTGTCACTGGCCTGATTCTTGCCTGCATCGGCATTGAAGTCTCCCCATAATTCCAGTATACTGTGTTTTTACTATAGCTATTGGCGATTCCACTTCCTCATAGAAGCGTTCAATTAGCTGGTCGTCGTGGCTGGATGTAGGTGCGTAGCCTTGTACGCCCTTGAGGTTCTCTTATTAGTCCTAATTACAAGACCGGCTACCCTTTCGTTAATGCTATAGTATTCGTCTATGTTTCCATTTGTTATTTATGAACCCACTCCCGCTTGCCTTTTTGTCCACTGGACCACGGTGACATAGGACGTGTCCATTTTTCAGCACCTAAACAGAATAACCTGTCCTCGTAACCTCCCCGAGCCGAATTGCATCACTATTAATGTGATCTAAAAATAGCCCTAAAAAGGCGTTCTTGTTCTTTTCCTACCACAGCTCCTCTCACAATATCCTGAAGTCAGATAAAATTACCGACTTCGATGTCTCTGCACGGTATAAAATATTCCTCATATTCCAAAGTAAAAAATGTGTTTTAAAAACTAAACGCTTTAGGATTTCTGGGCAAGGCAAAACTGTCGAATCAATTCCTGTACACTGCTGTACTTTTCAAGATGCAGGTACTGTGAAATAGCCCTCTTGAAATCCTTAAATGAATATCTTGGTATTAGGTTCAGCGCAAGGTTTTATTGAGATCGACTCGACAGCGTGTTTGCGTCTTCTTTCTATCGGTTCAACACAGCCGTGATTTGGAGTTTCTTTTCTGTCGGCTGTTAAGGTTATTGCCTCGAAGTAAATCTTTTATCTTCAGGCGCTTCGACTCCTCCTTTGCTGATTTGTCCTTGGAGCCATCGCTTCTGCTGAAATTGAAGGTTGTTCTCCTGATTAACGCTCTGAAATTACTTCGCGTTATGTTGGCTGCAAGTTACGGTCTGTTCAATTGTTTTCACCACGCCCACTCCTCTTCAGACCTTCATTACCATCACCGTGCGATGGGTTACATCTGGGGCAAATGTAGATAATTGAGAGCGGAAGAAAACTATTTTTAAGTTGAAGGCGGGCTGTCTTGTTGTTGATAGGAGAGGGACTGAATCATGGTGTAAGACGAAGAGGGCACTAGAATTGCGACAGCCTTGTTGCTTCGTAAATCGTCTAGGAGGGATTGTTGAGAGTCCATTAGAGTATATTAAGCATCGATAAAATTTTAACAAAGATGCGTAGTGGGTGGTTAGCCAGATAATTGGGTGAGTAGTCTTGAGATGGCCTCTACAGCCTTACTAACTTCGGAACAACACGTTGGACGGCATTACCCTAGTGCTGTGACTGTGTCTTACCAATAATACTTTTTTGCCTATGCTTCCTATTTTTGGTTCCTGTTACTAAGACAGAGATTCTTCAACAGTCGCGTTTGCGGTGTTTTTGCAATGTAGTGATTGAAAGGTTTTAGCACATGGTCCCATCTGCGGACAAAAAATCTGGCTGAATCATGAGGTCAAGACATCTGGCTGCTTGGGTAAATTTTAGGACAGATGACTCTGACAGCTCAATGTGAGTTGTCTTTTGTGTGTTCCACCCGAACGGCAAACTGGCTACGCGTATTGACTAGCCAGAATCATTAAAGTGAGAGTATTCCATAAACCTCTTTTATTGAGATGCAGGTAGTGCGTACATGCACAACATTTTGTTCCAGTGCTCTTCGGAGACATTGTTATGCGTCATTTTCTTTCGAAGTCAGTTTTAGACGGGCACTTCTGCTACGATGCATGACAAAAAGTCATTATGACATGATTTATTCCACCGCTAGGCCGATCATGGAGTTCCTAAACAAACCTTATTTGCGAACGATTGCATAGAAATGATTCACGGGAGCGTATTTTGATAAACCTCCCGGAAATAAAAAGTCGTGAATGGCCATCTTTGGAATTCAGGAGCTCAGCTCTATTTTATCAGGCCAGAAAAGACGAACGGAAGCTAACTTTATCAACAGTTGAACACGACTGCGGCAGTATTCAAATCTAGCTACTAAGCGGTGCTAGAAAAAACAAAAATCGCCGTGCCTTCAGCGAGTTGGAAGTAAATGACGATATACTTTCAATGCGAACCACGTTTGTACAAGCTCCTGTTGTGGTAGATGCTAAGTGGTCCAGAGGGAGGAGCTAATGCACGAAGTTGTTTACTGTGGAAGTTTTTCTCTCGCTAGCGTCATGATAATAATGGTGATAATGACGACCACGACTATGATGATGATCATTTTCTTGGTGTTTCCGGTTCTCACTTTTAAGGTGGGATTGGCCCAAGAGTAATCATTCACTGTGGTTCTTTGCGATTTTCTGTTCCGAGATAGGTACAAACGGGGCACAGCGTTTATCTGGAACGGTGCGCAGATAAACGCTGTTTATGCACGTTTACCTTGTGCGCCTCAATTCCAATCCCTTCCAAATGACGCTAAGCCACTTTTGTTTACAAACGTATGGCGCAGAAAGGAGATAAATTTATTTCACAATTCGAAAATGTGAGGTAATGAACAACAACATTGGCATAGCGGAGGCGTGAACGTAAATCATTCGCTCAAAACGATAAGGAGAGCAGAATAGCTGTTTTACACTTACATCAAAGAATAGAAGTGTCACAAGAGAACCAATTATTGGCACTGGGAGAGCACCGAAAATATCCGGCTTGTAACCACAACCGAATAGAACGTGGCAGTTCAGACTGGAGCCCTAAAATGAATCATGTCCTTTGAGAAAAACATGCTCAAAATAAAGATTGCCGTTTTTTGTTTTCTTCCTGTAAACACAACTTTATAGCTCGGCCAATCACTTTTGTTAGCCTTATCGTGTACGTTTTTATCGTGAAGGTGTTTTCTGAAGTTTGTAATGAGTTGATATGATTCCTCTGTAGGTTTTCTCAACCGTAAGCAAACATTTCTAGCCAACAATTTGAAGCCAATAGATACAACGTATACAATATCTACACTTTCATTTACCTACGAGCCATGGTTCAAAGAAGAAGCGGAAGAAGTACCCTGGAGATTCTAACTGCTGCTTTAGCCATGTGATGTGTCTACGGACGCACTTTGAAATCGTACTGCTGTCTGTGATATGCGGAGCCTTGAACCTGAACAGCATGCTGCACGCCTTCCTCTACTCAGACGTGATGGATTTCGACGATTTACTGGATAACGCGGCCATAGAGCGTAAAAATCCTCCTCTCCCAAGTAGAGCGGTGCGCGGCATCTTGCTGGCGGATGACACGCTGGGCACCTGCATTTCTGCGCTGCTCACCTGCGCCAGTGTTATGAAACGAATGGACGTCCTCAGCGCCACCCTAGGTCTCACCTGGGGAAGGATCGTTTACAACCTCATCCTCCTTGTGGTGCTGGTATACCGGGTTTTGACCGGTCATTACGACCTGCCGAGGGACTTGTTCCCCAGCGTGACCTATGCTGCAGGAAGAAACATCATGGACCTGGGCTACAATGTCGCCCACAACGTGGCCGAGCGAACCCTGTTGCCTCCTCGAAGGAACATGAAGACCGATCACTGTGTCGCCATCATTGTGTGGTCATTTTAGATAATACTGGACTTGTTCGTAATATATCGACTGGAGAAGTATCACCAGCAGCAGGTCTCCCGGCTCAGTGTGAAGACACCAGCTCACGTTAAAATAGCTGACGTCATGCGCCACTGACTTTTGTCGGCTTTTTATCCTTTAGGTTTGTGTTTTATATAGTAATTTTTCGATGCGCAATTAATAGACTTGAGGACTTGTAATATGCGTTTACAGCAGCGTTCCCAGATACAGAAGGGGCTTCGACACCAGCTTCCTGCAAAATTTTACTAAGTTTAACAGACAAAGTATATCAGATATGACGTTTTTCCTTCTACGTTTCTTGTTTTTAATCGTCGGCAAAAAAACACGTCGTCTTACCGTTTTTTTTTTAAATTTTACTGTCCCCTTAATATGAAAACTATGTGAATAAAGGTGTGAAACAACGATGGACTTTTTAATAGTGCCGTGTCAACGAGTAGCCGTTAATATAACGTTCTCGTTTCCTATTACGGTGCCTATTATATCGAAGGAGCTATATTTTATTGCCCTTTTGAACTAAATTTGTTAAAAAGTTCTCAGGAAACTGAAATAAAATTATGTGTTTATGTCCGACCAGTTGCAGGTAATCAAAACACAGAATAATCGAAATACTAGGCGGTGTAATTAAACCAACATTCACTGCTCCTCTTTTCCAGGTATGCTTTCGGACGCTGCAAAAGATAACCGTACCCATAAGCACCTAATAGACACGGAGTCAAAGATATCGTTTTTTTATGGCTGTGGCTAGCGTTCCGTCCAGAGGGAACCGAGCCCTGCGGGTTATCCTTCCGTCCAGACGGAATACAACTAAGAACTTAGCGTTCCGTCCAGATGGAGCCGGCGTGAAATTTGTACATCCTTAGCACAATCCATAGCACAATTTTTCACCACACTAACGTCCACTTTTTTGCATGTTGAAGTTCTTTTTCGCGATCAGATTGATTTCGAAGAGCGGCGACAAGCTGTTGCTGCCGTGGTCTGGGCCGGTTCGAGCAGCTTTCAGTGCCGTGCGGGCAGGCGCGCCGGAATGTTTGCAGGCACGGCCGACGGGCATGCCGATCGTCTCCGATTGCTGACAACGCACCATGATTGCCTGCTTTCGCGAACGGCGCGGAACTCGTAAATTTAGCACGGCTTTTATCGTAGTTGATCGGGTGGATGGGGAAACGAGCTGCTGCTGCCTGGCAGTCGTGCTGACTGCGAGAGCGACGCAAAGAACGCATGCGCCTCTTGGGGGGTAGCTTTGGGGCACCCGCTATTTGAGAACCTTCGTCTCCTCCAAACGCCAGCTGATTTTTTTTTTCGCCTCCGCTCTTGCGCCGCCACTTATGTCCGAACTGACTTGTGGGATTCTGAGCACTGCGGCTGCGGGAACTGTAGTTAGCGTGACCAAACTGAGTTGGCCACGGTTAGCGGGATAACCGCACTTTCGTCTGTCGTGTAACGCAGCAAACTGCGGTTTTGTCTAACCGCGGTTCGCCTAAACGTGATTAACTGTGCCCGTGTAACTAGGGTATTATTCCAATCACCTTCGTTATTTTTTACCCAACTGGACAAACCGATTCCGCTAATTGACTAGCCAGAGTCACATTTGATTTATAATCACTCTCACTGAGATGATCGGCCGTCAAACGAACTGCCAAGGTCGACCTCGCCCGCTTCACAACGACCAGCTCAACCAGTCTTTCTAGATATTTACCCAGCCCAATGAACCGCTTCCGCTCATTCACTTTTTTCCAGAATAACCGTTAATTAGTAATCAGGCCATTAAGAACTACAGGTGCTCGTAGCTCTGTCGATGGATACGTCGGCCTTGGCTCTAGCGAGCAGCAGCGAAGCGGCCGGTTGAGTGCAAAATCAAGGCCGACTGCTCTCACCGCGTCAACTGTGAAGTGGGCACGAAGTTAGGGGTTACTAAACGCTGGCACAACCACGCAAAAAAAAATCATGATCGGCGAGAATCGACCCGGGTACAATAGCGCCATAATCCAGGGCTCAACCTCTGGACCAAATCAGAAGAGTGAGCATGGCTTCTAATCAACCGGTTTTCCTTTCGTCTGGACGGAACTGTACAAATTTCAAGCCGGCTCCGTCTGGACGGAACGCTAAACTCTCAGTTGCATTCCGTCAGGACGGAAGGATAACCCACAGAGCTCCTTTCTGTCTGGACGGAACTTTAGCAATTGTATGTCGTTCCGTCTGGACGGAACGCTTGACACGACCTCTTTTTATTTATGTGCTTCTGTTGTAAAGCGGTACGGCAGACACGAAAACAACATGTCTTCTTGGGGTACAGTCAGCTAGAAGAATACTGCGGGCATGCACACACCCATTTATGGCGCAGTTCAAACACCCGCCCTTTGTGTGATGTATATTTTCTTCAACGCATAAGTGAGCGTTCAATATTTTAGTGTGTTCTTTGGACAATAAACATTCACGACAAAGCTATTGTACTTGGAAGTTATCACAGGTTACTAGGGCGTAATTCATTATGGAAGGAATATGAGGAGTACATCATGGATAAAAAATTTCAAAACACGTGTCGTTTTATGGTTGTTTATTTGAAATATCAAACGTCACACTCTTGTTTTTGTCACTTTCAAAACCAAAGTACTTATCTAGCACATGACACCGTAGCTGCTGCAAGTACTTGACTCTGGTGTTGACGGGATAGAAAATCTTCCAAACCTAGCAACGAAAACATGGTTCGAAGCAGCAGCTCATTTCTTATTGCTGCTAACAGAATAAATCTCGGAATATAATGTATTTAATTTTTAATAATATATTTGACTAAATTAGCATATAATTAGCACATCCTGAACACATTTTGAAGAACTGGGGAATTTTCGGAATGCGTTATCTTTTGTATGGGTCAATGCGGATCAGTAGAGTGAAGTACCTGAAGTTATCATTCAGATTACCTATCACAACACCATTTTAAGGGATCCGAAGACATGGATATTGGAAGGCATTTCAAAAAGGTATCACAGTAAATTGAACAGCCAATAGACTAAAACTACACAAAAATGATCCTTCTACACGTGTATTGAGATACCAGAATTTGATATTGGATGCAACGTGCAAATAAAAATACTAACAATATTTATTCTGTAGGTGGCTTAAGTAGTTACTCTTTAGGGCCCTATAACTTACTTAGAATCGCGGTATTAGTACTACAATTCAAACTATAAACGGCACTTGCACGTTTAGTAAATTAAAGCTCGTCACAGCCCAATAATAAAGATATAAAGCAGCCATCTGGCGCTGAATACTCTTTGAAAGCATATTTGAACTATTGTCGGCCACCGCCACCTACGAAAGATCACAAAGTATTGCCCTTAAAGGCACCTGTCGCCTAAATTAAACCACATTTTCTCGATAAAATATAAACGCGTAATAAAGGAGTCAGAACACACATACTACAATAGAGCTGTTAAGATACAATGCTTTTACACTTTTGAGACAGACATACCATAAATTGTACACACATTTTTTTTGTTCAGAAGTGAGCGAAACAAACACATAAGAACCAAGTCTAAACTAAAGATGACCAAGTTCGGTTCAAAAACGTTTTTGAAGGCAAGGTTTGCGAAAATGTGTCTAAGCTATAAATTCAGTTACGTAACAGGTAAGCCAGAGTCACCCTGATAAAAATATCCTGTTGACAACAAGCACATTGACCAGTGCTAATTTATTAGAGCATTGCAAAACATAAACGAATAGAACAATCACTCGACTTTACTATCACAATGATTCCTTGTGGTGCGCCCCTTAGGCGTGTCCTGGCAGCCTTCCACGATCGGCATTTAGTAATTTACGGGAGAGCTTGCAGAACGGTAGCCTTCCGTTGGCCGACCCCACGCTAGTCAGCCACTAAAATTCTTTCTCCCGCGACTCCAAATATCTCTTGCCGTTCTGTACGACTTCCTGGCACTTTGGCGCATTGATATGTATCCCCGTCACTGTCGGAATCCCTCCTGTTTTCTTTTATTAACATTCGTTGACAATTCATAGTGAAGTCGAGCCAAGAGAAAATACAGCAAGCTTATTTACAACCAGAATAGCATGTTTAAATATACAAACAATACGTACAAAAGACAAACCTTCACCGCAACAAAGCATACCATGCATGTGATGTGCTATCCGTGCTATGCAAGGAATATATTTCATATACTTACCATATATCGGCGGTGCTCGTGTTTGGGAGTGGGTCGCGACAATGACAGCACGACGGACAGTGCTGCAGTGTCAGGTTCTGGGGAAAAATGATTGGCAACAAGCGCAACATGGGACAAGACCCTGCATTTGTATTTCCCGAGCAGTTCAAGGCAGACACGCGGAACAGACCCAGGTATGTATGACCAAAGACCATACCGTTAGTGATATGGTAAAGTCTAAAACAAAAGTTCAAGGGCACGTGGAAACACAGTATACGGCTTACACTTTTTCCAGTATTGTTCCACCATTAGTCCGGATGAAGCATGGCGCCGTAGGTATGGGTCAGTCACGGCATGGTGTCGGTGGTTGTGGTCAGGTTACGCATGGAGGTCCACTGCGGTACGCCGTGTCTCGGGCTCTCAGAGTTGCAGCATACGCTGCCCTCCTGGACGCACAGTCGTCCCCTCGCGATGCTTGACTTGGTCACCTGCTGACGCTAGGTGGCGGTGTTTTGCGTAGGCAAACGCTGCGAGGCGCTCGGGTCCGCGCGCCTGGGGGCTGTCCGTCCCCGCAGTAATGCCCCAAAGACGACGGTGATTATGGTGCCTTCGGGGTGTCTAGAACGTACATCGCAGAGCACGTCTTTTTTACCATCGTCTTCTTCCAGTTCACTTCCTGACACGCACAAAAGCATGCAAAGAATAAAACAAAGCCGAAAGTGGAAGTTTGGAATGTGAAACTGTAACTCGGTTGCTCAATGCCCAAGAGCGTGCGTGTTCTGTGCTTCGGTACAGAAGGACCTAAAAGGACCACACAAGAGCAAAACATTTTAAATGCGGAGCATTTCTAAGGCTCGCCTGGTCCTGCGTCGTTGATGGCGGCGCCGTCCACACGCTCACTGCGCATGCGCAACTCTCCTCCTTACACCCACAGCTCCGCGACACTACACTACAAAATAGTTAGCGGCACCCGGTTTCGATCCCACGACTCTCTGGCCGCAACGGGAGGTACGCGCTGCTCTTCCCTACGCTAGAAATCCGGGACAGGAGCAGGTGCTACGAACGCGCCTTATGTCCTTGACTCATTCAAACTACGTCAAGGAGCTACTGATACAACGAAGGCACGCGAAGCTGAGCGCCAACGGAAACGACGAAGTGAAAACTTTAGGGGGGGATGCTGAATTTCCCGTAGGAAAGCTGTGGCGGAAAGCGCCACGCGTCTTGGAGCTCAACCAGCCCCGTCTGCAGCGCCTCTGATGCTGATTGTGGCAGGATGCCCCTAGGGATTGACCAACCAAAGATTCCATCACGAGATAGGTTCGCGTTCAATCACTGTCGTCACCTTCCCGTAGGGGAACCGCCGAAGAAGAAGAACCTGAACACAAAGCTGTGAAGAGGAGGGCGTGTACATTGCTCTCAGCCGGTGCACAAATGTCAACAACCTTTACCTCACCAAAGCTGACGGAGACTACCGATTCTACCACACAGACAACATCGACAAGAACATGATGGACGAGTTTCGGCGCCTCGACAACCACCGCCTACTCACCGTAACACAACAGCACTTGCGTGTCTTTGCCACGGGTGTGGACCCGGACGCGGAATTCCCTCTGGCGCTCGTAAAAACCAGATCACTCAACATAACAGAAACACAAAGGAACCACAGGGAACCGCCACGATGCTTCGCATCCTCATCAGGGTTCCCCACGGGAAGATGGTGTAATTTTTTTATCATTTTTTTATCGTGAGTATTTCATTTCTAGAATGTACACACGCCATATGTGAAAGGTTCCATCCGCGTGGGCAATAGTAAAACACCGACCCGAACGCATAGGTAGGAACAAATGGGAGCAATATAACCAATACTGTATGCAAGCAAAACCTGCGCGGACAGCTAGGAGCTAGAAGCGGCAATAGAAAGCTTGACTACTACCAAATGTGATAGAGCGCCAGCTTCCCATCGACCACCGTGTGCAAATCGAATGCCCGAAACAGCGAAACAGCGCTGAGGAACAAAACAACAACGAACCTCAAGTCGCACAAAAGTATCCTCTTTAGACACGTGGTTCTGTTTCTCTTTCCTTCACTCCTTATGCAAAAACAAATTGACATCATGCATCCCACCCATATACAGGTCACGTTATGTAGTTTTTCTCTTACAGTCCAACTCACGTATGCGCACATGGCGTGCGAGAGAGGAACAGAACGAGAGATAGATTCTACCTCTCTAAAATGCGCGCTGGAAATCATCCCCCCGATGGTCGCTGCCTAGTGCGACCAAGTGTGGATGTGGGCAAACATGAAGCAGCAACTATGGGATGCAAATGAAAGGTTAGCAAAATAGCGTAAATTTGAATAGTTTAGGGGATAAGCCATGTCACACAATGTTTCACCAGTTTTCACCAGATATCATCTGGTGTAGCCATTCTGGGACAACAACACCAGGCGCCCCAAAATTTCACCAGATTTCCTTAATCTGGTACATTATTTCATCATCTGGCAACGCTGGTTTCAAGAGAGGTACAATTTTCTGTGGTGCAGAAGATGAGGGTTCGAATGACATGTTGTGAGAAATGGTTTCAAATACCATACAGGAATTGATGTGAACGTTTTCTCTACTTTAATTCTTTTCTTCCCCACAAATTTGTCACCTTCAATGGTCACGCGTATGGTGGAGTATTGACCCATTAGGCGTCCGCACCTTTTGCAATATTATGTAAAAATTACCAAATTTCTTAAGGCAGCTTAAGGTCCACGTTTCCTAAGGTCCACGTTGTATGCGTGGACTGATTTCTTCAGGTACCATTGCACATCGCTCACCCCATCAGTGATAGTCCTTACCTGTGCGATAATTTTGATCATAATTAAATTGATTTTAATAATTCGTTGACAGGAGGCGAATTAGAACAAGAATGCGTCACAGTCGCTAAAAATTCACTTCTTCTGTTTGAATTGGTTATCTGTAGGAAACAACAATTCAAATAGGTTGTAAAAGTATTTACATAATTTAAGTCTGATAAGGTCCAACTCAACTAGGTACAACTCAAATAGGTTACGAACACAACGACAGTAATTTAAGGTAGTTAATCAGGGGTCGTTACCGTATATTGTTGATCTGTTGGGTATTATAATAAAATAGTACTCTGAAGTGCTGGCTTTGCAAATTCACCCAAGTTTCTAAATGGGTAAAAAAACCACATCGTAGGCTTGTATCATTACAAATAAATTCCGTGTAAGTAACGCTAGACGTCAGCTTCGTTAGGCCTATATTGTTGGTTGCAAAACGAATGCGTGTCGCAAGACAGTCACAGAATATTGTAAAACGCTGTATATACTGTTTTAAGGTAACTACGAGCGCGGTAAACACAATTGGGTGGCAAACGATAGTAAAGCGGGTTGGTATTACTTGGCCCACCCTTAAACACACCTAATACATACAAAACTTTTTGTGGAATGATAAATGTGTAAAAGTGAGCTAGGAGAACAAGTTACAGTAAAAAATAAGGGAAGTTTGGTCAAATCAATTGCACCACGGGGGTTGAACCCAAGTGTACTCGGGAAAACCCTGAGGCTGTACTAATGAGCAACTGATTCCTTTTTTTCTTCATAGCATGAAACATTTAGTACACTCGGGACCGCACATACCTACTAAGAGATACTATATAACATAACAGGCATCTATCAAGGGCCCCTTACGTTATACTGCAATCTGCCCCCTATTACATACGAGGCAAGAAGACACACACGTCCCATTGATGCAACCACTCCTATGGATTACTCTTCGCTGCATAAACAAACGTGACAAACGCAGCCAGTTCCCGTAAAACGGACTAAGGTGGCCGGAGTTATTCCGCCTTCCACTCAGTCATGCGCCACTACCAGAAACAGTACAAACCATTATACCTACAAACACGTCACAAGGCACCCGGTTGACATCAAGAGAAGGCACGAACACAATTTTGTGCAGAGCAATGTGACCGTCCTTCTTAAAACATCGGTGCAAAACGTCGTACACAAACACTGCATAAGGGCACAATACAGAGCAATGATCAATTTTGACTGTTGAGTGCTGAGGCAGAAATATTTTGTCAAAAGAATAAACATTCCCTTTTTCGCGATGCGTTCTTTTACTGCGATTTGGGTAGAATAAAGTTTGAAGAAAGGCGTTTTAGTATTTGGAGAAACACGCGTGGTCCCACACGTAAAACATTAGTTTATTATCACCTAAGTAAGGGCCGCGATAAAAAAGCCACCATTATTAAACGTGCAATTAAAGTGCTTCTCAAAGTTTTCTTGACGTATGGTTACGTAGCGGCAGAATTTTTCAAGGAATACGGTACAATAGCAAAACGTATGGGCACACAAGCTCATGCCAGCTTCGTAATAACATCACCCGTACAACGAAACAAAAAAGTAAAATATAAACGTACGCGCTTTTGAAGTATGGTAAGTCAAAGTGGATGATCCGCCAGCTTGTAGAAGTTTTGATGCACCAAAAATTGCATTCAAGCCGCACCCCCCCCCCTTCAGACGAATAAACTACCGCGGAGCGTGTGTTAACCGTTGTTGAAATGAATAGGCTGAGAACTTCAATAAAACAGTATGCGGCGCTGGAGGCGCACAAGAAGTGCCTACCCTGCACCTATCTGGAAATAGAATATCTTCTTCCTTCATTGCTTTTTTGTGCGTGAATATCGGTATTTCAGTTCTCAATTAGTTATTTTAACCGTCCCACATATTGTCTAAGCACTAGATAAGCATTACCATTCCGGTATAAGCAAAAACTGTTGTCCACTCCACTATACAGGTCTTTTGTCATCACTCTAGATTCGATGCATTTACCGAGTAGTAGTTTCTTATTGGTGAAGTCGCGTTCAAAAAAAGCATTGATTGTTATTGCACCAATTTTCCTATTCCTCTTCCCTGAGCAATAAAAAGTATTTATTGGGACACCAAATACTGGCCGCGCTATGTTCACCGGCCAGACGAACTGCAGGCATGCGAATGCTTAAAATTACCAAGAAAACCTACTGTTCTTGAAGGTCTACGGCCGCAGAGTATACATGCGAAATTTGTGTACGACGAAATTGTTTATTGTAGTCACGTTCAACTGATAGCTTTTCCGGCATAGACGAATTTTTAAGTGCAATGCACTTCTTAAGCGACCCTGAACCTGCGTCCACCAGCGATGTCCGCATCACATACCCACGTGGGGGATTGGCCAGGAATCTCCTCGTCTTCCTTGGCAACGGGGGAGATTGGCGCGCGCTGCCTGGCCGCTGACATGGCACATACCCACGTGGGGGATTGGCCAGGAATCGGGCGTGAGAAGGGCTAATGCACCCGCTTAAACGCATCTTTCTTTCTTTGTAGTTGTGTGTGTGTTTGATCTCTCTTTTGCGAACATTACCGAACCGCGCAAATTCAACTCGTGCATTCGCACTTTCACATTCTACCCCTCGGGGAAATGCGGGGAATTTTTCGAGCTCGTCTGCCATTTGTTTATCTCGAGTAAATGTTTATTCAAACCATTCATTTAAAAAGTACAGCTTGAGCTAATATCGTCATGCGGCGCCCTCAGAGTTCGAGCCTAAATTTGCAGTCTGCGGTACAACCAGGATAACCCCCCTATATCTTTCATACCTACAGAGTAGGTGTTGGCCTCGCCTGGCGCGTGGTGGCTCCGTTTTTCTCGTTGTTCGGTTCTTCTACAGAATTATGTTTGCTACGTGATTTGACGGCGTGGTATGACTGCTTTATTTATTGGTGAGGCTGGAAGCGAATGTGCACACCGCTACTCCATTTCATTAATAAAGGCTCATATACCCGGGTATATAAATAAACCATTCACGACAATTTTTGTGAGTTCTAATAGTTGTCAATAAAATCTCCCCCTTCGTTGGTGTTCATGGATACACGTTAAAAGGCTAATACGCCACCTTATACATTGAAGATATTCCTGTAGAGATAAAAAACACATTGAAGGCACGAACAACGTTATTTTGAAGACCTGCATCAAGCTATGTTCCAAATAAATAAGCTTAACACATCACACTGCGGTTATCTAAAGGCAGTTTCTTGAAAGTTCACGTTTTTGCTGGGAATAAAATGAGCAGTTTAACGTCACTTCGGAAACACCTTCTCCGGGCACTCCACATGGGCAACATGGTTAGTTTGCCAACCTGATTTTGAACCTAATGGAATTTGTATAGGCAACGCCCAATCGCATACGATGGAACAGAGGTCAAGCTAGGTGCAACTCTGCACAAGCACAAACCAAGTAAGCAAAATGGATCACGGAAGCAACGGGAAAGCGCTCTTCTTCTGAGTTTCAGACTGTCAACTGTAGCGTTTTTGTTTACAGTCTTGTTTAGTGGGAGCGGTAGGCGTTTATTAGAACTACTCCCATTTCGGCGTGTCAGGAGCATTTTAGATCAATGACGAGTGCGCTTAATGTGTTGAAATTGTGTCAACTGTCATCTACGTTTGGGTCACGGCATATAAAAAATGCTCCCTGGAGAAAATTTTGTGGTCCTTGCCGCTCCTAAAATACCTAAAAATTCCGTGCACATACCTCGCGGAGACCGCCGGCCGCTAAAAAACCAAGGAAATGCCAAGAGCTAGTGTGCGCAATTTGCTCTCCCTTCACGGCGCACATTTGCCAATCCAAGCACACCTACTTCCGGAGACCGGCCAGGATTGCAGCGACGGCCCGGTAGAGAATAAAGAAAGGCCGTGTCTAGGGTGCCGTCGGGCGGTATTATAAGCACTCCACTATATCAACGTCCACCGGCGTTTCGTGACAAAATTGGCTCGTCTGGCACTGCATCGCTCTAGATAACGTAAAGCCAGGCTACCTAACCTAAACATAACATCAGATAACCTAACGCACACAAACAAAGAATTTAAAGCACCAAAAATAATCTAAGGCACAAACATTATAGTGAAATGTTAAGACGAAAAAAAACAAAGGTGAGAGCCCGTCTCGAACCACCGGCCTTGGGATCAAGAAGCTAAGACAGATCCTATACACTACAACGACAGACCCTTCGGACGGTGCTAGCCTTGCCTCAAATATTCAAATGTCGTCGGAAGGCACTCTAGCCATGCCTGCGGCAATCAGCTACAGTGCCATCGGACGGCACTCTAGACACTCCGAAAAAGAAAACACGAGAATGCCGACCAGTCACGTGTGCGTGCATGGCTGCGACCCCCCATCGTCCCCAGTGCATGTCTGTCAAGCCAGGCATTTTCTTTTTTCTTCCAACTTTGCTTTTTTCTTCCACCCAACTTTTTCTTCATGGGAGGAGAAATAACAAAAACGTTTTCGTCTCCCGCAAACTATTGTGCATTGGCTGAGCCATTATCTGCCGATCAACCACGATTTGGACAACTTCGACGCCCCTTTCGCTTCATATCCGCTGAGAAGGCAGTCGTGTGCACGCTGCGTTTCTACGTGGCAGGCAGCTTCTACAAGAGCATTTGCAGCGGCCGCATTATCGACGCCTGCAAGTAGACAGTCCGGTGATGCGCGCAAAATTGGACCACAATAAATTCGTTACCCTGACCTCCTACGTTTGTGTACTTCTCCAAAAATGGCTTCCGCTTGTTCTACCTCGAGGTTTGTCTTTCAGCAGCCGATGCGGGCGATTCATTTAACATCGGTTCGCCAAAGAGTTTCGAAGGAGGTGTTGCAAAACTGTGAGTTTTATATATCGTCATTGCGGCGAAAAAATTCCCTTGAACCATGAAGTGTCGCACCCTACTTTGAAGAACGTTTCTTTTCCGGCTAGCTCAACATACAATCAATGGGCCCGCATGTAATATGAGTCCGCATGAACCTATATTACATGCGGGCTCATGCGGGCCCATGCGGGCTCATATTACATGCAGGCCCATAGCTTCATATTACATGCGGGAACAAACAACTGTACGCAGCTTCTTTGACAGAGTGCGGGGAAAGGTAAAAAAATGAAGTATACAAACCGTAAAATACCTTACACTTATAACAAACGTAAACCCAACCCTACCCAGAGCACCTCAATATTGTTCCAAAAAACTCTCCACCAGCATTGAGGTGTTTTACCTCTGTTTTCAATTGGCCTACATAAATTTAGTCGGGAAAAGGTTTGGCCATGTTGGTTCACAGCCACACAGAAAAGAAGCGCAGTAATTTCAGTATTTTTTTATTATCCACAAATGTATAATGAGGTATGTTGGTTCTGTTTTTTATTGTTCTGCATAAACTTAGAAGCGAAAAGGTTTGGGCGCGTTGGTTCACACCAACACAGAAAGCAAGCGCAGTTTTTCATTTTTGGATACATCGATGAACTTGCTAAACAATGTGTTTTGTATGGAGTGCATGTAAAGCACCAGTGCACATCGTCTTGACACGATGCTGAGGTTCTGCAGGTGCCATCAAATGTGTTGTTACGTACCCACATTTTTTAGGATGAGCGCAATATGCGTTCATTCTGCGAAAAAAAGAGGATTTTTTATTTCGCGTCAAGAACATTTCCGCAATTGTAAAGAGTAAATGAATCAAAACGGACTGGTGATGCGGTAGATTCGAACCCCAGCTTACACAGTAGCAGTTCGATGCTCCACACACTGAGCTGTAACAGTACATGTCAAAGCAAAACATTTCTTACCTAGTCGACACGAGTTTCGCGGTCGCCAGAAATTTGACGTTCATTTACCGCAGCTGCGCTGTAGCTTTGACAACGCATCACGTGGCTTACCGTGCCGAGATCCGCCGCCGCCACCTGTTTGGCGTAATCGCTTTCCGCAGCTGGGTCGGGGCCGGAAAACGGGACTAGCCACGCCATGGCTGAGACAAGCGCCGCGTTCCTCAGTGCGAGCTTGGCCATGCATGAAAATGTGGCCAGACCGTGTTCTCTGAGGGTTGTGTGGTAGCCAGATACGACCCCAAAGGTATCGCCCGTGGGGCCGCCTTATGACACAGGGTGGAAAATTCCGAGTGCACGGAGCAAAGTCGGAGACCGAAAAAAACTAGCCGTTCGGCACTAGAAAAATGCCCGAAACGGGACCACAACAGCCGACAAAGGCAGCCCTTGTATATTAATTAGAGCCAAACTCAAGCGTAACGAAAGGAAACCAACATAAACCTGGCTAAATCAAGCATTTGCGTTGCATATCCGGGGATGCCTGAGCTAAGCCGCAGCCAATATTTTACGCGGAAGCCAATGACATTCGAATAACTGCGGAAGGGAAGGGGAACTGGAGCAGCATATTAAATGCGACAAGCAATAAAGCAAACAAAAACACAAACCCGCAGATAAAACGTAAGTCCTAACCTAACTATAACGGCGTTTAACGTCAGGCACTGACACGCAGTGATTTAAATACTGAAACCTAGTCACGAGCATCTCTTCAATGTTCACAGACTGCACTTGCCAAGCTCTCCTAGATATTGGCGTTTTTTTATCGCGCAGGCTCAAACTAACGGTCAATCATCCTCCCTCGCCGTAGACCATGAATTCAAGCAAAAGAAGAAATAATAAGAACAATGCTGTCACTTGCTACTGCGACAAAATTGAAATATAGCAGGTTTGAAGTGAAAATATTTTGTTGTGGTACGCTTGAACACATCCATAAAAACACCTCATCGCAATGCCTTTTACCTCACTTTACACGAGAACATTAAAAAAGGGCATATTCCTACTATGGAAGAACCCTGAAACAATAGGTCCTTGTTTTATTAAATACTTTTTCCGGCCACTAAGAGCAAAATAACGAAAGTCGTTGTCATTTTTGCTATTCGATTCTTCGTTACACATGCCCTATTGGGGAATTGGTCTGCAATTGAGAGCTCTCAAGAGGTAATGTGGACCTTCGCAAGATTTCTAAATCTGTGAATCCTAAATGAAAAAGCACTAATAGTGTGTGCCCCGTGAAACCTGAATGTGAAGGAACGTAAGTAGGGTTGCTGCACACCAGCAGCGGCCAAATCCAAATTCCCTTCAATGTGTGGCGTACGCCAGTGTGCTTGGAGACGTTATTTACGCAGTAAAACTACGAAATAAAATAGCTGAGACTGACGCAAACGGAGTGTATCAAAAAGAAGCCGGTAAAAGTAATTAATGTCATTAGACACAGACAAAAAGCAAGAAAAATGCAGAAATAATATTTATCAATATAGAAGGTGTTCGTGCGTATCCCCAGAGTTCTGTCTTCAAATAACGTATGTAAACTTAAGTGTCCCGAGGAAATTTTATAAGGGAAATTGTACAGAAGGTTTAATAACGTTTTCCCGACCAACAATTATTTAAAAGTGGCGTGTTTCTATCACCCGCTTTTTTTTCCTCGTGAGCCATACGCAATAGTCTTGCCTGGAGCGAACAGAAAAAATTGCGTGTGAAAAAAATCCTATAGAGCTGATATTACATCCGAAGTAATAAAATATATCAGCTTTGTAGTGAACAAAAGTTTAACAAAGTACATGCGCCGTAAAGTCAAGCTGTGGGATTCGCTTGCGCCCAGGGTCCACAAAAGCAATGGTGGAGTGAGAAAACGTTCATAAGAGTGCGAGGCACCGGTATTCGCGCCTTTTTAGCGAGTGGTGCAATGTTCCGGTTAATTCATACCAATAACCATCAAATCGAATCAGTCGCATTTGAAATCATTTTCTCCTCCGACTTAAACTACAACTATGATGTGAATGGACTTTGCCAGGTTTCGGCTCATTATGAGCTTATCTCAAAATTAGGCTTTCTAGAAGAGAACCCGTGCTCGCAAAAACCTCCAGCGGTATTTGGGGAGCACCGTGCTTTTTTTATTCGGCTATGTTGTTTATGGTCACGCGACCCAAGATGTTATTATGATACCGTTAGCACCGATTACACGCTCCAGTGAAATTTTTTGTTAAGGAATTTCTCACCGATACAGTCTACACCATGAAAATGATAAATAAATGTTACACTCTTCTGTTTCCAAAATGCATATACTATTTCGTAAGTATTCTTCCGCTCCTCCTAACCTCACTCTTGCGATGAAGTCATATCTGACTTGTTGAAAGGGTACTGAGACGAAATTTTAATGCTGAGTTAACTATGTAAAACGCTTCCTTTTCATCAGGAGATATCTCCCAGCAAGTTTCAACAGCAACCGTTCAGCGAAACATATTTAAAATTCATTTTAATCTTCGCCCGCACGAGAAAGCTCAAAGCGGACCGACATGACATCAACTGCTACTTGCCCCAAACTGCCGACGTCGGGGCTCCCGTGACGAACCCGACGCGCTGGCTCTGGTTGGCGTGCGCTGCTCGGCCGAGTGTACACGTCATGGTTTTGGTACTGACGTCACGCTGCCCGGAACTGTTGGGACGGCGAAGACCTCGGCCGGTCTGGGCGCGCGCTTGCAGAGCGGCAGCGATATTGTAAGAGTGGTGACGTCACGTGATACCGCCTGTCATGGTGGCCACTCGGCGTTCGTTTTGTCGAAACCGAAACTGACACGAATAAACGATGCAGTAAATGAATGTTTACGCTGCGCTCGACCATCTAATCTGTCACTGTATGACTAGTGGGCTGGTAGGCACGCCTAGTAGCGAAAAAAAAACCTAACACTAAAATTTCGTGTCAGTACTCCTTTAAACACCAACATTCATCGCACGACCACTGCTCCCTGGTCAGCACCAAGTCGATACAAGGTTACTACTACAAACAGCTCTTTGTTCTTTCAAGAGCGGTGTGGCATGAGTTGTAACAGCCGCGACCTGACCTGTAGTACCAGCGGTGTTATCTTTTTTCTGGCCCACGAGCTTGCATTCACTCCTGCCTCAGTGATAACGTCGGCCTTTGAGCAAAACATGCGGAAAAACAACTGTCAACACAATGCCGGAAGGTGTACTTTACACAAAGGTTTTTGCAAGTGCTATGTCAATCATACACCGCATAACATAGCATTGGAGTTACTTTGCACACCCAATAGACCTGTGGTACTAAGCATAAAATACTTTGGTAGTAGAGACGGTTAGCTTTGATGATGATGATGAAATAGATTCTCTAAGCATGGTCGGACGACCCATTTGGACTTTCGCTGAGTTTAAGTAGACTTCGACTTTGTACTTTGGGGGTTTTGAATTTTAACTTAGGGAGTAGATTTGGTTCTTTGGCTTTCACTGTCGTTGCATGGAGGAAGGCTTCGCGTTTTACCATATTCCTCTTCATACACGTACTCTCATTTTTTTCTTTAAAAGATAGTTTTCATACTCCTCCTGAGTTGTAGCAATGCGAAAAAGCTTGAATAATAAAAGCATACGTGCATAGTACGCTATACCGGTTCTATGTCCACGTATACTGGCAAGGCAAATGGTTGTAAAGTAACTAATTTTAGAGAATGCAAATTCTCTGGAAAGTTTCTTCAAAAATATTTTGCCTACGTGAAATGGGATCCACTATATTTCCGTCCCCCATTTTACACCGGTGTGTGCATCCAAGCTATGGGACTTTATACCAGACAATCATACCAGCAATAGCAACGAAATGAAAATATTCAACATGACCCTTCGAATACGAGACAGCTAATGTAGGAACAAAATATTGTAAGCAGGTTTTATTTGAATAATAATAGCTGTCAAGAAAGGCTCTCCAATAAGCATGTCAGTGTAGTATGGGCTCACGGTGTTGTTAGTTCCAGCGGCATTCCTCCAGTAATGTATCGAGCGGCCGCACCGTGTTGACCGTCATGTGGTTGCGGGGCGATAGTAATCGAACGGACGCAGTTTGCAGAAAATAATCCAGCTCCGCTCCTCTGCCGATAGCCTAGATCAACCCTCCTGACAATAGTCCAGACGCCTTCCGGTAGCTATAGTTCTGCAACCCTTTGATGGCCATCTAATAGCCTGATCGTAATTGGTGTCTGGCATCCGTAGCGCGGCCGAACTGCGGGGCCACTCCTGCCTCGCGCTAGTGGCTGTTAAAGGCCGTAGCTCTATGCTGAATATCGCCACACAAGCATAAAAAGGTGTACTGCCCTATATACACTGTCTGTTGCATAGCCACAGGAGTTCATGCCTGGCACTCATAATGCCGACATTTGCACACAAACTAAAGACAGTTCCACAAAATGGCATTGTAAAAATTAACCTTACAATGTTGGCTTCAGTCTGGAGGCAACAATAAGAAAATATCTTTCCTGTGTCGCGTTGGGTGTACACAGAATCCCGTCGTTGCGCAGAAGGCCTAAGGTTCTGTACGGAAGCTTATTGCCAGTGATAAATAGGTAAACTTAAGGGCCTTAGGCGCTCATTCGTTTTATTTACACATACTTGGACAGTACAAGGAGCGGGGACAGGAAGCGGGTTTGCAATACCCTAACTGGCACTGTCTCTTTCTCATTATTTGAATTGTGATGAACTATAGGGAAATAATATTTCATAATGTATTTCTACACTTGTCGGGGGCTTTGTAGAATGAGAAAACGTCCATTTGTGTTGGCGGGGAGCCTACCGCGCTTGCAAATTGATTTCAGGACAAAGTTACTCCGCTGTCTTTGTAGACACTTCCTTGCTGGCGTTTCTAATAATGATCTCTGGTTTTCAATGATAATGGTGTATATCAAAAGTGAATGCCTGGTCAGATATCAATGTTTTCATAATCTCGAAAAGTCAACGTCGCAATATTATTGTTCCGAGGTCAGGTGCTAATTATTCAGTGTATTACGGTATTTATGTTCTTTTCTTTATGGAAAGTACAGTTAACGCTGGTGAAGGGGAGTTTCTTTGGGGGGGGGGATGAAAAGCAGCCCTTGATCCTGCCGAAGAAGGGGAATCCCAAGTGTGGGGAGTTGTATTACGCTGATAGTTTTAACTTTTACACACATGTAAGTCCCGAGGTGTACGCGGGAAAATTATTGGAAATACGTGCGTCTCCATGTAACGCCGCTTCACCCTTTACCTTCCCGCAATAGCTACTACTCGGCTACTGTGTGGGCGATTTAAGGAAGCTTAATTTTCTTCTGTCATAAGTGACTGCTCTATAGTTTTTTTGCCAATCTCTGATGGGTCATCAGCATCATTCATAATTATTGGGCCCCCGCCTTCCCAGTCCTCACTTTCTGAGGTAAAGCCGTCCCTTCTCAAAAAGGATTATTCGCTTATTTCGAATGTTTTACCCTATTACAATGTTTAGATGAAATTCCACTGTGGTACAGCCTAACACTTTTCATGTTAGTCGCAAGGTATTCTGTAAAGTAGCGTCATTGCGCACCGTACCCTTATCGTTGAACTAAGCCTCAGAGTGTGCAAACCAATTCTTACCAGCCGATTCGTTGTAGACTAAGGTAAAGATAAACAAAATGTGATGAACCGTTACCACCGCTACCGGTAGTGCAAAATCAACTGTATTACTCATCGCAAACGTACCCACAGTCTCTCTTTAAAGGCACTGCCTGCAAACCTTGCACAAATGTGTATTTTTCCGCTGAGTTCCACAACAAAAGGTACATCGTAGACACGGAATCACCAATATATGCACTTTAAAAATTGTGACATTAGGCATTAGAATACGGGCATAGTCTATAGTCAAGCACTTTGCTTGCGCCGGTAAGGCTCCAAAGAAAAATATTTTTCTCCAACTGTGAGGAGCCTAAAGACGATCAGCCTAAAACAAAGTGTCCACTCCAATTAACTGATGATTCTATTCGCCGAGCAGGATAGCTAAGTAGCAATAGATTGTTTAACTGTACGAAGGATTTGCGACATATCCTCTGCAGTTTCTCACACCCTTCCCTGTATAAGGGTGAGAACAAACTGCGGAGTGGGTGAGACATATACTGGTTAGCATTAAAAATTCCGCATTTTAAAAGTTGTTATGGCAGGTTAAATGGTTCTAAATTTCGACAAGACTGTGAAAGCGCTCTTCGACGCAAATAAAACTATTGCAAACGTTTGCTGGTATGGCTTAGGGAGGGAAACATGTATGGTGTGGGCGGGTGGCTGCCTGGATGTGGAATGCTGAAGAGGCTCTATCTAGCATGTTACGGATGTAACTCTTATAGAACTTGCCTTAAGGGTCACAGTGCCGTGAAACAAGCATTCCGCAAAGCCCAACATGGCGCAAAGAGACCAAAGCAGCACAAGATACACGTGTGTAAAATGGTGGTGTTTGCGGGTGATGGTATACGGTAACTATCCGGTGATTTGTTATGATGAGGGGCGTGCACAGGCAACTTGACCGGGGTGAACTGAATGAGCTATGGTGGTGCGGGCAACGTCGGATGTAAAAGCAGGGGAAGAAATAACAGCGTCCAGAAGAAACGCTGGTTCGAGGTCGAATAGGAGATAAAAGGGAGAATAGCCAGGCAGTATCATGACGAGACCATCTATAGGCAAAAACAGAAGAAGGTACCCCACAATCCAGACAAAGTTGTTTCCGCAGACCTGAATTGAGGGAATGTCTACAAGCGTCAGCAATATAAGATGTTGCCAGAGCAGCATTTTTATTGTACACCCTAGGTTTCAGTTCATAGCAGGTATAGTATTATTTTACTGGTCTTTGCTGCCAAACAGATTGTGTGCACTGAATCAATTTTGCATGTTCAACATTTCCTCGATAATTATTATTTTATGACAAGTTTTCAGGTAGTTCAAGTATTTTATTTGGCACGTGATAAAAATGAGCAATATATGAGTTTTAACAAACCATTTAAAATTTCAGAAAATTAAGAAGCATAAGGAATGCTCTCGGAAGTGCATAACCACTTTTAAATTGTCTTGTGTGATTTCTGGCCCCCATAGTCCACCAAAAAGTGTTTTTTTTCTGTAAAACAAGCCATCACATGTCATAACTGGAGATCATTTCGGAGGTCATACTGACCACTTGTATTCCCGTAACGCTTACATCATATCTACTTTTTGTTCTTTTCTGTGATATATTCTTCACAGACACAGCAAAAAGTGCCATACATGTCCATTGGTGAAATTTACATAAAAATACGTAAACGTTTACACATCGTCGGTTTCTGGCAAAAACTAAAATGAAATATGGCACGGTACATTGTTCATGATTACTTTTGACTTAACTTTTGACTTTTGACTTACCGATCTAAATATTTATCGGCAATAGGTCTATGAGATGATTGTACCGTGTTTTACTCCTTCTTCTTGATATATGCGTGCATTGTGTTACTCTGTACGGTTTCTTTTGTGCGATTTTCAGGAAACCATTTGACACAATGAAAGCCCTGTTTCACGCGAGCGCCTTGTGTCCCAGGTCGTATCTGAGGTTTTTGGTCGACGAACGGGATTATAGGGAAATGCATTACTTTTTAGAGAGGACGTCATCGGCCGTAAAAAGAAAGCTTTGCTTTAAAGAAAAACGGCAGAAGAAGAGGCCAAAAATTCACGTGCTCAAAAACAAAATCACGAACTGTGTTCTCTTGGGTTTATACTGCGCACCAAAAGGAGTGGATGTAGATGGCGCCAGGTAGAGAAACAAGCGGAACAAGGTTATAAGAGTACCGATGTCGCTTTCAAAATGCAATCGAGAAGATGTTTTAAGAAACGAAATACAAAACAAAAGAGACCCACCACTTGGCGAAGAGAAAAGCTGTGCCGAAAACGGCAGTACTGTGCGGTGAAAATAAAAACCATTGCAGTCGCCTACGCAAATACAATATTTCGAGCAAAATTTGTTTTTAGTGATGGTCACTTTATCAGGGAAAAAAACATGGCAATATGAAAAAGACAATTCACTTAAAGGTATTGCCCTAAACACCTTCATTGAAGCACGGAACATATTTAAAACATTAAAGGGAAAGTGTTTGAGGTCACTTCGCTGCTGACAACACACATTCATTATTACAATATGGCCAGCATCATAAAGTAAGCTTGGATGTTTTCAAAACTGCCATGATATCCCTCACTCAGATTTTTTTTGGATTGGCACGACGCATCCTAGCTGTCAAGGCAACATTCACCCTAAATGTACAAGTGCTAAATTGAATGCATTGACAGCTGGGTCAAGAGCCAGGTTTTTGCTGCACGATTCCGAGCTGTAATTACACAATGTCAAGCTCTGCCACAGCTTGTGTTCACGCACGCTGTGAAAAATATTTGCCAAACACCCACCCACTTCGAACAATAGCGCGTTTCAAATGTTATCTCAGAATGTGCATAGAGCTGTAAAAAACAAAAACTTAGAGGTGATTTCTGTTTAAAAAAATCTATTAATTTTCCATACAATATTTTTGAAGATCATGTGAATGATGCCAGATTTTCAATAAGAAAATGCTTGAAGTTGCCGTAGTTTGTAATGTAGCATAAAGCGTCGAAATTTGTGGTTCTTGTTTGGATTTGTTACACGTACCGTGGTATTTGAAGTGTGCACACAACTATGTCGTATTTTTACCACACTCAAGGAAGTGAGCCTTTTCTTGAGTAAAGACGTAGGTTTGGTAGTGAGACCAATATACCGAGCAGATCTTCAAACAAGAAAACCTAAAATGTTAAAAAGAAATTCGTGAGCAATACAATGTGTAAAAAATCCGCCTTAATTATTATATTGTTAGTTATTGTTGTCCCGTCAGGAATGTCCCGTCAAGAACTGGCCGCCGCTGTACTAGCAAATAAAAACACAGAAACCCAAACAAAATTATTCTCGGTGACAACAAAAGATGTTCTTACTAAAGTTGATTACTGCTGATGATCACTACTGGGAAGGGCCGGCACCCATACTAACCCCGGAACCCCCAAAACTACATACGGCTGTCAGAAATGTTATACCGACCGACGCTTACTGCGCGGCGAGATCACAGAATTACATAAAAATCTCAAAAACCTTGAACGAATTCTCGTCACTGCGGTACACATACTTGGAAAAAAAAACTTCGCGGAGCTAGCAGTAAGTTTGTCGGTGCGCCACTAAAAAGCGCTGAATTTTCTTGTGACTTCTGAGCCGCTGGGTTGGGTCAGCGTGTTTGTTGCTGATCGGGATCGATAATGGGTTTGCTGGTAATGGTAAAATTAGACGATATTTTTTTTAACGGATACGGGTGTCTACCACGGCATCTCGACAGCGAGTACTTGAGCTGCTTAGGCTCCTTAGCGAACATTTTGCTGTTCTATAAAAGGACATTTGTTAAAATCTCTGCTATTTTTTTACGTGAAGAAAAGTTTCAGAAAAGATGTGGGTTCCTGTCCGAATTGGACTGAGGCTATAGCGTTTGTGCGTCATCAAAGGAGCGTTGCGAAACGCAACTGCTTTGTTAAGAATTTACATTTTCCAATCACTTAAGTTGAGCCGAGCTAGAAAGACTAGTTCCAACGGTATTAAAACCCCGGTTGAGCAAAGACAGAATATATGTCATGATTAGACAGCTTACAATTCGGCGACGTAGATCGTGTGGCTTTGATTGTTGGTCAGTTAAACGAAATCGCTGCAGCGCCACTTCCTGGTGCCGTTTTTAAAGCGTAATAATGGAAGTGACTATGTTTGTTACCAGCTAAAGCTTGGCCACGTGGAGCGATTTATTAAGGAGATGTTCACAGGCTCTTCTAGAAGACTTTTTTTGGCATTTTTCTTCATATTATGCTCGTCGAGATCATTCGCTGTGTAGAGGAAAGCTAAAACCACTAAACAGCAATATATTCGGCTCCTGAAGATAACTTTACGGGCAAAACCTTGATTAGAATACTTGGCTTTAAAAGAAGTAGAACGATTTCCCGGGCTAGTCACAAGTGCAGGTATACTGGTAGCGGCTGCAAAAAGAGCAGAAAAAAGTACAGTACTGCGCGGTTCTCGGGAGTATTTGTTGTTCTATATTTAAACAACCACTGCTCGTAAACGAAGTAGACAGGACTTATAACGGACCACCGCAGATCTATATACATCTCCAACACCCCTGTATCTAGCTACCCTTTAGCCCTATAGATAAACTGTATTGAAGAGGAGATGTATAAAGTCGTAAACTTTTTAAACAAACATTCAATGTGAGTCCCTTTTTCCATCTGTTATAACGTTGCAGCCCGCCTTTTGCGCGCCAATTTTTTTCAAACAGCAAATAATTCCTTCTTATATATTTGCGCCGTGTTATCGAGGTGGCTATTGGCGCGGCTGCAAAGGTGCGAGTCCTAGCAGACGCGGTTTTGTACCCACGTTTTGAAACAACCTCTGCTGTTGCGGCACACAAAAGTGGTGACTGTTTGCTGCGAGCATACCCCCATTATTTGGGCTTCATCAGTGTTATCGTAGTGCATTTTGACATTTTATTGGGGGTTACATTGTCCGTAACTTTGGCAGGCAACCAAACCAAAAGCTGATCTCGATGAGGCTAATGTGGCAAAGTACGCTTCCTGTATCAGACGACAAAGCTAGCCTCTGTACAAAGCTCAGATTTTAAAGGGGAGGTAGACACAGCTGCCCGTAGGAACTCGCGCAAGCAGAGCATAATTAAATCGGCATCTATGCAGTTATTTTTGATGCGGCAGTTTAAACAACATCAGCAAGTGATCGAGCGAGCAAGATAGAGCGAGAGGTGCAGGCTGGAGCAAAGACTAGAATTACGGAGGAAATTTTCCCACGCTTTATTACGGGTTCTTAGGCGAGGCTGCTGTTATAATGTAGCCAACGTAGGTGTTGGCGGGGTGGCATGCCGACGACAAAAGATGCAGAAAACGGTTTCAATAACAAATTCATCACGTTTCTGATATCACCTGGAACCCTCTGAGAGGTGTGCTTGTATGTGAAACCTCATTATTCGGACTAAGCTTTTCTCTCAGTCACGACGAGAGGGCAAACTGTATATACACTAACATATGCCTTCTAATGAGAGGGTGAATGGCGATACGCTGATACTTATTTCCAACTGACCGTCATCCATGATTCAAAGAAATAGAACTAAAATTCCCTGAAATGAGCGTATTTATGTTCGAAAGAAAGTCGCTGTGTAGAATGGCACACATATTAGTTGTAGAAGCAACGCGCTTGTCTCTCTGACTCAATATATTGGATTTGTTCAAGCTTAAACAAATGTTTTCTTAAGTTAAAGCTTTACCGATCTCGCTGATTCTGTTGTATGCCAATGCGCCTTGTCAAAAGCCTTCATCTGGCGGGGATGATGAAGGATAGTGGGTGAACTAAAGGAAAAAATGCACCATCTTCCCATGGGGAACCATGAGGAGGATGCCAAGCCTCATGGGGGTTCTACGTAGGTACCATTGTGTTCCCGTTAGGTTGTTTTATTTATCGGAGCCCGACTGGGAACGTAGTGTGAACCCCCGTGTAGAGACTGAGAAATGTAAAGAAATGTAGAGAAATGTAGAGACAGCGAAGAGATCAACACCCGCGTTACCTGATCGAACGCCTCCAGGTTCTCGCCTTTCTTTATTGCTTGCTCACGCTCCTACCCCGCTACCCGCCCTCTTTGTTCTCTTCTCTGGTTGAGCTGCAAGGCGTGTGGCACTTCGCGCCACAGCATTCCTGCTTGAAATTGAACATCCGCCTCTAACGTTTTCAGTTCGTCGTTTCCATTGACGTTCAGCTTCGCGTTCCTTCGTTGTATCAGTAGCTTCTTGACGTAGTTTGAATGAGTGAAGGACATAAGGCGCGTTCGTAAAACATGGTCCTGTCAACATTGGTAGTGCAGTGGGAAGTGCGCCACGTACCTCCCGTTGCCGCCAGAGGGTCGTGGGATAAAAACCGGGCGCCGCCTAACTATTCGTTTTTATAGTGGACTGCGCTGACGTCAGCCCAAACACTGATGGGCCTGAAGAGACGCGCATGCGCAGTAGAGTGCGGACGGTGGACAACGACAAAGAATGGAGGGACACAGCCCGAGCATGAGATTCTTCGCATCTAAAAGACAACAACCCTTCTGTCTAACAACGATGGGACAAGGCGCAGCTTTATTCGGTGAGTTGTCGTTTAGTCGTTGAATTTGATCAATTTCTTGGTTTGAACTTAGCGCTGGTTCGGTGAGCTCAACGTAGGTAGACCCACTAAAGCTTTGCGTTTTGTCACTGTTGTCGCTAGAGACAGGGATATTTGAATTGTTCGAAGTAAGGCTAGAGAGGGAAGACACGTTCCTTAAGAGTGGAAGTATTGACTTTATTTGTAGCGCTTCAGAACGAACGACTTTACATTTGCACAGTATTGCCTTGTGACAGCTGTTGTAGATACCCAGAGGTTCTTTCATCGTGAATCGACACGGTGCGTTTGCAAACGGGGGATCTATGCAAGAATAGTTTTGGGTGGTGGATTTGAGTGGGTTGTTTAGACTTGTTGCTCACGTCCACATTGAAGTCCCCATCCGCAGTCAGCAGCGCAGTCTCTGCTGTTCGTGCATTTATTGCCTGCATTACCTCGACCATAAAACTCTGAATGTCGCTGTGGCAAACGCGGCCTACTCATTACCATAGCTATTCGGTCACTGTGAGTATGTGCCACACTGGAGGTGCCTACCACTTTGGTTAGGATTGGCCAATACAAAAAATATTCACGAGAAAGCTTCGCGCCCAACCATCATCACCGATCGCTTTTTCCATTGTTCTCGTTAAACAAAGGTGTAGTTGATTTTTTTTCTTCTTTCACTTCACCCACGATCATTGATCAACATCGTTAGAGAAAGTTGGCTCTTCTGCACGGCGTATTGTTTTACAACGGCATCCGTGAAAACAATCAACCTTCACTTTAAAAATGCTTCCCGCGTCCGCAATTCAACCTACGTCCCCCGCATTACCAGGCCCACGTCTATCGACTACCCCATTACTATATGGTCGAAGCGGTTTGTAAAACGTACACGACAACCAAAGAATCAGTCACGAGAAGAATGGCATTCCTCTGCGTGCCGTAAGGCACAGCCAGATGACGGTAGGCCCAACGTCCTATTTTGAGGTCTAGGACGTTAGGTGTGCCGTTAGAATCCTGGAATACAACTCCTGAAACCGTCACCAACTCAAACTAATCGCTCACCGAACGCCACGCAGCAGGTACCGACGAGCAAATGACACAGTGACGCTTTGTGCTGGCGAAAACGTTAGCATTCACAGTGCTTCCAGACGCGAAGGAAAGAATGAAAGCTTTAATTGGAAGTGCTGTAGTCTCTTTAAGATTGACGATACCGTGTTGGTGGCCAATTTTCTATACACTGCTATCTTACGTGTAAACTCGAGTCATTGACCCTGTCAGAAGACGTTCGGATCTTTTTTTGGAGATGCGAACGTTGAGACAGCCGCCGCGCGTCATACTCGGCACGCATGAAAAGAAATTGAACGCGGACATCATATAAACCGCACAGATTGGGGTCTCCTATAAGAGCCAAAATGGCCGTTTCTCGAGATGTACGGCGTAAAAGGTGTCTTGACGATGAAACCTGCTTCGGCAAATTTTATTGAACACGGGAGGCAAAGAAAGTTGGCATTTGGGGCAAATGCGATGTAATTGAAACTTTTGCAGTGTCTTAGAGCTTTAAAGTATTTATGAGCATAACTAAGAGTCTTGCATTTTTGTAACAAATCAATGACTTTGTACCTTTCAAGTTAAAAGAAGAGTCCGTTTTTGGACACGGCGCTCCTGATTGCCAAAGATGTGGTTGAATCGAACGACATATACATAAGCGCTTTTATTAATATTTTATAGCTCCAAAACCATGTTATATAGAGTGGACGCGCCGCATTTTACAGAAGAAAATCAGAAAACAGGAAAGAAATTAAGAAAACGCTGGCATAAGTGTGGCTCTGGCGTAAATCCTATAGCCGGAAAAGGAAACAGGCAGCTGTCACGAACACTTGTATTGACGCAGGGGGGAACGGCCGCCGCCAGAAATGAACTCGTGGTACTCACAAAAAGCAGCGCATGTGTTGTTCGCACTTTTCATTTCCGATTCGTTCGCAGTTTTAGAAAAGCCGACACTTTGCACTGTGCCGCAGAGTAATGAGCTCCCAATTTTTTTCCAAGCCAATTTGACTATAAAATCTCCAACGTTTGCTGCAAGACCCAAAAGAAGACGTAACAAATGGGTCCTTCTGAAAGGCTTCAATAGGCGAAAATATCTCGCATCTAAAAAATGCTGGGTAACCAAAATTCTCCGGCATTGAACCTCTCATGTAGCTGCCCCGGCAGGCCTTTGACGTGGAAGCAAAAAGGCGTTTACTGACGCATATAGAGAGGCAGCGAACACATGGCCGATAATACTTTAAATACGTAGGAACTCAAACAACACTTTTTTATGTACCTCGATTTCTCGGTACAACGCTTGAGCTTTTAGGGAAGCGGTGTCATTGCCCTACCCTGCTAAATACTATTCTGGCTCTGTACACAAATATCCAGGCCTTCAAGATTAGGAAAGAACATGACAGTCCGATACACCTCACACTCACTGCCAATAAGTAACGGCATGGAAGAATTCATAGCGCCACCCGTTCCGGGCGCCTTCGTTTCAGAATGAAGGAAGCATCACTAACCCAAAATTCGCTCATTGATGATTGATTGATCGGGGTGTTTACAGTGTTACGTGGGCCCGACTGCCGTATTACCCTAATCTCTATAGCCTAATCTCTATACTGAAGAGGCGACCCGTACTTTCATCTTAACTGACTACCACTCTCCTCTTCCATAATTGCGCAAAGTTTGCAAGTGTGTGACTGCGCAGACATACTTATACAAGACGCATTTGCGAAAGAAAAAAAAATTCCGAGGAATAAACAACTGCCAGTTCAAAATGAACAAAGGACGCGAAAACAATTTTAAGTGGGATTTGTTCAGCTGTGTCTGAAAAACAAATAAGATTTACATCTTTTATCAACAAACTGCCCCGTCTATGCTTGCTCTAGAGTAAATCCGCCAAAAGGTGTCAGAATTTCGTGCTCTCTGTTTAGGGAAGGATCTCCGAACTATTTTTCCTATGGGATCATACCTCCGAGCTGATTCAACAGCTCTTGGCGTTGCATTATGAATAGGGCAACCTTAGTGCAAGTAATGTGCAACAGATACTCAGAGGTAGGTGAGATATGAGGTCTGTCTCGGTTCCTGATGTTTTCATAGCTTCAGATATGTTCCCCTGGCTTGGCTCATAGCCCTTTTCAGATCTGTTGGTCACAAATTTTTAATCGGAAATTTATTAGTGGTTTCTACAAAGTCAAGCTTTTGGCTTACCTATAAGTGGGTCCCTATTGTCCCACTGGTATGTCCCTTATCAGTTGAAATATTAGGAGTCCAGGGTATTCGACTTAGGTCACAACTTGTTCATGCATTTCGGGGGACGACAACGTAACAATCGCCCACACCATTGGGACTCGTGGTTTTTTCGGGGAATATGCTATATGAAAGGATTGGCATTTCTCTTATGTGAAATGCGTGTCATATACGGAATAAACACAATTTGTCGGTAACCTATTGTACACCACGTGTTTATTGTGTCAGTAAAGAATCAGTGGAGAACCGATATTTCAGTGCTGAGTAGTTATATCGGGTCACAAGTTCCTTCGCTGCAGTAAGCAAGTTGGAGTCATGTGTTACGTCAGAGACATATTTTGGTCATCCACTCTACCACCAATTTACGTGAAATAGGAAAAATTCTTAGTTACCGGTGATCCAGAGCGCAATGCTGAAATTTTGATGGGAAAGGCTTACGATATAGCTTACCGTTTTTTTTTTGCAGGAAGGCCGATCGTATACTCGACCACAACTATAGAAAAAGAGGCAAAGTCAACTACAAGGAGAAATTTTTTTGTGTAAGCAATGAAATCGTTTAGTATAATTTGTTGTCGACGCTTCGGGGAGAAAAAGCCCTAATAAAAAAAGCTCGAAATATGCGAGAAATTCAACCTCCTGGTCAGATGTAATATCAAAATCGAAGTCGTGAACCACATTGAATTCAATAAACGCATCCCGCTATGTTGATCATGAGCAACGCACGTAGGTCCGCAGAAAAGTGTCACTGCTCGCTCCAGTATTCTTATGGTAGCAAAGCGCAATAAACGCTATCTCACCTGGTCCCTCTTCGAATAGAGCAAGAGTGTTAATCAGGACCAACAACAGCTTTGCACCAATTTCGCTGCAATCTCAAATAAAATTGAAAGCCATGGATTTGAATAAATCAGCGACGTGAAAACAAGCACGCACAGCCGCACAAGCAAAACAACAACGTTTGGGTACAAGAACAACGTTTCAAAGTTAATCCTACTTAGTATAGTCACCTCTCGCCAGCGTCAAACCCTGTTTTTGGCTTCACCACTGTAAGTGCTCCAGACCGATGAAGTGGTCTTTTTAGGAATCTGTCTCAAGCCACGAGTTGCTTTACAAATTCTGATACCATTCACGTCTAATTGCCGCCGAGAGTGTTGCCATAGCCATAAAATGTTACTCTCATAACCTAGGCTTGATTTCACCTCTCCGAAAGCATCACAAAACCTGTTTGTTAACTTCTTTACCCCGAAAACAATTTTAGTGGTACTGAGAGAAAAATTTCGGGTCATCCGATTATGCTAAAATACTTTTATTACACGACAGGGAGTAGCCTCGAATAGTATTGCTTCGTAGTAGGCGAGCGCATATCCTTTCGAGGTAAAAACAAAATAAATGGGAATAAGTGGCCAAAGTTTGGTGCAGAGACTTTAAAATTTCGTGTACATAACATACCGCAGTTTAGGCGAAACCTAGGCTAACAGCTTTGACAGCATTAGAAAATGCCTTTGTGATATGTTTCTACAAGCACAGCGGCCATTAATTGCCTTAAACAGAAAAAGTGGTTAAATCGGACCAATTCTCCAGTGAGGAAACGTTGAAGAAGCGCTGCCAAATAAAAGCCACACTCGCCGCGTTGGCTCACTAAGTATGTCATTGTACTGCTGAGCCAAAGAACGCCGGTTCGATTCCTGGAAGCTGCAGCCTCTTTTCTGGTAGAGGTCAGAAGCAAAAACTCCGGTGCGTCCCATATTTCGCTTCACAATATTGGTCCCCACTTAAAGTTATTCGTGAGACTTCCACTATGACGCGCCTCTTCGACTATCTAGCGTCGGTTCGGTAAACCACCCAAAAACTCGAATCAATCAAATAAAGCCTCTCCGCTGTGCATTCTTGCACTCAGTTACCACAGGTGAATGTTCTCTTACCAAACGTTACAGGATTGATGGAAACGAAGCAGCTTTTTTTTGGTAGCTTCAGTTTGTGTGACGATCATGTTGTGAATGTTATGTAAATTACGTTCCACAAACATACCGGTCACTCACCATATATAGTGTGGATATTTTGTACGCTTCCAATTTTTTCCGACACCTGTGACAATCGTAAATGCTGAAGAGTTGGAGATTTATATATATATATATATATATATATATATATATATATATATATATTGTTTTTTTCATACCAAAGCCAGCACGGGATGCTCTGAGCCTAGCATAATAAAATGCAAAGCGCCAGGGCACCCACAATTACCACGTCAAGTGGTTTTGAGTCGTCTCCTTGACATTGAAGCGTGATGAGTAGGGGTTTACAAAAATCTTCAATCAATCTGTTCACTTTGCGTTTTTGTTTGAGGTGGCCATAGTGTAAATAATGAACAAATTTAGCCTTCGGTAATAGAGCACTTTGGCCAAAACATAGGGATGCCAACTTTATTGCAAATTTTGAAGATATATTGGAGGTACAAAAAAGTAAAGGAAGCAGCGGCGACTCCACAGCCGCTTTCCCAAAATTACAGATTTGTATTTGTGCAACAGACGGCGACAGGCCAATGGACCATAAAACCTCTTGGAGTAATCTCCTGGTCTGTTTGATAGTATCAAATGTATGCTAACGGTAAGATATACAATATATTTTGTAAACAACATTTACATCAATAGATGCGCGTTGACTCTCACACATGTACCCATTAAACAGCAGTAGATGGGTGGTTTGGCGTTTTTGTATATTTTTTCTTTACGAATTTTTTCGTGTCTTCGAAATATATAAATTTAACGCACCACAAAAGACGTTTTAATGCCGGCCTCTCTGCATCACTCCTACCCCTATTCTGTCAATGGTACTCAAAACTTGCCAATTTTTTTTTTCAATCGCTATTGCTTTTTTGGATTGCCTTTTTTCTCTTTTGGCTGAAGTAAAATCACCCCACCCCGAAATTGATTTTTTTAGTTCAACAATCTTGTATGCGGTTTTCATTATTGTTCGGGGTCAGCGTCTGTATGGTCCAGTGCTCCAGGGTTTTATATTAAATAAAGCTGAACTCCAGCACGATATGAGAAAGCGCTTCGTCCTAGTGCAGACATAAATACTATGACAGTACATTTGTGCGACGAATGAGAACCCGTTAATAAAAGCACATCAAAAAAACTTACGTGTGGCATCAAAAATTCTAAAAAAGATACGCAGCATAGTTCCACGAGTAATCCTTCCTTAACCCCAGTTAGCGCCAAAGCGTAAACTCTTCAAATACCTGCTGACCACTTATGTTGGTGAGATCTTCCATCACAAACATCACATGGAGAGAAAAGATTACAACCCAATACAACGCGCATCAAATAATTGATGGCCGCCTGCTTCGTATTTTCAAAATCTGCCATCGAGAAAACTCGCTCCTTTTGTGTAACATACGAAATATGTAGGCCAAGGGAATGTTTTCCTGACGATAATAACTGTCAATAAGGCAGGCCATGTTTTCTGTTTATTTACTTTCCGACCTGTTTCCAGCGTGCTTTGGTCACGTGCACTCACCTCAACAGCCGGCCAAGCAGGAATAGACGACCCAAGCGATTCCCACAGACCATAACAAGGACCAAATGACCAAGAATGGGCCGCGCAAAGGAGTCGGTAATGTCTGGTCGCACATACAAAATCCATAAACGAGAAAAAACGGGGAGAAGGTGCTGCTCATACACAGTAGGTATATCTAACGCTGTAGAACAATAATATCAATAAAACAATCTAAAGATTTCTAGGGAGACTGAGATTTCGGGCCCGGTAGCGTGTATGGTATAATAGTGTTAGAGCACAGCCTCGCGCTCATAGTCAAGAGAATATAGTGTCCCGAAATAATTTGCACACTGTACTCACAAGGGTTATTACCTGCAATAAAAATACATTCCCTAAATGTAATCTTTGCGGTAAGCGGAGGGATGCTGGCGACCCCTCAACACTCACGATACACCCGAAACCAGCTTTTGGAAGGGAAGCCTGAAGAAGTGTGGTTGGCGAGCCCCTAAGAGTTTTGTTGCTTTGCCTTATATTTTGGGTAAACTCCGGACGTGCATTACTGATGATTTGAACGCCACGCATATAATTTCGGTTTTCTGCTGGCACACAAGGAGAAGTTTACATCTGTGCCACCTGTGCGATTCTGTGGGTGACGTGGCTGACTTCCTCCCTTTGAGACACCCAATACGGCCACCGAACATCTGGCCGCCAATATTTATGAAATAAATTTAAGATAAAAAGGCTGCTGAATTCCAGTGCACGCGAAGAAGTTCAAGCACCTGCCTACACACAACTGGACGATGCTACCAACACTAACAGCCATCTAAAGCTGATCCAACAATTAGACTGACTCGCGTCTCGGTCACATTATTCTATACGATACCTCATATTCGTCTCCGCCCTCGGGTGACGCATTTGACAATTTCAGTGGTTCCGTCCTGCTATAAAAGAAATTTGCTCGTAGTAATGACTGTACACGGAAAAAAGCGCCTCCGAAACTCTTACTTTGTGCTTCAGAAAAATCCAGGCTACTGTTTCGAAAACCACAGAGCTGCCCTCACATTTTGAAAGATATGCAGGGACAATCTGCTATGAATCTTCGCCAACCGGAGCAAAGTGGTGATGTTGTTTTAACCTCAAGAATTGACGTAACAAAATGCCGCAATCAGTCTTCTGGAAGACATCCTGCACTCAGCCCGCAGGCTGACCAGTGACCCCCTAGGAAGACAAAGACCTTCCCTTGCCCTGTGGATAGTTAACATAGCGGGGACGAGGAGGACAAGGATAGTGCTGTGCTTGGCACTAGTAAAACGAAAGAACCTTTATGCGTGTAAACACCACATTGTTTATCTTTGGGAAGACAGAGTGCGCTGCTGCTTGCGAAAGAATAAGTACGCATGTTTAGAAGCACCGGTTTCTCTATTTATGTGCTGTAGTCAGAAGTGCAGGAATATGAAAACAAACTTTCAAGCTTCGAAGACTGTGGCGAACACAGAATAACCAGCCAAATATTTGTCTCTCAAATGTTAACCTTTGGTTCATGTCGTCCAGGTTGTCCAGGCCTGAGTTCAAAATCAATGGACCACCAATGTCGCACGTTTGGATCCCCATCTCCACTCAAACATTAGGTACCTCTTTAAACTACCATGCCACAGCTTCAGCGAACATGCTGCAAAAAAAATGCCGTACAAACGCAGCATTTTCTCCAAAAAAAGACGCTGGACTTCAGTTGGGTTACCTCGAAACAGGTTTTGGTATTTACTCTGGCATTCTCCAAGGAGGAGATTTGAGAAAAGTGGAAAAGCCGAAGTTAAGAGAACTGGTGTATAGCCTGCCCCAGCACAGAGTGCAGCGCGCACTCGCCCTTGCAAATACGCCAGATCGTTTCACGTCGATGACCGTGGAGCGTAATCGGGGAAAGTCTTTCACATTCGAGTCTCAACTAGGGCAAATCACATTTATCAATTTTGTGTCAATGAGCGCTTGAAACGCCATGTGTTGGAACGTCTGGTTCGGGACCCTACAGCCACAGTTGACGTGTTTGCGGCCAAAGCTACAAATTGTTATGACTTTCTAGCTGCGAGCAGTGGCCACCACTACCGTTTGTGAACTGCAGCGAAAATGTCGGCATTCTGCACATGAGGCCGACAGCGGAGAGGGCTGG
This sequence comes from Haemaphysalis longicornis, assembly GCA_013339765.2. Taxonomy (NCBI): domain Eukaryota; kingdom Metazoa; phylum Arthropoda; class Arachnida; order Ixodida; family Ixodidae; genus Haemaphysalis; species Haemaphysalis longicornis. The sequence continues at coordinate 57,180,138 of CM023455.1, read as the reverse complement.
CGACCAGGAGGGCTGGGGACGCGGCATAAGCGGCTGGGTTTATCGATGCCTTTTTTCACAGTAGATCTTGACAGTTGGTCAACTGCTGGAAGCATGAACTGGGGGAAAATTTTGAAGGCTTCTCCAGGCGAGGCCGGGGTTTTCTGGTGCGGTGGTCGTTCATTCGATTCTTGCCCCGGTCTCGAGACTTCGCGAAGCGGGGGCCAGGATGGGGATGACACCGTACCTTATAAAAATATCGCATTATGGCATGTTGCTTGAAATTTCAGCCTTTGTGTTGGTGAAGCATGTGTTGGCAATGACATAAGGTGTTAACTTTCAATTTACAAGCAGCAGCCATGACAGTTCGAGGCGGCCTGCAGGCTTGTTTCTTAGTATTTGTCAGTCGTCGGTGATAAGTGTGATAGTCCACACTTCACTTCATCTTCACGTGGCCATATGCAAACATAAATAAAAACACGTGATTTTAAATCACAGAAAAAATATTCTCTTCAGGTATTTTGTGGTAGGTTTTATTCAGGTTTTCCAAATATTAAAAAATACATTTTAACCTCCTCACACGGCTAACTGTAAGATTCAGCTATTAATTACTAGTAACCTAAGCTTTTCTTAGAAAAAATCTGCGGAGCTCGCACTTCTGGCCAGAAATATTTCATTCTGCATTTTTCCTAAGGCATGAACGTAGTAGTGGGCTTTCCAACTTTTTACGCCGTTCAACGATATCAGCAGAGAATCGTACTTCAAAAACTTTATAAAGGTGGTGACACAGTTGTGGCCAACAGTTGCGTTCTATTTATGAGGCGCAGCGCTATTCTACCGTTGAAGAACAAGAATCCGGTATATATTGAAATATTAAGCACGCTAAAAAAGGAGGAGTACGCACGTCTGCCCGAGCATTGTCGCACGAGTGAGCACTGTTGCTATCCGCTTTTCCGCGAGACGTATATCCTGTACAAGCGCACGAACAGGCGTACTAGAGAATTGTGAATCATCATCATCATCATTTATTTACCCTTAAGGGCCTCTGACGGGGTATTACATAAGGGGGGGGGGAACGACAATCATACACAAAGGCAATTTCAAACCAAGAACATAAAGTAGGATACAATTCAAGAATTGGAATTACAGGGCAACAATAATAACAGAACTCGTTATATTGATTGATTGTAGGGTTTAATGCGCCGACGCAACGCAGGCGATAAGGCGCGCCGTAGTGGAGGGCTCCGGAATAATTCGACCACCTGGGGATCTTTAACGTACGCCGAAATCTCGTACACACGGCAGAACTCGTTATACAAGTAATAGCACGATTCAAAGTGGCATAAAAATGTGAAAAAAGCAACTGGGTACACACAGAAATTACGACGGTGCGGTTGTAAAATGAGTTTCGAGTAAGGTTTTAAGCTTTAGAGTATTACGATCATTGGCTATTGCATTTGGAAGCCGATTCCAATCCTTAATTGTTAACGGAAGAAAAGATTTGTTGAAAGCGTTAGTTGAACCTTTTAAATTTTGGACACTCAAAGAATCATACTTCATTGGAACATGGAAGTGATTGTATCAGTGAATCATAAGTTGTCCGTCACGAAAAAAGAATTCGTTTATTTGGAGCGGTTATTGCGATAAGGGGTTCCAGCGTTGAGAAGGGTGCGTTGTCAACGGTAGATGTTTTGGTCGTGTTAGCATGTCATTGGCTGGTGTTGGCAAAGGTCGGGGTGAGGAGGGTTTTTAGTATGTATAAGTAGTTACGACGTGTTTGCCATTAAATCAAGTTAAAAGTCAGCGCTTGTCCTGATCACTTCTTTGTTATTTGTGTCCCTGTTAGTTCGCACGCTTCCCCAATATGTAAGTAGACCAACTCGCCCAACTCGCCACCCTGCTGCAATTTGTAGCTGCACTTAAACCAGTGCTTTGACTCCAAGGAACTCTCACCAAAGTTGGCGCGCACGACAATGCCAGCCTTCCAGCCTTCTCCGGACCCTGCTAATTGATACGCCTCAGTTGACTACGAAATTCATTTATTAAAAGCGGCTTACAGTTTGTCGTCCCGATAGAAGCGCTTCCTGGTTTGCTGTTGGTTCAGAACATATTGAATTCTTTGCGGCAGCTGGAATAGGAGTGAAGTTCAGATTACGATATGTTGTGAGCAGATCTGCCGTAAATACACGTAAGAGGATGAGAACAGTAAAATTACTGGGTCGAATGTTATATAGATAAGAATGCCGCATTCGACCTATTTGTTTAAAATTATCTTCCTCAACTATTGCATTGTTCAGGAAGATGTTTTCATTTTGTTCTCTTTGTTATTTATCGCTTCTGGATGGTTTGCCCATTGTGTGCACAGCCACCGCGTGATATCGTTATTATGCCAGGAGATTGCCTGTGCTGATTCCCTTGATATAATTCCGATGCGATGCCCTCCCCGGCTGCATCCGGTTCGGAACTGCGTTCCTTCCTGGTGAATCTTCCACGGCAGCAGCGCCTGTTGTCTCCAGGTTGACGTCGTCCCGGCAGGAATGAAAATTTCGTCCTTCTAAATTTAAATGCTAGGAGCGTAATAAAAAACTGCCTAGACTTCTCTCCCTTGTATCAGCGTATTCGCCTCACGTCATCGGCATAACCGAAACGTGGCTTCATGATGGTATCCTCGATTCCGAGTTCACTCCCCCAGGGTACACAGCAGTTCGCACCGATTGACTCGTGGGGAAAGGGGGTGGGGTTGCTCTTCTCATCCGTTCGGACTTAAAATTTGCTGTGATTCCAGGCCCAGCCGACACCGAGTCTGTTTGGTGCAAGATTTGCCTCGAAAAATGTGCAATTGTCGTTAGCGTTTTCTATCGGCCTCCTGCCTCAAGTATTGAAACATTACAGATTCTTAATGACTTCATGTACGAGCGCAATTTTAGTGCATCGAACTTCATTTGCATGGGTGATTTTAACTCCACAGGAATCCACTCGCCTTACCTTACGTGTGATGGTCGCGAAATTATTATTTGCAGAGAATTTATCGACTTTACAGTATCTTTCGGCTTAACTCAAATTGTTCATGGTGCCACCAGGTTGAATGCTGTTCTCGATCTCGTATTTTTAAGCTCCGCCCTTTCGGATAAAGGCTTTAACTACGAAATAATTGATGGCCTGTCGGACCATCAGGCTGTTCTCGTTTCCCTCGCATTCGTAATCAATAAACCGCGATATGTTTTCACTTCGTTTCCTGACTTTGATCGTGCGGATGACCTCTCTGTTTTAGACGCTTTGGCAGATGCGTACGATGCTTTTGTGCTACTCAGCGCTTCAGGAGACATTGATACACTAAATACCACTTTTAAAAAGCTAGTAAAATCATGCATTTCAGAGTTTATCCCTACAAAGACTAAAAAGAAAAACACTGATGTTCCCTGGATGAACCGCGATCTTTTACACTTATCTCGTAAAGACCAGGAGACTTCGGCGCAGCAAATCATCTAAACATCCAGAAAGTATTATAAGGTTTACCGAGGTCCAAGCGGGAACTTCGAGAGCAGCAAAATATAGCTAAATATTTTTTTTGTGTTCAACTTCAAAGGTTGCTATCCGACAATCCCCGCAAGTTCTGGCGCTCGGTCCTGCCTCGCGATGCTTCCTGCAGTTCTTTCAAAATAAACGACAGAATTATTGATGATCCGGCGGAAATTTTCGAACACTTTCAACTCGTTCTTTCAGTCTGTCTTTACAGTCGACAATCTGGTTGTTCCTTCTTTTTCCACCTCGAATCCAGCGTCTCCAATCAGTGATGTAGTGATCACTGAAGAGGGCGTGTTAAATCTCATACTTATTGTGGACACTAAAAATTGTAATGGACCCGATGGTATCGCTGACATGTTTCTCGTTCGCTACTCTCTTTGGACCTCTCAATACCTTACAATAATTTTCAATAAATCCATAAAATCTGGTACCATTCCCAGATCTTAGAAAAGCGGAAAAATAGTACCTTTACATAAATCTGGTGACAAGCAAGTTTTCAGCAATTACAGGCCCATCTCTCTTACCCCTCATTTCTGCAAGCTATTAACACATATTATATACAAACATAACATTGCATTTCAGGAATCTAACAATCTGTTGTATAGCTTCCAACATGGATTCAGACGTAGTTATAGTACTGTTACGCAGTTAACCGAATTCGTGCACGACATTTCTAGTAACATGGACATTGGTAATCAGGTTGATGCACTATTCATTGACGTTTCGAAAGCGTTCGGCACTGTACTTCACTCTAAATTACCATGTAAATTAAACGCCATATTACACAACCCGCAACTAGTTACTTGGATTTCTAATTTTCTTTCTGAGCGCTCGCAATACGTTTGTTATAAGTCAACGGACTCCGACATTGTTAGTGTTAGTTCAAGCGTTCCACAAGGTTCTGTACTTGGCCCGTTACTGTTTCTACTGTACATAAACGATTTGCCTAATAACGTCAGCTCTAAAATTCGTCTGTACGTGGATGATTCTGTTTTGTATGAACCCATCGACTCTCCTGAAGCCCATCATCGTCTAAATGACTCATTTACTAAATTTTGTGAATGATGTGCAACCTGGCAAATGAGTATCAATTTTAACAAATCTGTGCTTATGTCTTTCACGAATAGTTATTCCCTTTCCTGCTTCACGCACTCGTTTAACGGATCCACCTTTAAAAAAGTAACAGAATACAAATATCTTGGTGTTGTTCTTTCCAGCAATCTCTCTTGGTCTCAGCATATTTACTTTATCTGCACAAAATCTTTAAAAAAGTTGGGCTATTTAAGACGAACACTGTCCCAATCCCAGAAAAGCACTAAATTACTAATGTATAAAACACTGATTCGTCCAGTACTTGACTACGCATGCCCCGTATGGAACCCACACGAGCAGGGTGAAATCGATAGAATTGAGGCCATTCAAAAAAAAGCTATCAGATTTATTTGTAATCGCTATGATCGCTACTTTTCACCTTCCCTTGCCCTGTCTTCTCTTGAACTGCACCACACTTACGCATGCGCCGACTAAAGGATTTTATGAAATTGCTTTACTGTTTTATTAACTCGGTATATCGCATGTCTCACAATACCTAAATCTCATTTGCCTCGCCATCCATAACTAAAAGTAATCACCACCTTATTATCAAGCCTTACAATTGTCGAACCAACGCATTCAAATTTAGTTTTTTTCCTTTCACTGCCGAACTCTAAAATGGATTGTCCGGTGATACTCGCTCCCTTCCACTGGAAAATTTTTTACTTGCCCTTGCTGATTTGCGTTAACAGTTCTTTTGTTTTTTTGCTGTGTTAATCTGTTCAGTTGGTATTTTTTGTTCTGTGAATTCTCACTCCTGGCATAGCCCCAAATTGGGGGCTGCAGTATGTGTAAATAAATAAATAAATTTGATATGTACTCTATAAAACTAGTACAGTATCTGAAAGCTTTGTGTTAAATCACACCGTTACAAGCCCCACTACTCTTCAACTTGCTGTGTTTTTGTTTGTTTGCTTTTTGTATTTGTAGTTACCAACAGGATATTTTCGACCTTTATTATTGCTTGCCTATATACTCCGTGCCCTTAACTACCAATTTCCACCCACCCTGTCGAAGACGAGATACACAGTTGTGAAGGCCCAGTTTTCCTGTCAATTTATCGGCCCTTACAGGATACGTGTTGTTAAAGAAACACCTGGAACTGGTGTTTTATGGAAACTAACTATACCAAAGTGGTGCGCTTAATTGAGAACAATTTTGAAAACAACTGTTTGTAGAGCAATCACCAATTTGGAATATCTCTTGGGAAACTCTTTCGCGTTACAGAAAAGCCACTGATATTGTATTTCAGTCGCAAGATACAACTGTTAAAAAATTAACCCCCTCCACTATGTGAAGAAGGATGACCTGCGAAGCTCGACGCAGTATGCAAAATGCACGGATAGAAAACACGTGTGTTTGTAATTTGCGATGGATCCGATTTTACTTACCGAGAATAAAACTTTGAAGGACGCGAGATTTATAGTAGTGGAGAAATATGGAGCTCCCTGTTCCGCTCCCGGCTCGTAGGCTTCTGCGTGACACAACCACCCAATCCGCTGACATCGGAAAGTTCGCATTGGGGCGGGGACGTACACTTTTAAATGTCCCGCTAGCCCAACGAACATGTCTTCAGTGCGGCCATGAAACCTATATGAAAATTGTCGCTTCGAAAGCCGTCTGAAAGCTGAACAAAAAATATTGCCGCACGTTGACGTTGCAGGTCATGTGGGAGAGATTACCGGCTACTGGTCGAGCTGGAACGTGCTGCGGAAAGAGCGCTTGCAGCGGTATTCTGTTGATTTTGCAACCATTCGCGCTTCTGTTCAGGCAGACTGATTAATTGTGGTGTTCAATGGGCCGACGCAACGCAGGCGATGAGGCGTGCCGTAGTGGTGGGGTCCGGATTAATTTTGACAACCTGGAGATCTTTAACGTGTGCCGAAATCTCGTACATATAGGCGTTTTTCTTTTTGCCTCTATCAGAAAAGCGGCCGCCGCAACCGAGAGTCGAACCTGCGACCTCGTACTCTGCAGCGCAACGCCTTAGCCACTGAGCCACCGCGGCTGGAGTTCCGGGAGACGCTACTTCGATTACCGCTGTTCGTACGAGAAAATGACAGGTGTCTATTCATAGGAAGTTGATACTTGGAAGGACTCGAGCTTTATAATAGTGGACAAACATCTGGCTGTCAGTTTCCATCCTGCGTCGTACGCATCTCATAGAACGTGGAACACACCAACCCGAACCCAAACCGCTCGACCATTGGGGACAACTGACAAGTCGCATTGAGCCGCGAAGCAACCACTCTTAAATTTTCGGCCAGAATAATGCGCATGCCGTCTGTAGTAACATGAAGACTAGCTATGCATGCACGCCCCCTGCCTTCGCCTCCAACCAGTGCACGCATAAACCATCAGCCGTTTATACACGCTTACGCGTGAAATACACGGTCAAAAAGGTCGCGTGGAAACACTTGTATGCTTAGAAAAAATTACGGGCTCACGTGAGCGTTCAAAGCTAGCGCGTTGCTTTGTTAGCTCCTGGTAAGGACGCTACCGCTGTTATAAGCCCATTGCGCTGCATGTGAAAGCGGAATCGTTGGTGGCGAGGAGAATACCAGTAGTGACAGTGGAGTCGGCGGGGGCGAGAGGGAGCGCTGCAGCGACACCCAATAAATCGACTTCACCAGAATAAAAACAAGGTGGTTAGACATATACGGCTTCGAAGTATTTACAAAACAACATATGGTGTCATGCAGCCCACTTCGCGAAGTTTTGTTCAAACGTTGTCCCTATTTACCCAGTGACAGTTTTTTTTGACGTGATAGAAGAGGCCTTATAAGCGGCATGAGTCAAGAACTGATCTTTGAAAACTAGTTTGACACTTGCTAATTGTTTTGCATTGGTGCTGTACTCATAGAACCTTTAAATTGATTTTTTACTCCTAAAGACTGGCCATCACAAAAGCCCATCTCACTTTGTAGCTCACATTAGGAAGAATGGAGCAATGCCATTGGCTTTTTTATATATGCGTACAGTCATACTTTGACCAATTTTAAGGGATGCTGCCTCGCGTGCCTTGTAATGAAGATGGGCTTTATTATTCTACTTTCTTGCATAAACATATTTGGGATTTGCAGGAAGGAAAGCACGTTAACCTGCGCTCCGAAGCGTCAAACTCAAATAAATATTCTCACTTTTTAACGGTCCGATGCCGCTACACGCCAGACTCACCGGAACTTCGTACTGTAAAACGCGGAAACACGAGTCGTAAAGCTTGTCATAAAAGGAACTTGTTGGAGATCACGGGCCGTAGTTTAGGAATTTCCGATAAGCGAAGGGTTGGTAATAGTGGTTGCACGATAAAATCTATGGACGTCATGCGGTCAATAGCACCCGGGGCTTTTGAACCTTTTGTGCACAGGTGCCACTTCCACGAGGTAACTGCTTAAAAGGAGCCGTCAAAAAGTACAGGCTCGCGTCTGTATACTTCCACCACAAATACAATGTTAAGTAATTTCAAGTTTTACTTTCCTGGCCGCCCTTCATATCGCTTTATGTTCGTACTCACCAATTCAAACACCAAAGCTGACTGACTGTTCAGGTAAAAAAGTTTTTGTCTGCTAATGGGTTTGGTTACCAATTGCAATTGTAATTTGCTATTGGTTAATAAACAACGTAAGTAGTAATGTTTTGTTATTTACGTTACAATGGCGTAAAACCCCCAAAGCGTCACAGCAGTGTTGAAAATAAGGATTTATTTTCAGAGCGAAGCAGCAGCAAACGATGGGTAAACTGGACTCTATAAGGAGCTTTCCTGTGTAGCGTTGTTGCTTAAAAATATTGGAGGATCTCTTGGCACCGAATACAAGGCGTTCTTTATCTGAAATAAACATAAGACGATGAACGCGACGTAAAAAGACCGGGGCTAGTTTTAACGTAATAATTATTTTTAAGGTGGAATGTTTTTAGAAAAGAAATGCGGCACAGAAAATGTTCAAAGTGTCACTGAGCAGCACGGAAGCACACGTCTATTCAAACCCGCAATATCGTTGAGGCCTATCCTGAAAGCTACGTCTACTTCAGTTAAAAAACTAGATTTCGTTGATGCTGCTGTTACGATAACGCTGGATTACCGCACCCTAAAAAATTTCGTATGGACGCTAGTTAGCCTCACAGAACGACACAGGACAAGCATCAACCAGATGTTAGTACCAGATATCGCAGAAGTGAAAATCTTGGTTTACTTCAGCGCCTTTCCGAACTCAGTATTATGCTCCCGTTGACGGTTGGTAATGTACCTATTACAGTCAGCAATGTATTTTCTGTAACAGGAATATCGCTACTTTGAAGTAAATGTTTCGTACAACAATGGTACCGACTTCGGTACGAAACGCCAAATTTCTCTCTTTTCTATTTTTGTTATCGTAAATTCCTCCACAAATTGTGTGGCATCTGTTGTAGGTGTGCGAGGTTTATTGCGTAACCTTCCTTACCGAGCGCCCCACACACCCAAGTGAGTGCCAGTAGTGTAACGGTCTGAATTTTTTCAAAAACGCACAGCTCGGTGCAGTTGTCGCATTTCATTAGGAAACGGCATATGTAAAGGAAGTCCGTTAAACATACTAAGAAAAACTAGAAAATATATATCTCAAATGTAACAAACCAATACAAAGATACTAAATTATTAAAAAGAGTACCTGAGCATCTCTCACACAGGACTAATAGTAAAAAGCTTTAAAAATCACCGAAACGAGCAAAAAGGAAAAATTGCACAGGCAATGCAAAGAGCTGGATTCGGAAAAAACCATAAAACTAGCCGAGTTGGCGCATGTATGCGTTGTATTGGGATCATTCTTTACTCAAAACTTTCTTATAAAAGCGAGAAATGAAAAATAGGATACGAAGTGCAAAATATGCATCCTATACCTGTTCCCCATTAAAAAAAGCAAATATTTCCAAGCACAAAAATGGTTGGAACCAGAATACAAAATGTCAAAACGAACCCTGTGTGTAACGCCCTTCATTTGGATCAAAATATATAACGAGCTGAAATAACCCATTTAAACGTTCTGGTTGGTCGCCTAAAGATATTTTATTTAACTGTTCTTGAAAAAAAAAACAAAATGCTGGAAGTGAAACAAAACAACTTTTAAAAGAAAATATTATGCGTGCAAAACGTCCCCAGAAAAATAAAAAATAGCGGCTAAGGAAAAAGCGACACTGACACGATATAAATAATGCAAAGTCAGATGGACTATGCAAGTTGTGCATTGTTACAGAACATCCAAATCCACTTGCGTTAGCCTTCTCCTCTATTGTGGTGCCATAAATATTCAAAGAAGAAAAAAAAAAAACCAAAGTGGAAAGTGATAACTAGTACTTTAAAAAACAACTTCAAACCTCTACTTCTTCCCCACAAAACAAAGTATGTATGTAAATCCCGCCGCGAACGCCGAATAAATGAAGAGTCAAAACTTGAAATCCCACCGAACTTAGATTTCTGAATATGAACAGAAGTGCATAACTGGCAGAGTCAACCCCTTTTAGGATATAAAATTGTAACTAAACATAATTTGCCGTAGACAACGAAAATCGAAATAAAAAAAAAACTTCTCGAAGAAAACCAAAAACATATATGTATAAATAAATAACAAAATCAAAAGCAGGCATCCTATATAAAACACCCAAGAATCAAAGGCAACAATAAAAAACGCAAGGAAATGAACGCACTCCATTATTACCTGCAGAATGTTTCAAACAATTTGAGCTGCTAGAGGTGACTTTAAAAGACATTTCTGCTTCTCTTTCTCGCGCAAGAATGATGAAAAACTAATGAAATTTCTCAGAAGGACAACATCTCAAAATGAACCGGGCGTATTTTAAATTAGAAGTTTACGGAACTTTAATAGTAGACCAACATTTGTGCTTCAAGCACGTTTAACACCAAGCACCTCCAGCAAATAATATTTTCTTATAAGCCTACCGTGTAAAGCGCAGTGCCTCTGGTCAGTATTACATTACAGACTAATAGTTGTTAGCAAGTGCAGCGACGTATAGCACTTGAGAGACCTATGCCTTAGCAATTTTTGTTCAGGGGTAGGAGGACGCTTTTTTTAAATTTTTTGCAACCTACGCTTGACGGTTGTTTTCGGGTTAGCATTTACGTATCTTCACTTTAAAAAGCCGCGATTCAGTGGTGCCTCCTGACCCTGGAATCAATGACAGGGCCGCTGTGTTATGACTGCGACCACTATAATTCTTGTTAAGCATCGGCGCTTATACCTGTTTTGAAATAAATTCTAGACGAAGCCACAATCTCAGGCACAAATGTGAGCCTATCGAGAGGCATGGAGAGTCCCGTAGATAAAATCCGGAAGCTGTTTGTAATTTTTCTAATTTTTCAGCGTGACCAATATTGTTATATTTATGTGATACGGATAAAGTAGGCCGTGTTGTTAGCTGGTACTTTACACCTCTACAAGAACCTTCAGCTTGCTGGTTTTCTGCGCTGACCGTTTATAGAGGTGGTAGTTGAAAAATAAAAAAAATCGTCTATTTGGAGTTTCCTAACATAAGCAGGCTATGTGCGCGAAGTAGAGTGAATGCTGCGGGGATGGTATAAATTCTTGTGTTGCGTAGTATTCAGCATTCTGTTTATTAACAAAGTCCTTTCCTGATCTGAGATAAGGAACTAGGTCAGTTCCAGCTGGTAATATAATTTAGAGAAAACATTTGCTACGAGTCGACAGCACTTCTATTTGAGAAGTTTACCTTGTTATTAACGTTTGACTTGAAGTAAATGCTTAGAAACTGCTCTCTTTCTTGCACAATCTTGGCTAATTTTGTGCAATCAGAATAAAGAAGGCCAAGCGCCTCCCGAAACATTAGGGCTTGATTGCGTTGTACTACTACGCCAGATGTAATGTTCCGCGAAGATTGGTTCTGAAACCTCTCAACAATTCGTTCGTTTTTTTCGCGTTTTGCAACGTGTTACCTGCAGAAGAAGATATTACGGATAACAATTTACATCTAAAAAGTGTTTAAGATCTTCATTGCAGAGGTATTTGAACTACACGGCTCAGTATCACTGCCATTGCGGCCTGCCACATGACGGACTCATGAAGGTATGCTCAAAGCCAGAAATGCTCCAGCGGAGAGGAATTGTGTGCAACACTTTGAAAACCTAAATAAACGTCATCGCCGAGCCAGTAAAGTTCTATAAATGTTGGCTGCCCATTCGCCACAACATAAATGCTACTCCTTTCCGGGGAATCAAAAATATGCAGTACTTTTGGAAGCAAGCAAACAACTGTTTCAAAACTGCATGTGACAAGTGTTTACTTCACTAATGAGCAAAATACTTCAATCCTGCTGATATTTGGTTGCAAGATAAACATTAAAAAATCTAATAACATTGCCCCGCGTAAAAACCACGGTGTTTCGGGTAAGCAGAATATTCAGAAACATTCGATCGCCGTCGGCATAAATAATGGCAAACTCGCACGCCTCATGTAAAATATACACCATTGAGATTACAAATTTCCACCTATTTTTCATTAAACGGCGTTTTTTCGACTAACCATATGCAACACATCCGCCAACAAAAAAATTGATTAGCGCTGCTCTCCTTAAAAATCGTTATTTTTTCTTCACCTAATATGTGGATATTGTGGAGTACTGTGAAATATTCACACTGACAAATCAGTAGTGGTACTAACAGGGGCCATGTTTGTGCAACAGTATTATGGTGTGTTTTTGAGCCTTTCATATATACCCACATACGTCAGCTGGACACAAGTGTGGCAGTTGATGTAATAATACGTGTAGGGTGGGTAGGTTGCGGCCTAAGGCCGCCTTCAGGCTCCCCACCAGCCCGCCCCCGAAAGATCAGGTACTCCCGACCCGCGAGTGGGAAGCTGGTCATTGTAAGCTCCTACTGCACTGACGTAGGCGATATAATTTATTGGGATGTTTTAGGTCCCCCCCCCCCCCCCCCGAGGTATTGGGTGTATTCAACGTTGTGCGTTTCAAGGGGAAACAGCTGCTGAAATGGGATGCAAAATTGCATGGTATGGTAGCTGGGGGCTGCGGGCAAATCTGTGAGTGTTGTGTTTGGAGTTATGTGTGAAAGCAGGGTAAATCAGGCCTTCTCTGTGATAATCGTATATTGTGTCCAGGCATGTTTTTTTACCTTAGTGGCTAGCCGTAGGCAATTTGAGATGTCGTCGGCCTTCGTTCAAATGCCGGCACAAAGTGTCGTGGGCAGCACGTGAGCTGCCTCAATGATGCCCGGGAGGCATAGACAGGTGTCCAAACAGTGTTGAAGGTAGCGTTCATTGTCAGCGGTTTATGACTAGCTATGTAATATACTACTTCTACGTGCGAAAAAAGATAATTGTGCCGCTGCTGTAAGGCTTCAACCTGTCCTAGATGAAACGCTGTGGTCCTAGCTGTCCTGTGGTATATTAAAAACTTCTCGGCCATATACTGTCCTGTAAACTGCATTGAATATTTTAATTTGTGAAATAACATTGCACCGAGCCAAATTAGCTTGAAGAGCACTGCTTGCACACAAATATATTAAAGGGCAGGCAATATTCATCTAATATTGGAAATCACAACAAAAAAATATTGCACCACGGGGCTTTCTCTAGAACAGCTATATTAATATGGGCGGATAAAAATCGCTTCATGTTTGGCGAGCTGTTGGACTGGGAAATAAAGATTTAGCAAAATTTTTTGTGTTATTACTCACGTGTTATACAAAGAAGATTGCCTCTCAGGGTGAAACACCGTCCAAACTATGTGCGTGCGCTTTGGTGCAGGGGGCCGAAAAACCAACGGCGTGAACGTACTGAGTGTTACAGTGCGCGATGCCGCGGCAGGACAGAGGGTGACCATCGAAGCCCTGGCTCAAGTAACTGCAAGTGTGGGCAAAAATGCTCAGCTCCAGCTTTCCTTCGCTAAACCCAACGGTGCTCAACTTGCTTGCGTTGAAGACATACTTCCATGGTAAGCTGACAAAAGAAAGTACATATAAATCACATTTTTGTCTTTGTACCGAAACTTGCTCCAAGCCATAGCAATAAAAACATCGTTACACAATTTTTTTTTATTTCAGAGGGGTTAGTATTGCTCCACATACGCCAACCTTATGTTAAGGTACTACATTCTGAATCGGAATGCATTTGCACTTAGAGAGTTTTCTATTTACTACCTAATCTCCTTCTGCATGGATGCATAAAAACCCTACCATTAACTGTACCTCATCTTTTTACTATACCAGGGTTGCCAGGTCCAGTAGGAACGTTCTACACAACATTTTCGAATAAATACTTGTTTTGAAAAGGTAAAAAGTTACCCCGACAGAAAAACAAGCATCGTCTTCTTTAACCTTTTTATAGGTTTTGTTGTTTGGGACAGTTAAGTCGTTTTGCATGTTCCCTTGCTATTAAAGACGTCTTGATCATATGCGTCCCTACATTACAGTGGAATTTCCCATAACCATGGCTGTCTGTCTGACATATAGCTACTTATCAGTTTACAAAATTCCTCAAGCTATCTTTCTTCCACATATGGGGTTCTTCCTTCAAGTTGGTAGGCGGGCGCTAACACTGAAAATAAAACTTATTGTCACTAAGGAAAACTAAATACACAATACCTTTAATGCTGTATACTGAAGTAGATATTAGTCTGGTGCGTGTGGTAACCGGATGGTATGTTATATACATTTCTATAGGCTTCACGTACATTGTGCCAGTTCAATGCAACACTCGCCTACGTAAATCCTGTTGGTATTGGATCATATTTTGTATGGAAAGTAAACATAAAAGAAGCACACTGTTATTTCCTTTAAAAATGTTTGTTCTTGCACCGTTTGTCCTTGGACACTCCTTTGCTGTAATAGTGGTATTCGATAAGCGTTGCATTTTTCAACTTTTAAGAGGTTCGTACCGTAACCATCAATTTCACTCTCTAATAACTGAATAAAGTCCTGCCAAATTTTCTGCTCTGAAAAAGGAACTCTCGAAATGCTCAGCAAATACCCTCTGCATATAACATCTCCAATTGGATCAAAATATACCCAAGCTGCACGACCTTTTAAATACTTTTCACTCGAATGTTATTTGCCTCAAATGACACTTTTGAGCTGCTACACGACGTTTTTCAAAGAATATTTGTTGAAATGCTATTAGAGACAAAGGTGCACGAACACTTACCTTAGAAAATCTCAGACTTTTGAAACGAAAATGGTTGTACTCTCGCATGCAGTTTCTCCATGTCGTATTTTAAAAAAATATGTATTTATTTTTACAACAGCATGTATATCGAACACGATTGTAATTCTCTTTTGGTTTATTTCTGCTCACTATCACTTGATCTATGATGACACGGTACTGGTCACTGCATACACTGAAAGTGCAAGAAAAAACGACTGCATCTGTTGAGCACGCTTGGTGCGTGTTTGTAGGTTATTATCAGTTTCATCCCAAGAAATTCTGTTTTATGACCAAGTTGAGCGCTATAATTACAGTGTTGGTCCCGTTACGAGAACAAACTTGTCAGCAGTCGGTACACCTAATTCATGGTTCTGGGACGTAAGATATTTGAACTGTCTTTTAGAATTGTGTGTGGATCGACGCAACTCCCTTCTTTCGAATGGCATTTGAAACTTAAAAAACAATTCGAGTGAAATGTCCATGGAAGCGCTTGTATAGCACAGGAATTAGAGTCAGAGGCTTATGAAAGATTAGCGCCCACAACATTCTGTGCACAAGGATGGCCTGCGAAGCTGGGCGCAGTTCACAAAATGCACAAAACAAGGAACTTTAGTCTGCAATTTCCGGTCGAGCAACTTGCACCTATCAGATGAAAACTTTCAAGAATTGGAAATTTACTCTCGTTGCCAATACGCGAGTGGCCCGCTTTCTTTTTTCATAGGCACTTTAATGTCTCCGTAACACACCAACTCTATCCGCTCGATCACTGAGGACACCGGAAAATTCGCATTAGGGCGTGGTCGTACACGTTCGAAGTTCCCGCCAGCACAGCAGACATGTCATCACTGAGGGCATGAAACGTATACCTGCGCGTGGACGTCCAACTTCCTTCCCTTCAGACCAATCTCAGGCATGATAAACCGATAACCAGTTATGTGCGCGCGCTTAGAAGTGAAAGGCAGCACCAAAATTGTCGCTCTGGAAGACATTCCAGCTGGACAAGAAATATTGGCTGACGTCGACGTTGCTGTTCATCCGGGAGAGATTCTCAGCTACTCGTCGAGCTGTAACTTGCTGTAGAGATGGCGGGGGGAGTGGCTTCCTGTAGTGTTTGCCCCCATTCGCGCTTCTCTTCCGGCAGACGATCCTTCAATTACCGCCGTCTATCCCCCGAGTGAACGACATGCCTCTGTCCATAGAGAGTTAAAACATGGAAGGACTCGATCTTTACACTAGTGGACAAATATTTTGTGGTCAATTTCCGTCCCGCATCGGAGGCATCTCACTGTCTCTGTAACACACCAACCAATCCCTAAACCCTTGGACTGTCGAGGACTGCAGACAGGTCGCATTGCGGCGCGAAACTTTCACGTTTGGATTTTCAACCAGACCAACACGCATATCATCGGAAGCGGCATGGAGACTAACTGTTCATGCCTATACCCATGCTTCCTCCGCCACCAGTTCACGCGTAAACCGGCAAACCGGTGATAAGTGCGCGCTTATGGCGTAAAGTACACCGGCAAAATTCTATGCGGAAAAAATTTCCTGCTGAAAAAAAATTGTCTGCTCACGTGGGCATTCAAAGTGGGCGATTTGCACTGCAAACGCCTGATGAGGGCACTACAGAAGTAATCAGCTGATTGCGCTGGTTGTGACAGAGCATCCGTGGTGGCGACGGAAACAACAGTTGTTAAAGCGGTGTCGGCGCTGGCGAGAAGGAGCACCACAGCGGCGCCGAGCAAATCGGCTTCACCGGAATAAAAGCATGGGGGGATAGAGGGGGGTAGGACATAAACGGCGTGTAGTATGCTTTAACGGAAAAGAACCTACAATGCCTGAACGAGAGGAGTTGGCGGGACACGACCTCCCACTTATTGATCTCAGATGGAATCTAAAGTAGAGTCGGCGTTTCTAAATAAACTTGCGCGAGTGTGAACTCCTGCGTGTGGCAGCTGTTTATTACAGTCAAGGTTTCAAGGTTCAAGGCTCAACGTTTATTCAATAATGTTTGTTTGGTTTATCAAAATGTGTTATTGATGTCAGTACAGAAGGAGGTCCTGAAGTAAAAACTGTCTGGGGGACCTCCTGGCTCAAAATTCAAAAAATAAAGTTATATATAGCAGTACGCAATGCGCGTAAAGTAATAAAAACCGTTAGCATGTCAGGGTCAGGCGAAGAAAATCAATTCTTTTACATAACAATTATTATTTTTGCGCGCGTTTTAGGCACAAAGATTAGGAAGTATAGGAAGTCGAGATTAGGGAAACGAGCGGAAATAGGCCCATACGGGCAACGATCACGCTACTAAAACCATCGTATGCTAGGACCCTCCCGCAAGCACGACGCAACACCTTCCTCTGGTAACCAGCCGACAATCGTGTTTGCCAACAAGCTGTCCCAGTGTTATCGCATCAGCCTTGTTCACAGCAATGAGATTAGGCAACTGATTACCACAGGAAAGGGGATTTTTTAGGCCTGCGGGAAGAGCCTACTATGCACGATAATTGCAGTAGCAGGATTGGCTGCGCGCGTGCTCCTATTGTCGCTCATTTTCCCGCTTTCTACTGAATATACTGCTGCCACAAGCGGCAGTCCATGATGCCGCAATTTTATTTAGAATTTCGAAGACGGTACGCAAAAAATCTGCCTGAATTTTATAACTCATAAATTCTACCACAGTAACTATTATTGTTTGGCATTGTGGATTTTCTTTATAAACACATGTTCTTCATTTTTCAAATTCTGTCACTTCGCATGCAGATAGTATCTGCGAAGTATATCCAGGGTTCGCTTTTAAGGCAGAAAATTTGGCAGGACTTTAAGTGTCATACGTAAGACCGAAATGGTATTTGAAATAGGAAATTTTAATAATTGTACAAATTGCAAGGTCACAGAATATACAAAAAATTCTAAGAGCAGTGCACAATTTACTGAATTTATTCGTCACTTCTCCTGCAAAAAAAGACAAGGGCATTTAAAGGAAAAACGGAAGGCTTGTGTATTCACGTGTTATTTTTATTCAAAAGACAGAAGCCACTCCCTACGGGATTTACGTACGCGGCCCTTCTATTGAACTGCAGCAATGCACAGGCGCCGAGGTTTTCATTAAGGGTCCTAATAAATACGCACTAAATTCAGCGTGAACTGCGAATTTAACGGGCGGCTTTTCTGATTAGTTTTGGTGACGTGCTTCCGGTTGGCAAAGTGGTGTGTTCTTTGGTAATTTTGATGTTTCGTGAGCTTTACTAACCCACGCTTTAAAGTTTGCCTTATTTACCGTCTGCTGAACACGCATTATTCCATGCCCGAATTAAAAACAAGAAGAAATGTAGCCGACACGAGAACGGAGGCCTGTCTTTGCTAGTACATGAATAATACGGCTTCTACGGTGTGCCCTTGTCTGTGATTTGCTGAGGAGACGTGTCGTAATTCAAATAGTTACCAGAGTGGTTTACGTCATGCATTGCCAAGATCAGCCTGCTTAAGTGACGTGTTGTTACGAAACAGCTTGGAAAGTGGCGGGTCCTGTCGCCTGTGAACTAGGGTACAAATTTTTTAATCCTTCGGCGTCATGGAATCCCCGTGAATTTTCAGCAGGCGCAGTTTTGCATGACGCGTGGTTTAAAGCTGTTTTACACCGAAAGAAATATTACTTTTAACTGTTTCCAAGAAAGCAATCACGGAGCATACTAATAATGAATTGTAGTTGCTTTTTATATTTGGTCATTAGATGAGAATCATTTGTTTGGCGTAAAGGCAACATAAGAGGGCAGAACAAACCTGTCCATTACAAAGAGAACCCTACCTCGTAACCATTGTTCGCACTCATCCTAGTAAGCTGAGAGTCACATGAGCGAACTCAAGAGAGAGACAACAAAGAAAACAGACGTTTTTTTTATTACTTCGCTGATTGAACGGGGGCTCCACGTAGCGCTTTGCTACCCTTAACGCATGAAACTAGCGATCGCAGCCGTTTTTGTCTACGAGCACGATATTACTTGTGCCATTGACGCAAACGATAGCCTGGGGGTAGTGACGGCCAGGCAGCTGATAACGAAACAACGCTTGCAAGGAAGCTGGCACCTCAACTACTTTAGTAAAAGCTATTGAAATAAATAAATAAATAAATAAATAAATAAATAAATAAATAAATAAATAAATAAATAAATAAATAAATAAATAATACAATAAAATACGGTAAAAAGGATTTCGGGATGGTCTTTAGCTCACCACACGCCCTTGCCTGCTTTTGGATCAACGTTACCCAATCGCCTTACTGTGTTGACGCAAATTTTAACCTGAATAAATGTGTTCCTCTTGGCAACTTCAGCTTTCTTCCTAATTTTTTATAATACACGGAATTGTGTTTATAACTTTTATGCGCAGATTTGACGTGTTTGTGATCTTCATAAGCTAAGCGTCAAATTACACTGCATGTTGTTATTGCTATACGTGCATCACGTCACTGATTTCCTACGTTTGTCTTACGCAAACAACATTGCGAATTCACTGTGAATATATGCAGTCGAGAATAGGCCCCTATGATCGCGGGAGTGTCGACAGGCAGGTGGGTGAGCTTCTCATCGCACAGTTGGCATGAGCAGAATAATTCCGCAGGTGCAACCGTCGTCTGCTAAGTTGTTCTTTAAGTGCGGCATAGCACTTTTCCGCTTGCATTCAGCCACCTGTCTTCATTGCCGTAAAAAAGGCGCACGAGAAATTGCAGTCACCGCGCTGCAAAGAAGATAGGCGGTTGATTACAATCAGAAAGCTTGATGTCGGACTTGCGGCGACACGTAGCACACGATGGTTTCAGCGGCTAAACCATTCTCCGTATGCAACGCTGCAATCTACTCTCGCTCGTTTTACCGTTCTCTACCGTTTGTGCCACATACCCAATCGCTGATAGACGCTACCAAAGTAACTAAAACGGGCCGGCGGTATTTATTCCTAAATTATAGTAAGCTAGAGGTCACTACTACATATTTTAAGACTTTTTAGGTGAACATGACTAAAT
Organism: Haemaphysalis longicornis; assembly: GCA_013339765.2. NCBI lineage: Eukaryota > Metazoa > Arthropoda > Arachnida > Ixodida > Ixodidae > Haemaphysalis > Haemaphysalis longicornis. Next base: position 57,160,356 of record CM023455.1, on the reverse strand, counting down.
AAAAGAACCTCAACGCTTTTTAAATATACAAGCAATAACTACAAACTCAGTATTTTTTAACTGATTAGAACATATAAATCTAAATCATTAAAAAGAAGTCACTTTGAAATATTGGTAGAAAAGAGGATGACAAAAATTACGGAATGTTGCGATGTTGTAAACTTTGTTTTGCTCGTGCACGCTGCTCGGTGGACTAGACAAGAATATCAAGAACGTCAACACCTGATTTATACCAGATTCTTTTCAACTAAACAGTGGAGGGTAGCGGGTGTGGAATGTTCCAATAAACTCATTATCGGATACCCGAATTGCGGTATTTTTTCTGCTATCTTACGAGCGATTGAAGAGTCTATTCACCTAAATTCCACGTACGGCTTAAAGGGACGACCGAAACATTGGTCGAGCACATATACGTCCCACAAAATGATTCTCCAATGATGAAACACGCGGTAATATAATTATTCGCATAGTGTAGATGTTTTCTATGGCTCTTCGAGGGCTACTTTTCGAAATATTTAGGCTTACAGAGAATTATGTCCTTTTTTATGCTAAGGTAATATTTTCTTCAAATACGCACTTTGAATATAACATTCAATCTTACATGTTCTAACAATAACGCCTAGCTTCGTTCATTTTCAGCACGTTCAACTTGTGTGGAGGAGCCACGGCAATGGAACAGGAATTCGGGAAAGAATGGAACAACAAATGCCCTGTTCCGCCTGGCACTTATACAGGCAACATTGCTTTCTACGTACCGCGTGGATTGCCCACAAAGCTGTATTTCGGAGTAAGTGAGATGATTTATTGGGTTTTGGTTTTGATATTTGTGAGTAAATAATTATGGTATCGTTGTGTATTCTTGTCAATTGTGCCACTGTATTGCCTTGAAAATGTTAGTTGCATTGCATTTAAAATAGATAATAGTTATGCAGTTGAATTATGACAAAGTACAAAACTTTCCCCTCTCTCTCATCCTGCCAACGGGAAAGGTTCTTGAGCATGCACTTACCGGGGAAATACATTTTCGCTTTATGTGAAGGCCTCAACCTTACAGTAGGTTGAGGGAAACATATCAGTTAGTCAGCACAGTTGGGCCATCAATTCATTACAGTGAAGTTTAGAAGGTAGAGGTAACGTCGCCCTCACTATGATCTACACAGCTCATTAGTATTCACAGCTTTATATTACCTTTGTCTGGCAACCGGGGTTAAAGACCAGGTGCGCATTAGGAGAACAACGTCCTAATTAATCAAGCCCTATCCTAACGTATATGCCCATAGACATTGCTTTGACGATATAATCGTCTGACCACTAATGAGTGGTGTAGGTCATAGTGAGTGCGACTGTACGCTAATGGATAAAATTCTACAAAGCAACATTCGAGTTCTGGAGCTTTATTCTGTAGTGTTTATTTTAAAGTGAGGGGTCGGCTGCAAGCATTAACGTACTGCATATGCTACTATGGCTCAAGTGTCTGTAGATTACTAGCGCTTTTATGGCATTGATTTTCTATTGCGCCGAATTTGTGCTTTCTTGAAGTACACATACTCATCAATAAACTTTTAGCACCACCAGGCACTTTAAAATTACGCATGCTCATCAACTTCCCTGAAAACCCACGCGTTTATAGGAGGAAAAACAATCACCGTTTTTGTATTCGACACAAAAGCCAGCATGATTCGGCTTGGGTACTCATGCGAATTCGTGGGAATTTATGGGTATTCATAGGTATTTTTGAGTATTCTTCGCGCTTCAAAATTTATATGGGCAGTATGAGAAGCGAAATGTACTTCGAAAAGCGCAAACCCGATGGGGACCAACAAAGAAGAACAAACACTGGTTCTTTCTTTATTGCTTTCCTCATTTTTTGGTTCCTTCGTGTTAGTGCTCTTCGAAGTAGGACACCATACCAATTACATAGACTTGTATTACTGCAATAGAAAATGTTGTATAAAACCAAAAGCTCGCTGTTCTCGCAGGACAGAAGCTGTGCTGGTCACGCGATGTGGGTACTCAGAAACGTAAAAGGAGGATTAGCTAAGGCCTAACTAAATAGAGAGGCAAAGCTTTAAAATAGCAGTTCAAGCAATTCTTTACCTTGTTATTCGTCTTCTCAATCTGCATTTTGTTCTTGTTGTTGAGTTTCGCAAAGTACTTTTCGCTTTTCGCTGAGGATAGATTTCTGTGCATGCTTTTTGCGATGCTCCCGGATTTCTGGTACTTTAGCGAATGTCACTGTTGTACAAGACGTTTGATCAAGTTACATGTTATAAAAAAAAACTTGTTGAGCTAGTTGGTTCTTGCTTATTGGAAAAACACAAAAGGGGCACAAGCGGACAAAGACGAAGTAGAAACACACACTCCACATATCGTCTGTATGTTGTGTGTGCTTCTACTTCGACTTCCTCTGCTTAGCGCCGATTTTTTTCTTCCAACACTTCTTAACATTATTGACGTTTTAAACTGTAGTTGTGCTTCGGTTCTCAATGATCACTTTGCATGTTTTTTTTTATTTCAGGATGGTAATGTTGTTGTTACAGCCAAGATCGTGGACGGTAATCTTCTCTACGCCTGCGAGACCTTCCCCGTAAAATTTTATGTGTATTAACACAATGTGTGAATAAGCAGTATTGAAAACGGTAAAAAAGCCTTCGAAGCCTTCCGACATTAGCATATTGTGTGTGCCTTCAGGATGACTGTGAACATTAAAGATGTGGTGGTGGTGTAAAGAAACAAGCTTTATCCTCTTGTGAAATCCTGTTCGTGTATTGTGTCTTTTGTCGAAATGAACTAATCTTCAGAAACTTAAACTAAAAAATTGTTATGTAAAGCATAAATGTAGCGAATACAGAAGAGGCATAAACAAAAAATGAATGCATCTAAATTCTTCAGCCAGCCAAGCTAGTTGCTCTTTTTTAGTTTGTTTTTTTATTCGGTTTTGCTCTTTGCTAGCTTTTCTCTATTGCTGGTTTTTGTCATAAGCTTATGCGTAACATGGATGTGCGCTTTTTTCCATTTTCGCTGAACAAACCACATTACTTGTCTACTCAATATAATTGCTAAATATACTCGCATGTTTGAGTTGTTGCTTCAAATAAATACGCTACACATTTCAAGAGATGTTTGAATGGTATTTTTATTTTCTTAGGAAAGCGGAGTGTTACTTTGTGGCTTTTAACAGTGAAAGTAATAAAATATGATATAAGTTGAAATGATAAGTTTGAAAAGCAATTCAGTAACCTCCTGTAAGACGAACCCAAAGGGAGCAGATAATTCGTTCATCATATTACAAGTTTTCCTGATCAGAAGAACCCCCCCCCCAAAAAAAAATAACAACAAAGGGCGGCACGTCCACATTCATGCCAATAAAATATCATCCTCCGATACCGCAAATGAAGTACACACAATATAGGAAAAAGGGAGACAAAAAATGGTCTTGTTGCGTTGCAAGTGTGGGCGAAAAACGACAGTCAACTGGCGCCACTACAAATTAAAGGCCGCCCTTCTCTTTCCCTATCACCTCTCGTGCTGTTCCTCTCCCGTCTCGTTTCTCCCAAGATAACAGGCTAGAGGTTTGCTCAAGTGAATTTAAGCTTCCCGCTCCACTGGTCAAAGTCGGGTGTCTCGATGCCAGCGCTGCCGTACGGCAGAGATGCGAGGGAATTCAGGCACCCTACTACAACGTTTATAGAACCACGTTACGCTACTCCACGAGCGTTCCAAGCGGAACGTAAATCCTATCTAGTGAAAACTTTGTTGCTATTGCCGTTAGACATCCTTAATTCCGCCAGGAGGTAGCCCGGGCAACACCAGGCGACGGTTTTCTGCAATTGATGTATTTTTATTTGCTATCGCAAAAAGCAAGCATCCGTGACTTTTTAAATAAAGGAACACTGCAAGTATCACTTATACATTGATTTGCTGCCTTATATTTGCGTAATGTCTTGTTCGTGTTCAACAATATTGACAAGTATGAACATTGACACCTATTGTAGACGTTTAGATTTGTCTGTCGGTATACAAGAGTATTTCGAAGCTTTTGTTTCACTTTGGCCGGGTGGCTGAATCGAGCCAAAGACAGACAGACAGACTTAGAGACAGACTAAAGTTTTTGCTTTTAAGTAGACCAAGAAAGGCTATATACTTCTAAAGGCTATAGACTGCCTTCAAGTGCTCTTGCCTTGTTTTGTACAGTTCAAGCGGTGACGGAGAGCGCACACCCGCTACCTCAAGCGACAACGCAGCCGAGACATAGAGGGAACTCCTCGCTTTATCGGGGGTGACGGGGTAGGACCCGCAACGCGAACCGACGTGAACGCAAGACACCCGCTGAGAAACGGCATTGGCCAGGAGAGCGCCTACATTCGCGACAGGGAGTCTCCGTCGTCGCTTTGTTATCCCCCCAGTTTTTTGCCTCTTTATTCAGGAGAAGAGCGGCCGCTAAATTCTACCTCACTCTTTTTTTCTTTCACTGGACGCCGCCTTCACGGTTTGAAGGGACGGAAAAGTAGTACCTTTATCTCGTGTCTTTTTGTCTCACTCTCTCTCTCTTTCTGCGACGAGAATACACTTCGCGCTCTGGTTTTCTTCAACTTTTGTTTCTATCTGGTCGCGTGAATGCCCAGCTGAACCCCTCCAAGACTCCCATATTCGCTATCCTGCTTTGGCATCAGGGGTGGTAACCCCGGAAGTTGTTTGTCTCCACCGAACAATGCGAGCAAGGCTGTTCATCGTAAGCAAATTCTATCGCATTGGGTCTATAGAAAACCAAAGAAGCATTCCCACGTGGTTCGGCATAAGTGAGAATTCGTCTTAACAGAGTTAGCCCCAATGGCAGTTCGCTGCATTTACACAATGTTATTTTTAAAAACTGTTGCTGCCCCTAGCATGCTCCTTAGTATGGTTAGGCCAGCACCCTCGTCGCATCGAGTCTTTTGTGGGCTGGATATTCCAGGTTTACCTAAAGTGATATCAACCCTTTCTAACTCGAACTTAAAAAGCTATAAGCTATTTCCTGACTTTCATTTTTATAAATATTTGTTATTTTGCGCAGTTCTTCTCGAAACGCATGAATACCTAATAAATTCTACGTTATAGCGCCTAAAAAATTCGAAAATTTCCATACAACCTCCTCCGACCTAAACAATGGAGTTTTAAAAATAAATAGGGCTGTACTACAACAACGCCAGGTATGTCAATCGATTTTCGTGTGAACTACAAAACAATAATACCACATTCAAAGATTAACTGTTTTGGCGAACTACTGTTAAGTTACATGGATCTTATCAACCCCGTGAAACAAGGTCCCGGAATCGTGTTCCTTAAAGCTTGACAAGCTTTCGAATTACTAGAATCTTTACTTATAAATGACATGCTTAAAATTCTAGATTCATTCATTCCCCCTACCCACATTTTATAAGAGATTTAAAATCGCTTGTGCGACATTTTTGCAGCATATTGACATCGGATGATGAAAACCCTTGTATGCAACGTAGCTGGGAAAACACTGGGAAAAATAAAAGTTATTGCAGGCCTTACATTTCTGAATAAAATTCAGTTGACACAAAGATAATAAAAGAGAAAAAATCCTGCCTTCGCTACCAACCAATCGTAATTTTGTGTTCCTAAGGAGTAGAACTTAAGCCGTGCATTTGCTTTTTTGGTTTTCTCGGGGCCGGCTTTTCTGCTTCATATAATGCAGATGCACAATCTGCAAGGGCCGCGAAACCTTTTCGTGTTGCGAATGCTAAATAAGAAGTGGTATCTAGTAGTACGTCTCCTTCCAAATTTTTTCACAACTCTTAGCTTCTCGGTTCTTTCGTTTTCCACTATATTATAGTAATCACCGAATCCGAACGCTATAGTGAAGAGGTACACAGGAATTTCGGTGAAACCTACGTCCCGCTTCACTGATCCCTTGTTTGGTAATCGAAGTGCACAAACTCACTCACAGAATCCTCAGTACTAGTCTCTGGCTCTTATATCTGGGGTGGAGGCCATAAAGCACTCACTAAGTTTCTGTTTACTCATTTGTTTACCTGCCTTTTGTCCTTGGCACGTATCTTGGTGGTTATCACCCATTAAAATAGGGCATTTGCCAGAACCTTTCCTGCCACGTAATTGTTACCTCGGTAACAACCGGACCCAAAACTTTATGTACACCTGTGTGCTGTCTACAGCCCACGCTTGAAGGCGTAATCACAAAACGAAGCTCTTAGAGGTGCTTACGTTCGGGCAAGTTCGCGTCCCATAGCGTTCATCTTAAGCGCACAAAAAATACATAACAAAAGACAAGGACAAGCGGTTGTCCTTGTCTTCTGCCTGACCTATGTAGGGCTGGATTCCGTGTTATCTCCACCAACTTGAATCCAGGGGGGAGGGAGTGGTGAAAGCATGCAGTGTGTAAGTGTATTCTTGGCGGCTTGGCATTTTTGCCAAAGCTGATGAAACCATTGGTGGTCGAGATATACATCTTTGCTGTAAAGACTATTTCTATTTGAAGCATGAAGCTTTATAGCACGCGGCGTAAACGAGTGTCCGGCGCTTTATTTATTACGTCTTACGAAGCACTCAAGCACAAGGCGAAAACGACTGCCTCGTATTTTTAAGAGCGCCTTAGGTTGAGGTTGAAGCTCTAGACGTAAACGAGTTCCGCGGTGTTTTAGTATCGTGCCTGCATAAAACAACAATAACGAAGACAAATACAGCAGTCTCCAACAGCCCCAACCCGTAAAAAAGAATCCTTTCAGAAATCTGGAACTGAACGTTTTATCGGAAAAGTGGTTTGGATATTTATTTCAATATGTTGGAGAGCGCTGTACAGAAAGGACACAGGTGCCCAAAGAAACCTGGGCACATGCGCACTCAACTTTGGTGCATTTCTCGAACGAAAAGAGGCACTCAACTTTTTAAACCTGCCAAAGGCGTTTCATAGGGGTTTCTTTCCCTCATGCGACTTTGAATCGACCTCACCAGATCATGGCGTTGACAGAGCCAGGATTTAAAGCTCGTAAATGGTACTACTGAATGAATTGAATGCAACGTCCTGAGCGCACGTACCTTGAGTTCATTTTGTGGTCAATATACAGCACCGAGAAAACCATGGTCGCTGTAGGACAAACACAAGATGATAACAAAGAGATCCCAGCGTTGTCATTAAGAAGACGTACACAGAGCTTGAATTTGGATATTATGCAGGTGCTTATCGCCAAGATTCATCTGTAGAACAGAGGCAACGTTCGGAAATAAACGTAACGATACGGTCGCGCCAAGTCATCCGAAGACGCTCCGAGTGAAAAGGAAAAACAAAAAAGAAATCTCTTACATGCGCAGATGCGTTTATCGCTATTTTTTACACTGCCTGAAAAAAGCACGGAAAAATGGCCACCATCTCGGCCCGCGGAAAAGGATCTACAGCGCTGCTGCTGTAAACCTGTATACATCTCAAGGTGAGTTTATGAAATGGTAAGCGTCGTCACGGCAGGCTTGTCACTTGCGGTCCATAGACGTTCTTACAATATACACTAAAGAGGAATCTGACGCTAGCGTCTATGCGGCTGACATCAAGGCCGTCAAAGTCGTCATGTACTGCCATTATACATTGCGCTCCACTTAGTTTCATCATTGGCTTTGATTGAAACGTTTTAGTCACCGCAAATTTAAACAAAGTGCTACAACACCCAAAGAATAGTGTGGATTTATGTAGGTGAAAAATAAAACAGGCTGTTTTAAAACTACGAAAAAAGGAAGCGAAGCGTATTTTTGGCGGAACGGTTGTGCCTGCTATTCGGCAGGCCAAGGTTGTAGTTACGAACGAGGTTAATATTTGGGTGGAGGGGGGGGCACAGCAGGGGAAATTCACTAGAGACTTATTTTAATATTTTACAATTATTGCAAATATTAACTTGCTTGAATAGTTTGCAAAGTTTTTTGAGTGCGCCTATGAAAACGCTAGCTTCGTGGTTAACCGGTGCACAGACCGCGTCAGCTACCGTTTAACAAAACTTGCTGCTGAGCGAGTCGGTTTATACATGGAGAAAAAAGAATACGTGGCGTTTGACCCTCGTGGACGATGACAAGATCGACGGATATAGGCGCCCGAAGCTGTCGTATCTTGTATTCGTCGAAGTACGGTTTTTGTTTCTTCTTTTCGCCGGCTACAAATTTGTCGGCGGCATATTACCCGCTCAGTCATGCGTCCTTCGACTGCGACATGAGCGAAGGCAGGTGCGATCACACACGGCCTGCAGTTTCACGGAACACGGCAACCACAGAACAGGGAGGATTTCGGCTTACTTGTAGCTCTTAAACTTGTTAATGCATAGTGAAAAAAGCAAGTCGCGAAAACCACTTAAGAATCCAATTGTCATGTTAACCAGAAGATGAAAAGGCGGTCTTCCCATGAACCCCCACGAGGACATGGCTTACAAGGCGCAGTTTCCTCTCTACTATACCTATTAAGAAACCGTATGTTGCGGTCGGCTTTCTGGCCAGAAAGGCTGGATCGTGGCTAGCCTAACGGGAGCGCTCGTACTCGAATGATGCCAGCCCCCCCTTTTCTGTAAGCAGCTACAAACCTTACCGTTCACATGAACACATGATGATAATTTCTTTTTAAGCACAGGGTCATCAACCATCATGTGCTTTCGAAGCATGTTTAGGTGTTATTACCTCCGGAATACTGGGCTTTTTTTTCTGTATGCCTGCCTAGCCTAACGCGTGCAATCGCAGTCTTGGGTGAGCCTGCTGTGGTGTCCTGCCTGGGTTCTCTGCCTTGTACGCATAATTTTCAGACCAACTAATGGCTAACTTAATGGGAGAGGCATTTGCCCTGCAGTTGGCGTAGCTAGGCTGATGATGATGATGATAATTTATAAGTAACGGCTTCGCTGTAAATCAAAATGCTGTAATGAGCACTGCTCGTTAGCGTGGGTGTGGAGTGGATCATATCGCAAAGAAAAACGAAGGAAGCTGGCTCGAGTTCTCTCATTAAAGCTGGGGTAGCGGCAGCCGCTGGAAAGGACATTATAGAACTCACAGACGACATAAGCTGTTGTCTGCCCGCTTTACATTCCCGAATTTGCTCGCCTTGTTTAAACATCTTTTCATTCACTGTTACACAAAGTAATATGCTGCTTGTTTTTTTCTGAGTAAATATAAAAACAAAATTCGAAAACCTTCCTAGGAGACACACGCGAAGTTCTAATGTAGCCATTCACATAAAACAAACGCTAAAATCTCTTGCATCCTGGCTGTGAAGTTTAATCTGAGAGCTACCGCTCTAAACCTGTCCGCTCGTTCATACGGTAGCCCTGAGCAGTGGCAGGACTCTGGAATTTACCGATAGGTAGAGCGATGGAGTAGATCCTACCCATTAACAGTAACACCTAATATAGAAAACAACAAAAAGAACCCACGATTAATCTGTTCGATTCATCTCTCTTTTCAAAAACATAGACATCTCAGACAAGTCTTGTAGGACTATAAAATTATATACACAAGTATCCAGAGCTTATCATCATATTGTTACGGGGCAATATTTAAATTCCCCACAAGTAGGACGGCATTATAGTACTGTGCTAGCCGGGGTGATCATCAAGAACAGAGATGAAGAGGCCGCTGACGGTGAAGCGCGTTTGCTCCCTGGCTTGCGCGGTGCTCTCTTCCATCGTGGTTTGTTATTACTAGCTTCTGAATGAGGATCGTAACGTCATCATTGTAAGCACAGCTTCACCTTGTATCAATATTATCATTACCCAGAGGTAATCATTACAATAAATTACGGAAACAGATCGAAGAACCAATACAGCTGCCCGGCACGGCCATCCCTTCAGCAGGATAACTTAAACGTCTCTTGCTCTTAAGCCTCACTTTTGAGCGCTGGCTCTGAAAGGGTAGGCTCAAATGATGTTCTCTCTCCCTTTCCACCAATGCTAAAGGCATTCAGGCACGCGATAGCACGTAAATGTTGTAGAATAGGTTAAGGGTTCGAAAACACTTTTTATCGTCCTGGCAATAAAATGCGAAGTCTGCCGCATATGCTAAAAAGATCATTCCACGCCAAATGTCCCAGAGTCTTTGCTTGACCGACTCCGGCTAGAATATAAAAATACATGGTTGATCCCCTCCCTATAGCGTTAGTTCCGTAGCCGAGTTTTGGCAAAAATATTGTTTCGTGACGAGAAGGTAAAGATGAAACGAACATTTGACGATGAACATGCGATGTACTTACATGGATGAACTACGTACAAATGGCTATGACAGCTCCAGCTGAGCCAATGCCACGCACTGCTTCATCGTCGTAAGGGGTACCATCGAGCTATGGCCATGTCCTTTTTATGCTTGCTGTGACAATATTTCTTCTGTCAATCGCAGCACTTTAAAAATCGCAGCGGGAAAAAAACCGCACGTTGCAAAAAAAGTTCTCAGAAATGAAATTATTTAAGGGACACCTTGACGTAATTCTGGGTGATAGAATAGGAGCGCGCGTCCTTGCTCAAGGCACTGACAGTTGCTAGTGCTCCTGAAAATGGTCTCCATGGTGGAGCATTGCAGCGCTTCCCAGTGATTTATGCGCTATTTTGTGGCTGGTAAATAATTTCTAGAGATCACGCAGCTCCCATTTCGCAGCTGCAGCTGCGAAATGCTGCGAATTGGGTGCTGTGCAAGTTCGACCGCGTTGAAAGATACCACTTCCCGTACCCATATTTTTTTGCCTTTTGTCGTCAAAAAAACAGAGTTCGCAGCTGCGACCTCCGTTTTTATTTTTAGGAGGAAAAAAATATGAGTACGGGAAGTGGTAACCTTCAGCGTGGCGAAGACAAAAATTTGATGAATTTGCAAACCTTCTAATGTTCGGACGCTTATCGGGCTGTGTGGCGTACCATCACAAAATGCAGGAGGCTCAGACTCAAAAAAGTGTATCCAAACGGCACCTTTATCAGAAAGTTTTGGCGGAGTGGTCTTTGTTGTTAGCGAGAACAAAATTTATATAGACCATTTACCACGGCCTCTGTCGCCGGCCCGTAAGTCCTCTTCACTGAACTGCAGGGTCCAAAGTAATCGCGGAGAGGTGCGGCTGCAGCGCTGGTTGAACGCGCTGTGCGTTTTCAGGCGGCTGGCGGTTTTCAGAGTCCGACTGGCGGTTACGGGATTTGGAAGAGTGTCATCCACAAATGATCAGTTGTTGGTGCTCATAAATGTATTCGGCAACGGTGCGTTAATACGTGTGGTACAGATGCACCAGGAGATGGGTCGGCCACCTTTTGTGGTGTAGGGCCATGTTGCATGAATATAACAGCGCGAATAGTCATACGGCAAAGGGGGGCGGCTTTGCAGGCAAAAATCCTCGCAGAATTGACAATACTATTTGACAACAGTCCGAAGTGTGAAGATTGCGGACTATGCCAACTGGAAGCTACCCTTTCTCTAGTGTTATGTCCCGTGTAACCCCCTTTGAAGTCAAAACTGGTTGTGTCGGCCTTGAGATATGAAGTGACAGGGGGGCGGCGGTGGAGGTTTTGAAGACGGTTTTTCTGGCCGCCAAATACTTCCCTGTGATCCTACACCTGTTCCCTACACCTGTCCCCGACACAGGTTCCCGGCACCTGTAGTACGAGAGGGGCTATCAGTCCTGTCTTGGCCCCGTTAAGGAGCTGCAGTTCCTCTTGTAGTTAGTGTCATGGGTATTTTGCAATTTTGGAAGTATGGGTGGCGAAGTGAGGCGTCAGCCCGGCACGACAGTTTTGAGCGATGACGATACATAGTGGTTAAAGGTGCGCCCAGTGTACTTTTTATAAGAATATAAGTGAGTAATACCTGTGACACACGGAAACGCCAGATCTCCTTTAAACTAAACCCCTTCCCCACGTCAACATTCACTTTGCGGAAAGGTGTGGCGCTCCTGAAACACAGTAGCCCCCCATCTCTGTTATGTAGTTCGGGTAACTGACACACTAATAAAGTGGCGGAGCAGTTTTGAGGAAAAAGATTCACAATACCGAAAATAAAGTGCGGCTAATAGATCTTCTTTATTACTTTAAGAAAGAACCTTGCGGTTATTGTATTTTTAGAAACCAAAATATGTAATTTCACATATTTGTATTAAACAGCAACGTTGGAGTGCTTTTTTAGCCTATGTCCCGTGCCTAATCTGGCAACAGTGGGCAGATGTTTACAAAAGTACATTACAATCGGGCTTGTTTGGCGCCATTCATTTTTAATTTAAATTTTAGCACTTTATGAAATTATCATAAAATCCGATTTGATCTCGCTAAGTTCTGATACGATTATGATGCTGCGCCTCTGCTCCTTTTTGCCCAAGAAAGGAGATAGGCCATCACCCCTTACGGGAAATTCCCGCTGCCGTGAAGGAGATTCTCTTTTGTTGTGTGTCACCGAGGCGAACGCCGTTTCGGTAGCTGTCCTTCTCTGCGAAGGCTTTTTATGCACCCGTGTGTCAGGCATACAAGGAAATTTTCTGTTTGGGGTTTCTGCGTCTTGGGGCCCAAGGTTGATGATGAACAGCGTGACAATGATGTAATTCAGGGGTCGGCCACCGGCGGCCCGTCTGCTGCACGAGGCGGCGGGGCCGTATTTTGTGGCCAACAGCACGTAGGCAGAGTCATAGTCGTTCCCAGGTCACTTCCTATCTGGAGGATAACACGCTTTTTTGACCTCCAAGGGGTTGGACACGAGACATCATAAGAGAACTGATCTCTCCAGTTGACATTGTCACCCTCCCCCAATCTTCACAATTAAACATCATTATTGTCGAGTTTTGTCAAAACGTATTGTCAATCCGCCGAACCTTTTTCTTTGCCAGCAAAGCCACCTTACCTACACTCGGTTTGCCGCCTGGCCCACCACCGTGTCGTGTTTGCGCAACTCAGTCCTGTATTTTAAAAAAATCGCGACCCGTGATGCAATGATAATGATGACACTTTTGGATAATGAAGAATTCGAAGCCGATGTTGCCTTGCTAAAATATTCCCAATGTTGTGACGAAGCTGCGCAGGAGGCATGCTCTTTTCTCTTCTGCGCTGATCCCGCCGTCGGCCAGCCTTCAGAACTTCCTCAATGTTCGGACATGAACGAAAATACCAGCATGCCACCCACCATCCGCATACACCGGTACAAACACGAAACAAAAACTCCGACTGAAGCACCTTACGCCGAAAAATTACGTTGCACAAAGACCTTCCCTTACAAGAACCCAAAAAATATTTATTAACAAATTCTTTACAGACGCATCATTTTTTACCTACAAATGGTACATTTACATTTTTTACAAATGGTCCTACCCCCACATCACCCCAAAATGTCCAAACTGTGAGCAAGCCGTCAATGCTGATTTGCACCACCTTCTCTGGATATGCCCCAAATTCTCTTGATACCGGAATTTCACTTCCTCAAACCCAGATCCCTCAACCCGTATCGATCCGCTCACATTAGATAAACACACCATTAACCTTTTTATACGGTTCACCACTAAGAGTGGTCTAGCGCCAGTTATAGAGCAATAACCTACACCAGTGAATGGACCATTCAATTCTGAACAGTTGTCCTCTGAGAAACTGAGGCCGCCTACTGAAGACCACGAACTCATACGAGCTCCCTTCAACCATGAATCCTCCCCTCCCAATCCCCCACAAGGCCTCCGGCCTTCCCTTTTTGTATAAAAGATTTAACAACGACCCATGTTACGTTCACTGACTAGCGATAACTCATACAGAATGTTATTTTCGCAAGCTCATTTCCTGGATTCATTTCTAATGTATATAAAACGGCCATTGTAAGACGTAAACGCTTGATCGTCTCCCACTGAAAAAATTAGAGATTTAGGACGTGCTTTATTGTGCCTGCAACACGGGCCAAAGAACCGTGCTGCATTTTCTTAAAAACACTCCTTGATGAGAATTGAAGCCTTTAGGTATGGACGTATAACATTCAATCAGGGGAATCTGGCGTCACAAAAAGAAAAGTTTATTCCCGGAAGTTCAGCGTCGAACAGGAACCCAATCACTCGGATTCGGATGAAAGCAAACGGCTGAGCAGCGAGACGGTGTTGAAGTTTTCGGAAAGTGCCTAATTAGTGACGTTAATAGGACAAAAAGAATTCAAGAGTTTACATACAGCTGTTTACATTAACAAAGCTGGGTACAGGATTAATAAAACATGAACTTCGGTACTGCTGTAGGACTCCTGCTGCAATTGCATAGTGCTCACTTGAGTGGCCCAAACTCCGGTAAACTCTCCCCTCTCATATATTTCCGCCTTACACAAACCACTCACGGAGTATGATAGATTATCTTTTGTCGCCTGAAGATCATTCTAATTGCGGGATACACAGCTCTACCATTACTTTCGATGTAATCCTCAGTCTGTCTCGACGACGACCGTCCATGCTCTCCACCCGTATTTACCCCTCAAAATCTGTCAGAAAGCTGTAATCCCACAGCACGGCTGGATTGGACTCTCATTCTCCCGTTCTCGGGAGGATGGCAGTCGATTCCAGCAGTGCCCACCGTCATCTGCGGAACAAATGACCATCGAGTGTTACGTGACAAAGACCTGTACGTTACACGCGCAGACACCAAAGCAGGCGGCTGTTAACACTCTCTCAATCTAATTGTGGAGGGGCTAAACAGGGATCAAACGCGCCGCGCAACACAACTGTCCTATCACACCATGATAAGCTCAAAGGAAATCGGGAGGCATGAGAGATGCAATAAAGGTTATACGCCTGGAGCTATGCCTGTACGGGCGCCACTGAAATCTCCCCAGCGGCTCTTTTCCAAAACAGTCGCGGGGGTCTCCTGCCCGCTCACCACTGTCGCCGTGGGTTTTTTGGCACGTATGCAACCGACATTTTCCGTTTGTATGCGTTGTAAATACACATTGTTATAAGGCATGGTAAATTGTTGGCGAGCAGGACCCATGATATAAGTAGGACAATCTACGCGACTAACTTCGATCATCATCATTTCACTCTGTCGGTATCATCACAGCTCTCTCTCACACTCAGCCTTGTTTGTCTTGCCCAGTGCTGTCTCCGCTGTACCAATCCTCCAAATATAGTCTCTTCCCCGTAACATTTGGCAGCAATCCCGGCCCCGACCTTCAGCTCGCCTTGACTCAGGAAAAGGTCTTATCCTGGCTTTTGGAAAGCGACGGCCTGCCCAAGCCCCTGTGAGCCATGAACGCGACCACTCCCAAGCCCCGTGTCCCCTGCCCATGCCCCGCCGAGACTACACGAACTGACCAGCCACTACCAGACGTAGAGCCGATTACGTTCCACCGCCCAGATCTCCGGCGCTTCTCCGAGGTCTTTGGACGCTGCCTCGTGGGGTCGGCGGTGGTCACAGCTGTCCCGGTGCCGGTTTTTTTTTGCTATTTTTGCCTTCCCGACCCCGATTTCCTGCCTATAATAACCCGAAAAAAGGCCATGCTCGCTTCTCTCCCCGGCCTCAGCCGCCCTCCCGAGATGACGACGCCCGACCACGCCGCAACAATCACTCGCCGTCACCGCAATGCCGCGAGTCCCATTCGGCGCAGCCCCGCCGCTTCCGGTCGCCATCCCCGTATGATCGCTCCTCTCCGGAAAACTAGGCAGTTCAGCTCCCGGAGGTGACGCTGCATCAATGACTCTGCCACCAGATCCTCTGCTAACTTTGCCCACCAGACAAAATTTACTAGACGATCCTGTCGATGGTGTTCTAGTAAGTGCTCTCATTGACAACGGCGCCCATATTTCAATAATGAGCTCAGACCTCCACCACCGCCTGCACAAATTTCTCACTCCGGCGGTGCCCAATGTCATCCAGGTCGCCGATGGAGTGACGTCCGCCGTCGCTGGAATGTGTGCTGCCCGAATTCGCATCCCTGGCCACGACACAGTCGTTCTGTTTGCCGTATTGGAGCGATGCCCTCCTGACCTTATATTAGGTCATGATTTCCTGTCGGAGCAATCAGCTCTTATCGATTGCCCCAACGGTGTCCTCCGCCTTCGCTTGCCTTCTACCAATTCGAACCCTGAAGAACCCGTCCAGATGCCTTCAGATGTGCTCAACGCCGAAGAACCTTTATGCTGTATTGTCTCCACGCGTTATATTCACTTACGGCCACAAGAAGCAACCTCCATTCTCTTGTCGTCAAGCCCTCCCGTTCCAAATGGTGACCACCTGCTTTCGCTTGTTATGGTAATGTTGCTGTCCCGCGAAGTGGCCGTACCACATACTGTTGTAACAGTTGTGGACAGCAGCATTCACCTACCAATCCTCAACTTTGGATCCCCCCCTCAACTTTTACCGCAGGGGTAAATCTCTGGGTACACTGCGGACAATAGGTGACCACCAAGTTTTCGCTTTGCGCGTAGACCCAACAAAAATTTTGATATCCAAAGCATTTCAATTCCTTCTATCGGAGATTTCGCAAACATGATCGCCTTCGATCTTCCCGCAGACCAAGGTGCCGCTCCACGTCATCTTTTGAGCACCTACCGAGACATTTTCAACTTCGATAATCGTCCTTTGGGTCAGACTACTGCTGTTCAACATCGTATCAACACCGGTGATGCCAGCCCTGTCCACAGCCATCCATACCATGTGTCCCATGCTGAACCACTGATCATTCAGCAGGAAGTCGAAAGCATGCTCCGCAAAACAGCATCGAACCTTCGTCGAGCCTCTGGGATTCGCCTGTCGTTTTAGTCAAACAGGAAGATTGCAGCTGGCGGTTCTGTGTAGATTACCGATGCCCTAACCAGATCACCCAGAAGGACGTTTATTCATTGCTGATGTATCCGACAGCGAAAAAAACGGCGTTTGTTACACCCGACAGCCTCTACAGTTTAAGGTAATGCCGTTTGGCCTATGCAACGCCCCTGCTACCTTGGAGAGGATGATGGACTCGCTACTCCACGGGTTCAAGTCGTCGACGTGCCTATGCTACCTCGATGAAGTGATTGTTTTTTCTCTTACATTCGACACCCACCTCAAGAGGATTTCGGAAATCTTGGAAGTGTTCCGACGGGCAGGTCTTCAGTTAAAATAAAAAAATGTCACTTTGGTCTCCGCCAAATTAAGCTCCTTGGACACCTTGTCGACAACAACGGCGTTCAACCCGACCCTTGTAAAGTTCGTTCTGTGCAGAACTTCCCAAAACCACAGTCGTTAAAAGATGTCCGAAGCTTCGTAGGCCTCTGTTCCCACTTTCGTAGCTTCAAGACGAATTTCGCCGACATTGCCCGTCCTGACCTCCTTAAAAAGAATGTAACTTACGCATGGGGCCCCAAACAAGATGAAGCCGTCGCTACACCTATTGCTCTCTTACGTAACCACTCGTTTTAGGCCACTTCGATCCATCGGCACCAACCCAAGTCCAAACCGACGCAAGCGGCCGTGGTATAGAGGAGGTTTTGGCGCAACAACAGGCCGGCCAGAACCGCGTCATCGCCTACGCCAGCCGTCTCCCGTCTCCAACGCAATTACTCCATCATGGAACGGGAGTGTCTTGCGCTTGTCTGGGCCGTGGCGAAATTCCGCCCATACCTTTACGGTAGGTTCTTTATTGTGTATTACCACCCACCACGCTCTGTGCTGGCTTTCGTCTTTTAAAATTCCACAGGCAGGCTTGGTCGATGGGCTCTCCGCCTTGAAGAGTACAATTTCTCTGTGCTCTACCAATCTGGCTGCCTACACCAGGACCCCTGCAGCCTGTCACAGAATCTTGTGACCGTCCAGACCTCAACGAAGCAAGTTCTGATGTCTCCCTTTTTGCCATCTCCGACCTCCTGAACATTGCTCAAGAACAGCGCCGTGATGCATCATTACCCCTAATCTTTGACGGTCTCGAATGCGCAACACCTTACCCTTCCCTACATGCCTATGCAATTCGTGATGGCGCCCTCTATCATCGCAGCTTCCACGCCGATGGTCCCGAATTGCACCTTGTTTTACCTGAACACTTGAGTGCGGCCATCTTGCACCAGCTTCACGATGTCCCCATGGCTGGCCATCTCAGGATGACCCGCACGTATAACCGTGTGCGACCTCGCTTCTTTTGGCCATGCCTATACAAATCCATGTGAAGATACGTCACCGCCTGCGACCTCTGCGACCTCTGCCATCATCATTTGACCGGTCAGCTTCAATTTATCGAAATTCCCCTTGAGCCATTTTTTTGTGTCGGTTTGGACTTACTGGGCCCTTTCCCTCTTCCCAAGTACAGAAACAAGTGGGTGGCCGTCGCAACGGACTATGCAACACGTTTTGCCATCACCCGTGTCCTGCCTACGTGTTGCGCGACTGATGTTGCCGATTTTTGCCGATGTTGCCGATGTTGCAACTGATGTTGCCGATACTTTTTATCCAAAGTTGTTGACGACCTTCTGCGCTCATGCTCTACTCAGCACACATTTTCCACAGCATATCATCCGCAAACAAGGAACTCAGAGAACGACTCAATCGGAGTCTTAGGGACATGCTCTCTGCCTACGTCGCAGCGTACCATCGCGATTGGGACATCGCCCTTGCCTACATTATATTCGCCTACAGTTCTTTACGCCACGACACTATGGGATTTTTCCCTTTCTACCTTCTTTAAGGCAGTGAGCCTGCGTTGCCCCTGGGCACCTTACTGCCCCCTTGTCCACCGAATGCGCGCGCGATGCGATCACCCGAGCTACTTTTGGAAAGCAGATTGCCCGCGACCGTCTTCACGCGTCGCAAGCCTCTAAGGAGCACAGATATGACCAGCACCACCGGCCATTACACTTCCCTCTGGGATCAGTGGTCCTTCTCTGGACACCATCTCGTCGTGTGGGACTTTAGGAAAAAATTGCTTGCGTCTTATACCGGTCCTTACCGTGTTCTACGCTCGCTTACGAACATAACATATGAGATCACCCCCGTCCTACCTTCATCTTCCTGGAGAACCCCGCCTACTAAAATTGTGCACGTGTCTCGCCTGAAGCCATACTGTTCGTCTTCGTCGACTGCAAGTAACCGTCGGGAACACGCTTTTCCGGGTTGTGGTCATTTTACAAGGCATGGTTAAGTTGTTGGCTAGCAGGACCCGTGATATATGGTGGACAATCTACGCGACTAACTGCGATCATCATCATTTGACCCTGTCATTATCATCACGGCTCTCTCTCGCACTCAGCCTTGTTCGTCTTGCCCGGTGCCTGTATCTCGCTGTACCAATCTTCCAAATATAGTGTATTCCCCGTAACAATAGTTATGTTCAGGAGTCACTCTGTTCGCAAATGTGGAGTACTTACGAAAGTGTAAATGCTTTTGACGCGATTTTAGTGTGGTACATTCCGTTCATGCAATCGCCAAGTGTGGGTCACAGGACGGCGTAGCGAAACCGGCATGTGCGTAGAAAGGATTGTAATTCCACTCCTCTGAAATTTACTAACAGTACCTCTGTAAGTAGCGTTCGTTGAGATGCTCATGCTACGGCTATACACTACGACGTAACTCGGACTCATGTGCTTACATAATCTTGCGGAGCATTCCTACATTATAGCACACCAGTTACGCTTCGTGTCTCAAATATTGATCACTGCGCCGAAATAGCCAATTTGGTATATATTTCACGTTCATTCTACGCAATAAGTACGATGGATAATGCAAAGTGATATTATGGAGTCATCCCAAGACTCAGAATTTGCTGCTGGGTCGTCTTGTTGCGAGGTGAACCTTGGCAAACATTCATCATCTGCTACAAATATCCCCCGCGCACATCCACGTCCGCGACTAAACCCTTCTTCAATATATCGTCATCTGACACACGGAACCTGCAGCATCTAGCACAAAAGTGAAATCAGAGGGCCTTATCAGATACAACACCCCTCGAACACCTTTTATCGCTTGTTAACTTAACTGCATCCTTCCCAAATGTGTCCGACGAGTGAGCAGCTGATCGTTTAAGTAGAAAAACAAAATAAAACTGAATGCGCAGCTTGTGTGTGTGATAATAATTAGGCAATTCCTTCAATAATTTCGCTCCGCATTTTTGCATACTGACAGTTAGGCACCCCCTCTCCAGCTGCTGTCTTGGGACATATCTTTGAATTTCGGATCTCTACTGAGTCCTACCTTGCTTAAATTTCGACAAACGTGTTTTAACATTTCCAAAGCTGCACTGGGATTTTTAATTTCCGTACGAGCTGTTCTGTTTCTTCCGGATTTGGCAGACCATTTATTTTTCCGTAGTTTCATTAACTGGTTGGGCCTTGCTATCAGGCGGGAGTGGGCACATATTTACGAACCCCAGCCTAGGAATATACTTAACATCTTAGCATGGCCTCTATTCCAATAAAAGGAAGAAGTTATTGTCAGGTTCTGGGTGCTAACATCCCCAAAACATATTTTTCTACGACGTATATATTCCCCACAAAGCCGCATAATTTGTCGGCACTGCAAAACGAAACCAACCTCTCACTGTGCCAGTATCAGGTCTAAACAATGCGACAATGCAATTCACTTGCGCCTGACATATTCGGAGGTGACAGTTGTGATACGCTGCTGCATGGCGGACGCCCGTAAAAGCGGCGAAGAAGCGCGCAGTACCGAGTTCCCGAATAGCACTTGTCGGCGTTCGAGCGTTCTATGGGGACGAAGCTGTTTCTTGAAGTGGCCTAAACGTACTGTTTGCTTACAGACATCAACATAAGAAGTTATTTAGGAGCACGACGTAACGGGTTCGATTCCCGGCCGCGGCTGCCGGTTTTCTGATAAAAGCGAAAAGAAAAAACTCACGTGTGTTCGAGATATTGGCGGACGTAAAGATTCCCAGGTGGTCAAAATTAATCCGGAGCTCTCCACTACGGCGCGCCTCATCGCCTGCGTTGCGTCGGCGCGTTAAACCCTACAATGAATCAACAAGTTGTTGAGGGCGCGGAAAGACAAAAATTCACCCATCTCCACGAAGTGAATCATGACCAGTGGGCGAATTACTGGGGATCGTTCTTGACATAAATCACCCGTGGAATTGCCCACTCGCCCATGTAAAGGAGTGACAACACGTGTGTACAGTATACACAATTCCAATCCAATTAAATCCAATAGAATAAATAATACAACCAAATGCATTTCAATCCAATCCAATTCAACCCAATCCAAATCCCATCCAATCAAATCCAATGCTTCTAGCGCATGCGCCACACTTTGTACATGGACGCCTAGCCCCGGACAAAGCTAGGTCCTAAGGGGCTTCACCTTTAAAAGAAGCGAAATAGAACCAAAACACTGTGCGAGCTGCCATAAGCTGCGCAGTGGTCATCCCGTCAGCGCTGGAAAGAAGCGGCGGCAGGCGGCGTAGCCATCGCGAAGCTCGAGGCTTATAGGAAGCGGAATTGTTAGCCGAGTTGTTGCGATAGCTTGCAACGGCTCATGATAAGGAAAAAACATAAAGGCAAATAGTCCCATCCTAAAGAAAAGTGAGCGGTGCGACAAAGCTAATACTGCGTCGTTCCAGGTTTCTGAGTACGTTTAGTCAATCGTCACACCTCCAAAGACCCAATCGCAATTTCTGAATGAATCCGTGCGACAATTCTTCCTGCGCAAAATACAGGCATCTACCAACGATCGAAATATATACCGATACCTCGTTCTTCACATTTGCTATGTCATTATACTGCTTCGTGATGATCGATGCCGGTATTGCCATATCTAGAACCGTTCTTTATTTCGTGATTATCAAACAGCCGTTTTGCCACATTAGAAGCACCGCTTCAGGCACGTGCGAAAGAACTTAGCGCTTTATGTTCGAGGAACTTGTCTACGGGGAAGTGCTTTAGTTGTGACTGGGCGCCATCGGTCCCATTAAGGAAGCTCTCCCCTTATTTATGCGTTTTGGTCTAAAGAGCTGTCTGTTTTAGCCTGATGGGCACAGTAGCCAGATGGTCACAGCCGTCCACCTTTCAGCGGTGAATAATACGTTTTCTTCTGCCCTAGGCAGATTTCCCAAACTAAAAAAAAATTCCCCCGCACCTCCCCGAGAGGGATTGTGAGGATGCAGAAATGCGAACGTCGAACGCAACGTCCTCGGGTACCATGCGAGGAAGGCACCCCACAACCTTCGATACGTCGATGGGCACGTTCCCCGCCTGTTCCTTGATTCCAAACTGCCCGTTGCCTCGAGTCAGCCACCTGATGCTCATGAAGGGGAGTCGAGGCGCGATAAGCCGCTCTTCGACCGGGTTCAGATCGGGAAGATGCGCCGGCCAAGGAGGATAACGGTAGCCAAAACTCACGCAGCCCTCCTCTTCGCAGCTTTGTCTTCTTCTCCTTCTTCTTCTTCAGCGGTTCACCTACGGGAAGATGACGATGGTGGTTTGACGCGAAGCTATCTCGTGATGGATTGTTTGGTTGGCCACTCCCTAGGGGCATCATGCCAAAATCATCATCAGACGCGCTGCGGACGCCGGCCAAGGGAAGCACGACAACCCCGAATATAATGCATTTCTGCATAAAACAGACGCTTGGGATGCGACTGTACTCTGCGTCCAGACAGGCTGCCGCGTCGAGACGGTGCGACGAATTGAGTGGCGCGGAGGTGTGGTTCCACCACGCCTGTTCTTCAGACCGACTGGCGAATGCGCGATAGGCGCGGGTTAAAGTCGCACAAAATAGCTAGTTGACTACAGAAACTCTGAACATTGAATTACCCAAACGCATATTTTCTATCAGGTGCAAGTGCACTTCAGCGTATTAATTTACACAGGTTCCGCATAGACCACGCAGCCAAAAACAATGATAAATCGTCGAGGCATTTTGCATTGGCGAAAAAGGGGACAACTGTGTCAGCATCGCTTGTGGGATGAATGTCCAACGAGACGAAAGGTCCACCGAGTCGGAAGGTCCAATTGAGCCTCAATGTCCATCTCGATGAAAAGTCCAGCGAGACGAAGGGTGTAACAATAAGATAAGTGTGCTTATTCGGATAAAGCGGATAGCCGTTGGTTTGAATCAGTTCTGTAAAATATTACCCTATCAAACTCAACTGCCTGCTTTGACAATTTTGTTATTCTTATGCATGTAGAAGTCAGTTTTGCTTTCATATAACCTGTTGCCCAGAAGCGTTTTGATTGATTGATTGATTGATTGATTGATTGATTGATTGATTGATTGATTGATTGATTGATTGATTGATTGATTGATTGATTGATGATTGATTGATTGATTGATTGATTGATTGACTGGATGCTGACTGACTGACTGACTGACCTGACTGACTGACTGACGGACTGACCTTGACTGACTGACTGACTGACTGACTGACTGCGGCGTTTATTGCGCTGACGCTACACAGGCGAGGAGGCGTGCCGTATTGGATGGCTCCGGATTTGTTCTTATCATCTGGGAATCTTTAACATGCGCCAAAATTCTCTAACACACGGCGTTTTGTCTTTTCGACCCTAGCTTAAAAGCGGCCACCGCGGCCAGGAATATAACCAGAAACCTTGGGCTTAGCAGCCCCAAGGTGAGCCTATTGTACCGGTATGTTCTGGCCAAATTCCGAAGTATCGTCTGTCAGTCAAACAATAAAGTTTAGTTTTGAGTACTGCCTTTTGTCAGGATCTACTCCGCTTCGTTCCTCGCACACAGTGTGAAAGCATCACTCAATACACGTGAAGATTGTCGTCAGAAAATGATATTTCCCTGTTTACCCCTAGGCTATAAAAACCAACTTCTTCAACTTGCCATTTTGTTTAAAATTAATTTGCACGATCTACCCTATCGAGTTGGCCAGCGCACCTTCATTCCAATTAAGCTTGAGGGAAATAAACCTGCAGACCAAAGCAGCTCGAGAGAACGCAGAATGATGCATAATTGAATCGGTGCAGCATCGGCAACCATCCCCGTCACTCTTTCGATCCGCTGTTTCAAATAAAGCTGTTCAGTATTGTACAGTTGTAGTGTATTACGTTGGCGGAAGGCGAAAAGTGAACCGAAGATGTCAAACAACTTCGAAATTTTATAATTCAGTTTAAACTGAAAATGACAGAGCAAAAGATATTGTGAGGATTTGCAGAAAAACGCGAAAAGAGAACGAGGGGTACGGACTCATTTTATGACGGCTAATTGATTTCGCAACACTCGAGCTACATAGACGCTTTTTCTCATGCTATATACTTTGTCGTTCTGTTGCCTCGTTTTTCCCGGAAACGGTTACTGTTGTTAGCAGGAAACAAGCTAAAACTTCTTGTTCAATAGCGCAGTACCCTATTCATTTTTGAGCCACCATACTCTAGGGATAAATAGGTTTAAAATGAGATTGGTATGTAAATGCATTTATAAAATTAATGTTTGCAAACCAAGTACTACCGTCAGACTATTAAAAGCTTGGCGTTGAATCATCACACCAATCTGTCACTTCCTCCATTTTTGCCAATCATTGACCTGCTTGGTGAAAGTGAAGCACACCACGAGTACTGTGAACATTGTACTGGCCACGAAAAAAAATCCAGTTGGAATTTTAGGAACAGAAAGAGAGAGAAAACTTTATTCCCTAGACAGCCCTATTACGGGCCATCGTGACATAGTATCTTTCTTCATTTGGGAACGGCTGGTCCGTAGAACTCCCAGAGATCCACCCTAACACGAAGGCACTGGGCAGCCAGAAGTTCTTGCGTGGATTTGACATCTATGCTAGGACCGCGGTTCAACCAGTCATCCTAGGAAGCGATGCGGGAACGCAGGTGTGGTGGCAGGTGTGGCAGATGGCACTACCAGTAAAGGCCGGCGTACTGCTGCATAGGAAGGGCCGTTGGGTCTACGGCAAGTGGGACGGGAGAGTATGCCATGCATATAGTGGATACGGGATTGAGGGATAAGAGAGGAGGTGTTTGCTTTCCGGACCACAGAAGCGGCTTCAAGGGAGAGGGTGAGGTGGGGTACCGGGAAACACTGCTGGCTTCCGCATAGCACGCAGAGATGCCGTCGGGTTGCCTGATGCGAAATCTTTTGAGTGATAGAGAGGTACACGTGTGGCTATACCATGGAGAGACACGGCGAAACTATTCGCGTAAGGTCAGGTGCTCGAGCATTGCCGTCGAAGTGGGCGTGGCGGGGGACACATACCAGCGTGGGTAGGATGTGCGCGAAGGGCACAGTTGAGGGTGTCAGAGGTTGAGGGTGTGTGTGGTGTATCGAGAAATATTCCGTAGCCCCTCCTGCGTGTCACCAAACACGAAAGTTGGTGCGGCAGAAGCTCGATTTTCTCTGCTTATTATACGGCGGCGGCTATGGAGAATTCTTCCAGGGTTGTACAAGTTTGCGCCTTTTTAATGGGAACAATGGTGTCTAGGGATCGGGTAGGGCTATGGATGGCGATAGCACCTTCTCTAGAAGAAGAGTCAAAACTGGCGCCCGTGAAGCAGATCGCCGCACGATTCTGTTTAGGCCAATTGT
The DNA here is from genome assembly GCA_013339765.2 of Haemaphysalis longicornis. Taxonomy (NCBI): domain Eukaryota; kingdom Metazoa; phylum Arthropoda; class Arachnida; order Ixodida; family Ixodidae; genus Haemaphysalis; species Haemaphysalis longicornis. The sequence goes on along the minus strand of CM023455.1, from coordinate 57,134,932 downwards.
GCGCCTGTTCAATGCCTTCGTGCGTTCCCGCCTTCGAACCAAGTTGTGAGCGGGGTGCATGTGGCAAGGAATACGCTCAATTACTAGGTTTGGCAAGAAGAACCAGGGAGGAAGTTCGAGAGGGATTGGTGGAAGGCTGTCGGTTGGGTACATTAAGAGGATGAGAATTGTCCGCCTTGACGCCGAGAGCTTTAAGCGCTCAAGCTCGTCCTGGAGGTGAGATGCGATGAGATGTGAGAGGTGAGATGCCTTTGTGGAGAGCATTTGCCCTACAGTGGGTCTAGACAGGCTGATGATGGTTCTGATGATGATGATGAACTAAGCTGGCGTAAGCAGTGTAATCGCCGTTATTCAACAACACAAGGTTTGCGCCAGTGTACGCTCCAACCGCTTCGTTTCGCGGTGAAAATACAAAAATACATAGTTGTTAGGATTTATGTCAAGACCTCGCAGAGGCTGGCATCTCTTGCGGAGAAAAATATGTCCCATCAAATACTCAGTATTCATGTCGTCTTGTCGCTTGGCATCTTCCTAACCTCCGGGAATGAAAAAAATGCCTTCCCATACATTTTTTGTGGCTGCAAACAACTACACAGCACTTTAGAATGGCGTTGTAATCTGTATTGCGTGGTAGCATCTGATGTAATAAAAACAGGCATAAAACTCACGACGGAATTCAATTGCTGATTGATCAGAGCCACCGCTCACGTGAAGAACCGAGCAGATGAACCGGACGCGGTCGCTTCTGACAACGCGACTAAAACACCCAAAGAACGGCACGGTAGTACCGCGAAAACAGGATCGCTGTACTCCCAAGGTCCAGTTACTCCACTCCCGCTCCACGCGCCTTCTACTAACCTTTCGTGACTGCTGAAATTCTGGGATTGCCGCCAGGAGGTCTACTATCGCGCCGATGGAGGTCGCCGGCGTATTGTTTCATAGGACAGGAGGCCTGGTGTTGCGGGCGGATGCCACGGTGGGCCAGGGCGTATTTTTGTCATTTGCTACTAAAAAAAATTTGTCATTTATGCATTGTTTTATAAAAGAACATTCAAGTATCACTTATGTATAAATGTCTGCAAAATACTTTGTTTTCCTAAAAACATTTGGCAAGTGTGAGCGCTGGCACATGATCTAGATGTTTAGAAATGCCTTTCGCTATATAAACATCGTGTTCAACAGCTTCCCTACCTTTTCCAAGGTGGCCAGAATTGATTCACTAACAGAGACATACGGGCAGACCAAAATTTACACGTCAAGTATCCAAGGAAATATTGCCGTCTTTACTAGCTAGGACAAAAGGGCTGCCAGCGATGGCTACCCTGGTGGTTGATAATAGCACGTTGACTCATAAAAAGATGTCAACCGCAAACGCTATTTTTAATTATAGTGTGCTTTGAGATTTACATAAAAATATACAATTTCCAATTAAATATAACCTTAAGAAGCCATCCAGAGGCTTTTCGAAGAGGTTTTTTGGGTTGGAGGAAACGTTTTAAGTGGTTATGTTATCGCTCACTTGACAGAACTTTATATATTTTAAAGATGCTACCGGCTTTTCGACTTGGCTCACCTTTGACCACTCTCAAAACGTAGTACTTCGCACTAGCACCTTCATTTAAACTTAAGCAACGGTAACTTTGGCAGTACAAAAACTTCGGGCCCTTCAGGTCTCCTGAAGTTCTGTGTTAAATTTCGCGCACACAGCACAGAGACTAATATTGAACAAAAAGGAGAGTATAAAACTTGGAAACGTTTATTACATAGTTGTTTTCTTGACAGCCTCAATTCTTTTTAAATATCAACAAAAATATCCCGAGACTTTATTTGGTCTAAAGGTGATGTTAAAATTGGCACAGAGAAGAGACGAATGTGTTACATGCCCGCCTCATATTACCAATTTCCACGCCTTGTAGAAGTAAAGGTTCTCCTCGAAAAAGCATTATTGTTTTAAAAAGAAATATTTTAACCACCCTTATTTGCACCTTAAAAGAAACATTTCGTATGGAGTTGGTGTATGCCAGGAGCAGGAAACAACAGGCAGGGTGGGACAGTAAATAGACAGCCTCGTATACAGCGCGCCACTGGGTATATTGTCATTTCCGGAACAGTTGTATTCTTCCCTTAACTCAAATGTGAGGGACACTTTACTTGCCAAAGCTTCACAATTTATAATTCGTAGGAGTGGAAGAGTAGTCACAAATTTCGTTCAGAAGTTCCTTTGAGGCAGCGGGACGCCAGAATGAGCGGTGTGGTTCTTATTTCGACTTCGAGTTCACATGAGCTAATTTATAGAAACCCTTTGGTTGCTGTCGCCCCTCGGTAGACAAATAGAGCTTATCCTAGGTTCCACCTATTCTATTTCCGATCCCGGCGTACTGGTGCTGCATTACTGTAGTCTGCACTGTTAACATAATGATATTAACAGTGGCGGAGTCGTTGTTTGCGGAGTCGTTCCCACTTGGCAGCCAGTCTTTGTTTAGTGTTTGGGTTTCGCAGAAGGGTTATATCAAAACTGGAAGCGCGCGACATTAACTGCGAGTTTCTCAGGTATTTAGACAATTTGCCCCACAAAAAGAAAAAGCTGTTCCAACATTCTTTGTTCTCTCTGTCAACATCTTTTGTCGGCGAAATAAAAACTTCTGGAATGGTAGTATTTTGTTTCATGCACTTTATCGGGCCACTAGTTATAGCTACTTCCCAGCAAGCAGTAGCATCTTGATGCGAAAAAACAGGGGGCTCTATAAAGACGCAGAATATGACAGACACAGCATACGACCAATGCAGGTTACTAGCAAAGATGTAACGCTGCAATGACATGAGGAAGTCAATTGGATATTACTAGGCAAATATAGCCTGCAAAGCCAAAGTGTAGAAATTTAGAAAAAATGCTTGCTACAAAAACTACTTTTTTGTGATTTCTCAAAAAAACGCTAAACGCTAGGTATAATAACAAGTGCAACTTTTTGAGACATTTTCCAGCATTAAAACCATTCATTTCAGTTGTGAAGCATGTTGCAAACAGTTTTGATGGATTAAGCTTTAAAAAGTCGATTCTCCAATCAAATCTCACCTTCCCCTTATTAGATCGTGTCACACAAGAACTGTGACTAATAACAGCGCCATGGCTGGTTTTCCAATGTATAACGTAAGCGACCAGCGACTAAGATTACCTGGGGCAGGTGGTGACCAACTAGTGCTCAAGCAGTAGGTCGCTCGTAATTCTTGTGTTGTCCGCGTGACTCAAGTGTGGTAATGTTGCCCCGAGTACTGTCCAGTGGCTTGGAGACTGAAGAGAAAGGTAGGGAAGAACAGCGAGAGCGGAGCAACAGAAAAGAAAAAAAAGGGTAAGGTAATTAGACCGGAATAGAGTTAGAGGCAGCAAAATGGAAGCGAGAAATGGTTGCTAGTGGTAAGCGAAAAAAAATTAGAGGAGGGCTTACAAGCGGAGGAGGGAGGAAATAGGAATAAGCAGTGGAAGAACCAATAATGAAAAAAGTGCGCCTTATGGAGGTTTTGAGTAACTTGCTATCGTGAGTTCGATGGGGGAACACAGGTGACATAAAACAAATTTGTTGTGCTTTTTAAGTGAGCAGCAGTTACACATGGGCGCTGAGGCGCGTCGTACTGCAGGACGGCGGATTCATCTTTACCACGCCGAAGCTTTAACATGTGCCTAAATCTCGACATGCGGGGTTTTGTTTCCGTTTCCCTCCAAAAAGCAGCCACCAAGGCGGGGATCAAACCAGCCTACCTACGTTCGAGAGTATTGCAAACCGGTTAGTGAGCCATCGAGGCGGGTCGTTAGAGGGATGCAAGTGGGGCGTTGCAGTAACTTGTTGCGAGTTCATTTTCGTAGAAGGAACCATATGCTTTGTGATTCGAAAGCTATCCTTGTACGGGGGCAGAAAAAGATGCATGTTACGAGTACTCTGGAGACTGAAATCGTTCTTCATGACTTGCATCTTTCCACAAAACTTCCCGTTTAGGCGGAATGGTTCCAAGCTTCATGACGCTCAATAAATCATGCAAAAAGTATGATTCGATACGCAGTAAGACGCAGAGTTTATTTACTTATATTTACACTAACACTAAATCATTCCGCTGTAATTAAATAAGAAGTCCTGACAAGCGCTTTTTGGGAGTATCGTTCTTTCATTTAGTTCGAAGCACCCGACAACTTTGTAAGCATCCACTTGTGAGAGCAGACAAAACAGTTCTACTTGATTATATGTGCCTCATGTTAATCGCACTCAGGCGCATGTTTTCGGAATCGGAGGGTAAATGACTTGACGGGTTAGTTACAAGGTCTTTATTCCAGACCACCATGTCGTTCGAACATTTCAAGGAACTTATACTGTGCGTTTCGGTAATTTTAGCCACAGTTTTGGAGCGCGGCTGATAGACGCCTCTGCGCTTGTTTGCTGTCGGTGGGTCAGCCGGGGTCACTGTACCGCAGCGAGCGATCAAATCGAAGTGCAATAGAGAAGATAGGTGAAATAACAGTATCAGAAATAGCACAGGTAATACGAATGAGAAAATGCGCAAGGAAAGGCAATATTTTACGGGAGTTTATACGCTTGTTTCAGGCCGTGCAACCATCCAGCTGTGCACTCGGGGCAAATTATAACTTACAAGGACGGTGCGTTCTACAGAGCGAAGAGCGATACCGTGCGCACGGTCGGCGGCGGTTGCTAGGAGCACTCATGGAGAAACTAAGCGCGGTCGCAAAAGTGTGAACAGGAACACACAAGTGGAGCTATTGTTTTATGCAAGTAAATTGCCGCGTGGCATAATTACAGCAACAAAGCCGTGTAATGTGGCTTCCAAATATTCCACAAGCAAGGAATTACTAGACCACTCTGTACAGTATTTTTTTTTATATTTTGTGTACAGTTTATGCTCTCTTTTATGGTCCAAGCGTGTTCCAATGCGTGTCTGCGTTTGATTTGTCTACGACTGTACGTACTCTGATCAGGGAACCATATCGGTTTTGGCGGCAAGAAAGAATAAATAAAACACTACACAGCAATGTTATTCCTCCTCGGCTGCTTTGATAGGGACGCGGTAGAGCCACACTCTTCTGAGTTCAAATTGCGGTGCAATGCACAGTGACCCAGCCTAATGCGATACTCGTCATTATCTTAAATACAGGGTGGTGCGAACATAATTGGAAGACTAACATTTCCTGGGTGAACCGCTGCTTGGTTCACGCTTACACTTCACACTAAAGGAGTATTTTGTGGTCTATTTTGTTTCACACCGGGAACAATGACGGTACTTACCTGTTTATTCTAAAAATAAATAAAACGGATTTTCGCCTGTGGAGAAATGGCGGCCGATTTGTATTAGAGTGCTATCTCAAGTTGATCTTAGAACGGCGGTGCAAAGTGGGGTATGCAGAGTAAAACGGACGTTTTGGACTCACGCTAGGAAAACATAGTTTTATACTAATATACATTAGAGGGAAATATGGCGCCACTGTCGACGGGAGCCGCACTTCCGCGAGCGTTCCGGCATGTACCGGGCAGGCACGTTCCACTTGTTTTGGCATGGCTCACGAACAGGCTTTGAAGTTGCCTCTGGCTGCAAAAAAAACAACAATATTACTGCAGAAGATTAGTCAAATTTGTTTTGTTATACAATTAAACCTCCAGAAAGATTAATTTGTCAGTGAATATGTAGAAGCTTCATGCACGACGAACAAGAAAAAAATGTTACCCTTTTTTGATGTTGGCTTCCAGACAAAACAGAAGCTATATCGCTATCTAAGGCAGGTAGGCGAGGAACGTCGCTAGCGGCAATGGCACCACCCACGGTGGCCCGCAACTGCAGCGACAGATTTCCCTCTAGCATGTATTAGTATGAAACTCTCTGGCTAGGGAAGAGGCAAATGGTGCAGCAGACGATCAGAAAATCTCTTGCGTCGCTAGTTTACGATGCTCCCAAATACTTGCATAAAAGCTGATACCAATTATAATTAAAATATTCCGGCTGTTCATGGCTGCCAATAAACGTTGGATTTTTTCCTCCCCTGCTTTCACATTTCCTGTTCATTTGCTTGCTCATTTGGCTCCTTTGTCTGCCCCATTTGGCTTCTTCCTGCTATGGGTGGAGACAATTGACCTGGTAGATGGTCAGAAAACCCGTTTTCATATTTTCTGATCGCTTCATACCCCAGTTGGCTTCTTGCTGCCGTGGTAGAGCGTGAAACCCAAACATCCGTTTCAGTCTGCATACCCCAGGTGGCGCCGTCGTTCCAAGATCATCTTGCGCTGGCTGATACCCCTAATTCGGCAGCCATTTTCCCATAGGTGAAAATTGTTTTTATATATGTTGTGAATAAATTGGTAAGTACCGTCGTTATTCCTGGAGTCAAACAATATAGACCACAAAATGCGACCGTCGTGTGAAGTTTGAGCGCGAAGAAAGCTGCGGTACGCTCAGAAACATTTTTAAAGTGTTCCAATTATTGTCACACCACCCTATATATGGCTGTTGTAGCGACGCCATCATCATCATCTTCACCAGCGTCCCAAACATCATCAATACTATCAGCCAGCTCGCGCCCAGAACAGATTCGGCGCACCTCGGGAACGGCACCCTCGTTCTACGTGCCTCGTTATCTCCATGGCACAGCCAACGCAAACCGCAATAAACGTGGTCTCGGCCTCATCACCTCGTCGGCCGCCTACAATTTGGTGACCCGGACAAGCGGCTTCGCCATGTCTAAGTAACGCTGCTTCACCAGCCACAATGCGGACAACGGCACACGACGAACGTCCATCGACCTCCCAAAGCTGATCCATTTGGATCAATTCGTCGCCACCACATCGCATGGTTCATGATCCCAGAGAGTCGTTTCTATGTCAACTTAATCCAGTCCCAGGAAACCAGGTACCTCGTCACTTTACAGTAGTTACCTGCGGACCTCACTTAGCGCATCCAGCGGCCGGCCCAGGCCCAAGGGCTTACGACGATCTGAAGGCCGCTGTCCTAAACAACTACGGTATAAGAACACCTTTGTTTAAAACACCACGCCTTCCTACGGCATCCGTGGATTACACGTCGCCGGCAGGTCCACCCTCGCGTGACCAACAAACGCGAGCCCCGACTACCACTTGCGGCGCTTCCGAGTTGGCGTATCACTTAGTCAACTCGACGCAAAATTATGGCGCAGTCTCATGCGTTGTTGGGTCTGCTGCACAAACCCACCCAGTTGTCGACTGCTTTGCCTCTAATAACTGGAAAACTTCAACGCCTTCGCCACACGGCACGGGTGAGAAGGATCTTTTAGACCCTTCACATCCCCGCACACGCGAACCCTCTCCCCCATCGCCTGTGGAACAGCTTCCAGCAGTCCTCGGAAGTGCTAATCACACTCGAAGCTGCTCATACTGCCTCCACAGTCCTGACACCCTGGCTACGATGGAAATACCAGTGCGACGATGGCGGGACAAACCTTCCAAAAAACATCGCCGAAAGACGAATTTCTTGTCCCTATGCAATTAGACGCGCTACAAACTGGCCACGCCACCTCGACCGATTCCCTGCTACAGGAGAGTATTCGGTATACGGAGTCACAGGCGCTCTGCTATCCAACCCCGGATGAACCAGCACAATTGCACTGCACGACAGGAACCGGACACACCGGTAGTTCGAGAGACACTTGTCGTTGGCGCCCTCCGATGCTCCATCTCACACGGAGCGTGTGCAAATTGCCCAGTCGGCGACGCATCCCCAGAGCTCACACCACAGCAGCAGCCAAGACCAGCAGTTACGCCGTGAGTGTTTAGCACAGCTTCTTGTCATCGCTGTCCTTCGAGTTGCCCCTGCGGTTCGCTCCACCATCCATTGTACCCGTCGCCCCACGCATCCACGGCCGCACTCCCAGCCTCTTCCACCAGAGGTTTCCCCACATCCCGGACGCTACCCTTCCGACGACCAGGACCGCGCCGTTTCGTTAACCCCTGGCACTTGACCACTGACTGCCCACGGACACTTCCTGACTAAGGACAAATTGTACATAGCTGTCGATATTACACATGGCGATCAGCACAGCCCTCTCCGAAGTTGCATGCCGTACGTACTTTCGCAATTTCCGTACCCTACCAAACTTTCGCCCTCCTTTTCCGCGCCGGCTAAAATGAGCTCCGGTTTATATCCACCGCGCCGCGCGCAAGGAGGAGGGGGAGCCCTGTAGCGACGCCATCATCATCATCCTCACCAGCGTCCCAATCATCATCAGCACTATCAGCCAGCTCGCGCCCAGAAGAGATTCGGCTGCACCTCGGGAACGGCACCCTCGATCTACGCGCCTCGTCCTGTCCATTGCACAGCCAACGCAACCGCAATAAACATGGGCTCGGCTTCACCACCTCGTCGGCCGCCTACACTGTTTTTTTGGCCTCAATATACGGTTATAAAACAGCAACTTCAACCCGGCATTAAATATTTCTGTTACGGGGTATCCTATTCTCCGCGGACGTTTCCTCTGCCGCTTTTTTATGTACCTTTGGACCAGTAACGAAAAAGTCTTCGAAACAGATTAGGCGACTAAAACGGAATACTTCGAAAACAACGCAAGTGTTTTAGCTTCTGCAAACGTTGATTACAAGTAGTGGAAATTACAACCTGATGGACAATATGACCTTATCAACTAGCATTGTTACTTATTGTAGCCTGTTATTACGCCGCCTTTTGTCAGTTGGTTCTGGGTGCTGTGTTGTGGTGGTAAACTGACATTCTGAACCGTAAAAATACGCACAAATTCACTATTTTATGCGCACATATCTGTGGCTGATTTACATCGCTGTGGAGCCTTATTATATCCAGTGTAGCATAACAACACGACTAATATATCGCCGTCACAACCGGTTCGGCTGAGGTGAGTTTAAAAAGGTTTTCCAGAGCTTTTGTGTACCCCAACCTCATTTTTCTGCTGTAGTATTGTCGTGAACTTTCCACGGCATTTTCGCTTCTCTGCGCTGTTCGCGAAAACCCTAAACGGAGCAGGGCCAGGAGCAATGCTTAGCGCTCTTATATTTCCTGGTGCAATGCTTTGCCTCTATTTAGTGTATAAAATGTATCACCCTCATTCACGCGGAGTTTTAAAGCCGAATGAGCGATTTAAACATAGCGCAAGTGGGTACTTTTTGCAGTAGTTTCCCACACTACAGATACTCGTCGCATTAGAGGAACAGATGCTACTAGGGTGAAAATATATTAATAAGCTCAGTTCCCTTACAAATACATTGTTATCTGCAATAACTAATGTACGGCCTCTGTTAATAACCTGAAAATTCAGTTGTATTAGCAATCACTCTAGAACCGCGTATATCAAACCGCCATAGACTTTCTTTATAAATGAACTAACGGAACATACCTTACGGTTGCATCTTATGACTCATAGTGGCAATGATTTTTTTACATGTCTGTTTCCTAAAGCGCTGTGTTCTAATCCGTGATTTTATTGTAGTCGGCTGTTCTTACATTTTCGCTGTAGTTTCCAGCTTCTGTTTACTTGCGTAGTTAGAACCGCGGATACACCGCTATTTTATTATAAGTGTCTGGTGTTCATCGAACGGGGGCATAAAGCTCGCGCTTCTTACAATTTATGCTGCTAATATTTTGCAAGTCTCTTGGGTAGCAGAAACATCCCGTTGGCGTTTACCGTGCGACAGATTGCTGAAAGCCGTTTGCGTTTATTGAGATTATGAGACATGCTGTAGGGTTTTCTTCGTTTTCGATTACTGAGGATATCTAACAGGTCGAACAGAAAAGTCTAACAGATTTTGTTGGGTCGTTCTGGACTGTGCACTATACTGTCTTTGTAGATATGTGTCCATGTTCTCCCCAAGAAATCTCCACTAAGCTCTAGCGCCTGGAATGAAGAACAGATAATTTTGTTTTTGAAATATTTGCAGCGTACGCGTCTGAAATGTGCCGGCAAGCTGCATTTAATGTCATTGCAACCCATCTGAGACAGATTAATTTTTGGCCACTGCTTTTACATTGTCGCATGTGTAAAAGGAATGTTTACAGTACCCACGGGCGTATGCCACAAGACAAAACACCTTTTATTCAACAACAACAAGGCTGACCATAAGAAATGAGTTGTAATAAAACCTGTCTTCCAGATTGGCAGAGAATATCAGGATGACGCAGGCTTGAATCATGTAAGCGGAGAAGATGAGCTTTCTGAGAGGCTACCAAGCTTCGCCGCTCAGGACGCTATTGAAAATTCGTCGATACAGGCAATATAGAAGAAAAAAGATGTTACAAACAGCTGATTCGCGCTTTTGCTTGTAGGTGCCGAAGGACAGTACCCTGGTAAATAAAGGTTTTGAAACACGAACACACTGCTCACTCACGCTGGCAGCAATGGCTTGAGCTTGAAAACAGCCACTTGTGAGAAACGCAAGTTTCAAGTAGACGGAAAAATGCGACGTCAAAACAGAAAAAAAAACATAGCCTTTCTTTGGATGGAGGTGCTGGTCGACCCCGAAGCTTTCTCCTGATAGAATCTTTGGTTGGCAAATCCCACACTGGCAGAACATGCTACTCTGCACACTATGCACTTTTTTTATTAATGCCTGGAGGAAAGCTCGCATATGCACTGAGTAGTTCTACCGTTTGTGTTTGAGCACTACGTCTGAAGCTGAAGCTTCTGCTTGTCGCACCGTGAGTATTTTTGCATGTGGGTGCCGTTTCAATGTGCTAAACCTCAGAATGTGACGTCGGGTTAAACGTCATGCGGCTAACAGTCATGCGCCAGGCAGAGCAGCCTCCTTCTCTTCGTACATCGATTTGAGCAGAGGGGGTATCGGCGTTCACCTAAGAACATACCGTTAGGTCTCTATACGTCGCACCGTCACACGCTTGCGTCGCCTCCTCCTTCTGCTGCACATGAACATTTAGCGGAGAGGTCCTTGTGGAGCTGTCTTCGAGCTTCGTAGAATAGCGGTTTTAAATTTTCTGCAGTTCACCAACGATTATCAGGAGCGTCAGAGAAAATTTCACATATTCTGCGCGGACTTAAGAAAGCGTTCCAACGGCAAAATGTCAATTCCAGAAGCAGCAGATGAAAACTCCACCCTAACAAAAAAAGTTTGACAACTGTTGTAGCAATCACCCTTTGCATTGCTTGAAATGTGAATCTATACCTTCTATGCTTCCTCTCAAAGATCCTGTCAATGGCAAGATAATTATAAAAGAAATTATGCCTGAATCGGAGCATTTACCAGCAAAGAAGGTAAAGGTGAAGAAAGGTTTTTAATGTGTTCGATTTCATAAAATTCTGCCAAAACACGAAGCTTTGTCTGGATTGAAAAAACTGCGTTTGGACACAGTGTGGCCTACAATTGTAAGCTTTCCTTCAGCAAGCCGACCTAATGTTGAACTCCACACTTCTCAGGGTGACCCCAGCCGACTTCTTTTATGAAGCCCTGTAAAATGCGTCGGTAATTTTGTTAAGTAGCAAAGATGTGTGTGAATGTTGAATCGCCGCAAACCGTGGTGCACCATTTGCTCGATTGTGGCGGGCGTGTTACTGTGTGAAGTTGAAGTTTATTTTTTTCCCCGTACCCGGGAGATGACTAAAAGACCGGGGAAAAAGCAAAAGCATGGCCCTCGGATAAGCATTTTTACTCACCCTTCAGGACAGGCATCTCCTAAAGGCCGCATTACATAATCTGGCTGCATTCAGCAATACCGCTTCTAGAAAATAAACGGTATAGTATTACAGGTGCTTTTGCCATAACGATATGCGTGCTTCATTGTCGTACCCTGGAATAGGGGGAAAAGTGTGAGGAAACTGGTTGATATCGGTGTGGAATCAGTAGCATGAACGACAACGACGCCGACTTCAAGGACTGCTGTAATAAATGCAGGCCCAACAAAACTCCTCTTAAAATTCTCGAAACCTACGGGTGTCGCCGCATGTCTGGGAGAAAGTGTAATTCCGGTGTCTGGCGAGTACCCCATTCTGACATCATTAGAAGAGACGTTTTCATCATTAAGCGGGAATTTCGTGCCCAAGGATGCTCTTACATGTATGAGAGTAGTCAATCAGGGTAAGGTACGACGTTTCAATTAGGATCACTCGCATGAGCCACACTTCAGAATTTGAGAACTTCTGTCTACCGTCCAGGAAGAATAATAATGTCACCATCAGGGCAGGCTCTGCTCATCCTTAATGGGAAATCCTAAGTTTTTATTAAAGTTGGCGTGGTTTCGCCTTCTGTGGCCTAACACACCTGTTTCACCACCTCGTATCGCCAGCGCGGAAAATATAACTTCAGTTGAACTGGTCCTATTTGGGGCCAGTCAACTGCACCACCTCTGGTCGGATTTACGTGCGTATCCTCAAATGTTGAAAGTTCACAAGAAACGACACGTGTTTTTTTCCAGTGGAGCCCCGTAAGCAATGCTGGCGAGCTCAGCAAGCTAGAACGTTAAGTTCGGCTCCCCACGCACGCATTGCTCCTGCAGGGGTAATCTCCTTTTTAAAGTTGGCAGGATTTTTCTCCTACACCTCAATCATTATTACCCATCGGCGTTGTTGAAATGCGTGAAGCCACCTGTGAAAGGCCGCAGTCTGTTCGGCCAGCGGTTACCTCCAGGCTCCAGAAAAATGCAAAATGTTGTGTAATAAATGGCAAGAGGGAGTGGCAATATTAGTGCACCTTCTTCAAGCTACTGCAATTCTAGTGTGTTCCAGCGCCCGTCATCACAACTCAAGTTACTCCGTATTGCGCCTATTCTTGAATAGGGCCTTCCCCAGGTGCACAGGGTCTTTTTTGACTAAAACCTAATGCCCACTCAGGCGCATACATAATATAAAACTCACACTTACCTTGCATGTTTCCGGATGACTATACAATGATACAGCAAAATTACTCGCTAGGACTCACTCGTTTATAGCAAATTTTGTAAACTTATTCACACTACCTTTTCCGTGCAGAGCGTTTTGGCAAAACAGCGTAAAACGTACTTGGACAGGGTTGACTTTCGTCTAATAATTGTAAATACCAACTACAAGATACTCTTTGTATCGAGGTCTCGGCTCAAATTATGGCATTGCTAATTTTCTGGGCCGTATGCATCCATCGCATAACCCGCAACTACGCCAGCAGTTCTTCGAAGACACTGTATGCGATGTGTTTTTTTACTAACTGTGGTGTTCGCGCAATCAGTTTTGAAATTTGTTTTGGCTCAGACGCCCAATGATAACTAAGAAAACGCTTATGAGTTTTTATAAGGCTGTGTAAGGAAATATGCCTTATGTGAAAATTTCAAATTAGGGCAATAAGCGAGCCTAACAATCCAAGCGTAAATCAAGTGCCAAAGCTGAGTTGTTTATTACCTTGTCCTCTCCCCGTCACTTAGGCTTCGCGGGACTAATTGTGATGTCCTTTACACAGGTTTCGCATGTTTTGCAAGAAAAAAAAACTTGCTGAAACTCGCATACATATTTGTTTGCTCTTGCGGAACAAAAAAGTTGCAGATAATTGCGCCACCTAATATACTTTCTACGTTGACTGATGTTCTGAACAACCCATGCTAATCTTGTTTGTCAACTCTCAAGCAGAACATATATGGGGTCTGCAACGGTACTACCCTGGAAACGCTAACTCATCCCGAGGACTATAAGCGGGATAAAGGTGTACCGCTTTTACACAATATGTCAGACATTAGACAAAATATGGTTTTCGCTTGGCGAAACTCCTTACATAATTCCTCACAAAAACTGATTGTGTTGTAAATTTTTTATACAAGCTGTCCTCGAACTATATTTTTTCAAACTGCGAAAAGTTTGCGATAATGCAATATTTTTTTAACCGTTACACAATCACCACATGCGCATTGTTTACAAAGCAATAGACAAAAAACCTGCGCATGAAAATTCACTGTGCTTAATAAAGAGTTGCTTAACCCTGGCATTGCTTTCGTGATAGAAAATAACTGCAAATGCTCAGGAAAAACACTGAAGCGTTCTTGCGGTAAACGTTCATGATAAAGTAAGTGCCACCACTGAAGAGTCGAGATATTTTTCGTTCTCAAAAATTTCATCCAAGTCTTCGTCCACTCGACATATAAGATTCATTTTTCCAATAAAGATTCTACAAAAAAGGCAACAAAACAAAAACTATTTTCACCAAGTTTTTATTGAAACTTTCTTGTATCCGGTGATGAAAAAAAACTTGGTCGACCTTGGTGCGTTTGAATAGTTATACATGAGAGTAAATATTATACGCAGGACGGAATTCATGCGGAACGTGTGAATTACCTCATATCTTCAGACAAGAATAAAATGGTGCAAAGAAGCTTACTGCGTCGCATACGTTTCTGGAAAGAAGTGACCAAATACCTCTCCTTTGCATGCGTAGTTTACGTCAATGGAGGGGTTGCATGAAGCGTGTAAAAAGTAAAGAGCAACCAATACACTGAACGACGATTGCTTTTGTTATAATGTGGTGAATGCAATAGAAGCATAAACGCTGTTCATTTTCGATATTGCCACCACACTCGCAATACGTGAAACTCCATTTCGACTGCTTTTGGAAGGTCACTTAGTTCACCGGGCTGAATAACCAACACACAAACAAACGTTTTCGTCAGACATCCGTCAGTGACACGGTAAGCGTTTTTTAGTGATCAATGCATGCGCCAGGTATAAGCGTTTCGTTCGCTCTTAGAAGGGTTTCTGACTGGTTGGACCGTCACGATTGCAAGTTTCAATCAAGCAAAAAGCGGGTGTTGACCCTAATCTTATTATAACTGTAAAAGCAAAGCGTTGCAATCCAAGTGCGCAGCAATCATAGCAATTCCTGAGCACCTCTTGCGCAATGTATTTGGAGTTCACGTGAGGAATTACCGTTTAACAGTACGTCTTCTGGAGTTTGAATGTCAGAGTTAAGGATTTACTAAAGCGGCACCTTGTGGCGTAAACCTTGTGCCAGCAAGTGAAATTACTAGCCTCGCGTTGTCCGGTAATGAGCGCAAAGACGCCATCGGCCGGTAGTTTCTCACACTAAACTATCGACACCAGCTTCCCTATAACGAGTGTTCAGCCACCGAGTGAAAGGCCATGAGCTACCGGTTCTTGCCGCACTGATGCTTTTCAACGTTTTAACTTTTTATAATCAGTGTGATATCGGGGACACATACATTATCAGTGCGTACATTATTTTTAATGCCAACAGTGTTCTGTCCACCTCTCCACACCACCACCGTTCGTGTTTCAGTGATGTAAGAATCCATACAAGGCGGGTTTTATGTCCCTCCTGTATAATCGTCGTGGTCAACTCCTCGCATGTCGTAAGGATACTCAATATTTAGCGCAAACATTGCAGTTTACGCGTGCTCTTCTGATCACGGACCTATTCTTACTAAAAGTAAACGCTGTGTGGACATTATATTGTGCTACAGCTCTTCATTTTCCTCCTGAGCCGCAGTGCATTGCGTAAACTTGAGCACGCAACTGTTTACCTAACCCGCACCATGTTCAAGTGTCTATTTTCCTGTCGTTAAGACGCATACCTAGTTCTGTATGGCAAAAAACTTGAAGTGGATATTTTGGCGCCCACAGGAAGTTTTGTTGGCAGGAATATTTGCTGGAACTGTTTTCTGATTGGATGGTCAGCCTTAGTTTTTGGTGACCGGCATGTCTTTTTCTACAGTTTGCATAGTAACCTGAGCTCAAGTAAAAACATAGCGCAGTGGTTTTGCCCCTGGCTTCTGATACCGAAGTGCTGGTTAAATCCCACCGTCTTTAAGCCTTGTTTATCATTTTTATGAAATTTATTTTTTCGGTTTTTTGGCCACCGTATTTATGGAGTTTATTCAAACTTCGGTACTAAAAATTTCAAACCACTGTGTTGTGTTGGGCTGTTTATTTTTGTTTATTCGAGACCGTCATTTACGCGTTTGGTTATATTGCGTTGGGGAGGGTTTGGTTACAAAAAGTTAGGTTAATGTTATGTTCGATTAGATGTTCTTCTAAAGTATAATATTAAATCATGCAGAAAAAAACAATCTAGCTGAGCGTGTTATAGTGAAATGGCGACTTGCAAAAAAAAGAAACTCTCTGTCAGGATAGATTACATGGTCGTGACCAGCCTATGATGGCGCAGTGCTGGCAAGATTTTTCGCAGCCTACTTTTCCGGCTGCCGGCGAAATAGACCGTCCCAAAATGTCGGAGCCCATTACCCACCGTCGCCTTTCCCAGCACGTAAAGGTCATCCTGACGCCGACATACCAGGTTTTCCTTTCCAAATATTACACACAGCAGAGCTAGTATTTCATCCAGCCATTTATTTTAGTTCTGGACTTCTAAACGCGGCGTGCATCTTATACAGACAAAAACTTGAGACGTGCTAATCTTTCATGTGATATTGGAGAAAGGAACGCTCAGCCTATTTTCTAAAAGGACTCAGTTACGTTCGATATACGTGGGGTTAAATCATCGAAGGCTGTAATTTTGAGGCCAGACTAGGATATTTTTATAATTTTGCGGACAAATGTAAATGAAGTGTATTATTGTCCTCCAAGTGCATTGCTTTGTTCTAACATGCCGACAAAAACACACATTATAGCCGATAGCTCGAGAGGTGCGCTGCATGGCGCATGGTTGCTCCGGAATTAGGCGGCTAAATTACAGGCGAATTGCGAGCGGGCTTTTGGGCATGCACAACTACAAAACTGTGCCGCATGGTGCATCCTTCGGACGTGGTAGTTGCTTGCGCCTCCAGAAGTTTTCTGCAGTCACGGCGGAAGGCAAGTCGCCTTTCTTCGGGAATATTGGCTTCAAGCTTGAAGACAGGCACGTAGGTGTCTAAGGAAAAATGAAGAATATTGTTTTAGAAATACACTTAGGACGACATGTAAACAAAGGGTTTGATTAGAGTAACACGGGGTGCGTTTTAAGCTTACGACAGTTATTAAAATAACATTTTACGCCAGAACTCTACTCATTCTAAGCATGATTGTCTGCACACCGTTTTTGTGTTACTGCCCATATTAAAATTGGCGCGAGCTAGCTTTAACGTCTGGCCCTAGGGTTTTAAGCGGAACGGTGGGTTCTGATAAAAGGTTATGTCAAAAACATCTTGTCTGAAAAAAAAAAGACAAACTGAAATCGCGTTGACTCATAAGATCACCTTAGCGGCACTTGAAAATAATTGAGGCTCGTAAACTCCGTCCCTTGGCTAATCTACTAGAAACCGGGGTTGACCTTTTTTTTGGCAAGTGCTGAAATCTTATGCATAATCTCTACAAAAACTTTATAAATAGGTAGACATTAAGGAATAACAGTTATAAAATGGTTTCCTAGAAAGTATTACAATTTTATCGAACATCCTGCATTATATAATGTGGTCGCTGGAATCCGCTACGGACACGCACGACGCCCGAAGCCAACTGCACGTGTACGGAGAGGGTTATTACAGGTGTACCTAAATTGTAAAAACGATTCTGGTGAAACAAAAACGGAAGATGAAATGTTGACAAATAATATGCCTAAAAATGTTTTTACGAATGTGCATTGTGCTTTCAATATTCAAAATATTGGTTTGGTGGCGAATAATAATTTTATTTGTAGTGCACAGTAATAATTAGCAAATTAGGGCGATGCAACATAATTGTCTATTGCTTGCGCGGGTATC
The DNA here is from genome assembly GCA_013339765.2 of Haemaphysalis longicornis. NCBI lineage: Eukaryota > Metazoa > Arthropoda > Arachnida > Ixodida > Ixodidae > Haemaphysalis > Haemaphysalis longicornis. The sequence continues at coordinate 57,117,265 of CM023455.1, read as the reverse complement.
AAAACGGTGCTGGAAATCCTTAAGCCGTATAAAGCTTCAATTTAGGGGAATATTCGGTCTACTGTTGAAAAGAGCTGCTCTGTGCAAGCAGGACTGGGTGTTGAGTGTTTTCCCATCAGTTCAAGGGGTACGGCAAAAAAGATTATGAGAACTCCTGGGTTCGATCCTTCACCATTGTAGATGTAGAATCTTGCACTCTGTCGTTCATTACTCTCATGCACGTTTGGCGGGACATACCTTCGGACAAAAGCACGAACCAATATCAAATAATGTATTTTAAAACAACGACTCCAGAGAAACCTGCCCATCATTTGCGTTAGCAACACATACGTTTTAAGTTGTTAGGGCTAAGGGCTTTCCGAGTTTTCTTCCGCTGAAATTTGGGCGGTGTTTATTGTAGTTTATATTTTAGCAAAGTCTTGAAGTTTCTTGGAGTTTATATCTTGTACCTATCCCATTCTCCGGAGCTTGTATTTTATTCCGCTCTAAAATAAATACTCAATGTCATAGCTGTAAATATATTCATAAAAACGAATCGTTGGATTTTATGCCGCTGTATTAAAAATACGTATTGCCATAGCTGAAATTATATCTGAAAAAAAAACACCTCTGGACTCTCTAATCACATGCTTGTGTCAATGGTTCGCGTGGGAGACCCACCTAATGTACACAAGCACGTCTAGTTAAAAAAAAATGTAGGTTTCTGATTTTACAGCCTTACAAATGTGGTAATACAGTAGCACACTTTACAAAATTTGTGCTTCTAATGAAAGCTCGGTGCTTCCAATATATGATTTTCCGCATAGAAAATACCATTTCAAAGTTTGCGGTAGAAATTGGTTGAGCTCTAAGGATCAGCGCGTAGCAAGAAAGCGCCTTATGTTAAACTCCTTTGTGTAAACTCTTCGAAATGAGAGGGGCTGGACAATGGAAAGTTGTTGTATAGCTGTGGAAGTTTGCAAAATCGTTCACGAACTGGCTCATATCAGGGTAGATAATACTTTATTAGACAATTGTATCGATGTTGAAACAGGACAAAGGAGCCTTCTTAGGGAACCGGTGAAAATTCGTTGTGATTGCCAAAAATTGCGAGTGGCCAGTGGTGCTGAGAACTCACCGGATATCTTCAAGTCAGAGCCTCGATAATCTTTTTTTGCCACCACGTGCTCTGAACTCGCTGGTTATCGGATAAATTTGAATTGTCCGAAATTGCATAGCGGAGCGTTTTCGGTTTAATCATGAAACTCAGGAGTCTTACTTTTAGGTTCGTTACCCATACGTGCCAATCATGCCCTATGGCGTGCCCTTCCGAAACTGCTGACATTGCCTAATGGACATTTCCCTGCCTTCAATGCTACACGGAAAAGATAGATAGGATTCCGGGCGAATTTATCGAAGTGGGGGAAACTGAAAACGTCAATGCATGTGGCACCACATCGTCGTTTCCTCTCAAGCAAACAGAAAACATTTTTTTTCTGCGAAGAATTTCACCATAAACACGTACCTAGCTGCGGCATAAATGTACAATATTCGTGGAAGTCAACTTTGGTTGGTATTGTCTGCGTTGTGCGTCACCAATTCCCTTCGTCCCGTGTTGAAATCCTTAGCTAACCCGAATGATGTTACAGCATACCGGAAAAAATGAGCTGCTGTTGTGCCTATGCTCCACCAAAGCTTTTATTTTAATTTTGGTAACTACGTCCTAATACGTTTAGCTAAAGATAACCAGAAATAATGAAGTATGTCCGTATTTCTATTCTCTGAAAGGTGCACGTCTTTAATGTACGCAGAATGTGTTCTTTTCCCCCATGAATACGATGGTAATAAATCAAAGCCACGTTATAAATTGTGAGAGAGATCGTCAAAACCCGAAGCTTTCTCCGTACAAACTGATTCAAAGCCAATCTGCAAAATCTCAACTGCTTCAACCATGTCCAGAGGGCGGGATCTCTTAGACGTTGTCTCCGTAACTCGAGGGACGCCGGTTCCAATCTAACCACGGGAAGCGTTTTTTGTTCTCTGATGTTTGATGTGCCTTGTATAATATACCGATTGTGTAAGCTCACTTTCCTGCATTGCGTCTTGCTGTGCCATCGATTCCGCAACCGAGGCATAAATATTGGATTTAATAACTAGCCAATGCTTCGAAGAAAGAAAAAAGCGCGCCAATCCACCCTTTGAAGGTGGTTGGAAACTGAAGCTGCAAATGACCGCTACGATTACCCATGTGACCTCACTTGAATTTACCACGTGGCTCAAAAGAGTAAAGCTAGAGGCAAGTGAAATGCCCTTGACCACACCCTTTATTGATTACGGAGATATCCTTTGCTAAGATAAATCAATGCATGATGCATCAACGGTGGTTGATTGAGTTGTATACGTGAACACCGAGTGGAAACTCTTTTTCTATGAAATCGAAAGGAAACTCAAACGCCGGCAATAGGCAATCTCATTATCCTCCGTCTCTTCTACCACTTACGGAGGCGAGGAGATTGGCGCCATGGACGGAAAAGTGGGACGCCATGCGTAGGTGCGAGCTTCCTTTAACCTTTAGAATTCCAAGCTCATGCGCAAGGCGCGCACACTGCCGCTACACTTTCTGCTGGCGGAGCACACAGCGGACAATAGGTCACTAGACGTTATGATGTAGCCTTGAGGGATAACGCACCGTCTGTCTCCCACGTCTCCGCTTGGGCTTGCACCTGAATTGTAAGACAACGGACTCTCGCTCGGCTTCTCTGTTCATTTCAGCTTCGATTCCTGGTGGTGCCAGTAACTGCTGTGTGTTCGCGGGAGTTTTCTTATGACACCAAAGATTGCGACAGAACTCTTGGGAGTAGAGTTAAACATCTTCGCATAAAAAAATGTTTCGTCGTGTTGATGTAGTGGTGGAACATTGCAATATCTCCAGTTCTGATTATGGCATCAGGACCCGTTTCTAAGAATAAAAACCCGGTTTTTGTAAAAGCGCCCCAGAATGTGCCGCAGATTGCTAATTCTGTCTTCCCAGGCGGCACAGAAAGTGTGCCCCAAGACCGGCCCGTCTATGGCCGCATTCTGGCATGTCCGGCCAGCATCCAGGTTCTGGCAGCCACTGATCATGCGTTGAACGGCCAACATTCGGCAACCAGCGCTTCGGTATTTTTCCGTCCGCCCGTGTCCGGACGCACAACGGCACCTAACCGGCTGCCAGATATTCAGTTCTCTTACGGCTGCCGATGTTGAGAAAGAGAACGGCCGAAGTACGGCCCTAGGGCATCCGTTTTTTTTTCGGGAAGCGGTAACAGGCCGAAGCACGGCTAGCGATCGGCCACAGAATATGCGTATTCTTGCGGCAGTTGGTGTTCGAAAGGAGACCGGCCGGAGCGCGGCTGCCGTGCATTCGTTGTTTGAACGGTGAACCGCGCGTCCGGCGGTAGAATATTCGTTTCCTTCGGGCAACCAGTGTTATGAAGGATACCGGCCGACGTACGGCCCCAGAATATACGTTTTTCATTCGGGGTAGCTGTCCTCGGCCGAATTACGGCAAGCGAAATGGCCACCGATATATGGCAACCGGTGTTCAAGAGGAGACCGGCCTACGTAAGGTATCTGGTTTATACGTATTTTTTTCGGCAAACGGCATACAGCCGAACAACGGCACGCGCCTGGGCGCCGAGAATTCATGCAAAGACGTGTTTGGAAGGAGACCGACTGATTTTTTTCTGGGGGCAGAAAAAGCCGTTAGTGAGCGCAACGACGGGACGCGTTTTTCATCCGCTCCGTGTTTCTACGTTTTAAATTGAAAGAACATCGTTTTTCAAACAGTAATGAGTGTTCTCGGTGAGACGGGCAAGGTGCAAGGACTCACTGGACATTAGCAGGGAACGTTTTAGGCCATCGAAATGTCATTTATTGCCACAAGAAGACTGTGCCACACCGACGGCTGAGCTAAGCCTCGCCAGTCCATCGCCGCTACGACGCCTCTGCCGCCGGCTTCGTCGACGCATCAGCTCGAGGATATTCGCCCCCCTCAAGAAATGGAGAGCATGGAGACATCGACCCGGCAGAGATGTCCGATCCGAGATGAAGATGGTTCACCCAGAATAACTGGCCTTCAAGGGCGTCGAGCAAGCGGCCACCACGCAGGAGCCTAAAACGCCACCATGTTAAGGACTCCCCACCAAAGAAAGGACAAGTGCGAGCAAAAGCGCAAGTTATTATGCGTACAATTAACTGCGACAAGCAATGTTGCACTATGTTGTAGGTGATAATCGTAGAAGAGACTCGCTCGCGCATTGGTAGATCAACTTCATGCCCTGCACTATGTTACTTCATGGGATTTTACGACTGCCTATTTAGAAAAAAAACTATTTTAAATTTGCGATAACAACAGAGCCTTGTAGCTGACGAAGCCTAGCTGTTAATTTAGTTCCGATGTTTGAAGGTGAGCTTAGCTACTCTTGGGATATGACTCATTTGGTTAAACATAATCGCCAGCATCCTAGCAAGCACGGATTTTGTGAGGATTTTCTTGCTCAACGCAGATTGTTGAGTTCACGCACGATTTGGATCTTATAAGCTTACAGTGGTGGACTGTATATTCTTGGACTGGAAATAAGGAAATGATGGTGTTCCATATCCCCTTCTGCGTAGTACATTTCGTCCTATGAACTGAATGAATCGGTTTTTGCATTATTATTACTATTGGCCCTATACCTTTGTTAAAAAGTACTGTGTAGTTTACCGGACTATAGCGAATGAACGTGATTCCGTATACCTGCAGCTTTATTCGAATTTAATAACATCCTGGTGTGCTGATTCAGAAAAGTTTTTGGATGTTAAACAGTGTGTTAACGTGGCACCTTTACAACAAAACCTTCATTCCAATTGAATACGTATACCGTAAATTATGCTGCTGTGACAACGGCCGAGGAATATAAATACCTAGGAGTTTATTTAGGGAGTGGTTAGAGGTTAAATAGGCAGGTTCACACCATAAACGTTACGGCTGCATATGCTTTTGTCTTTCTGAGACGAAATTTCAGTGAACCTCCATTTAACTGAAAATAAAAAACCGTATTTCACTCATGTGCGCTCAATCTCGGAGTAAGCATGTGTTTTCGTGGATCCCTACACCAAAGAGCTGGTTGATACGCTCGAAAACATACAGAATATGTCAGTGCGATTCGTATTAGGTAATTGTCACGCTCAACTTAGCATGAGAGAAATTAAAAGTAAACTGAAATGGCAGGACGTGAAAGATCACAGACGAAACCACAGGTTGAACTTTTTTCGTAATATCTATCATTCGAAAACTGAAGTAGAGGGGAGAAGTATGTCCAAGCGCCATTCTACATATCGCAAAGTGGGACCGCTAGCTTAAAGCAAATTATTAACTTTCCTTTAAAAGTGGCGCCTTGCGCGATTCATTTTATTTTACATCAATACTGCAGTGTAATTATCTTCCACCTATGATTGAAATAACTGTTTATATTGACGATTTCCAGCGCGCTTTGTAGAATTATTTTGTTATTTTGTCTCATATTTAATGCTTAGTGTTATGTATCTCCCTTCTGTAATGCATGCAAAGGCAAGCAGGCATCAAATAAATAAATAAATAAAACAATGAATAAATAAATGAATATAAATAAATAAATAAATAATAAATAAATAAAACAATGAATAAATAAATGAATAAAAATAAATAAATAGATAAATAGAAAATAAATAAACTTCCAGAGGCGCAAGTTTGCCTCCGACGGGTTGAGAACCCTACGGATTCAACCTTGACCAATAAAATATTTATTGCCCTATTCGTTGCAGTATGCAAGGTTTCCTGTATGCATGCTACCATTGCTATGTTATTGGTTTGAAACAAATTATGTAACTCTAATTTTACGCGTTTCCTTGCGTGATACACAGGTATACAACTGCAGCCACCTGAAGCAGGGCGTCATTCGCAACGCGTCTAGAATTTTTTGAACGTAGTATGACATTAGAAGTAAATTAGGTTCTTTTGGACTATTACGTGGTGTGGACCTATACTCATGAAAACAACATTAAAATAGATTGAAAAAAATGTACCTGTTCGCTCCTTCTTAGGATCAGCCTGCCCAAGATCATCAGAAAAGTTGATCGAGTAGAAATGTCTTTGCAAGAAAAATGGGCAAAAATGGACATACTTTTTTGTGAAGGAGTTACATTAAATGCTCCTGAGTGTTTTGTTGAGAACCAAAACGCTTCGTAAAGGCATTCACGCCGGTTTTATATATAGCAAAATTGGTCAAGCAACTGTTATAAAAATAGTTTATTTAGTCATAGCATGAAAGTGTTCCGGAATATTGCCCTAAAAGAAATTGGCTAAAAGCGGTGCAATTTATCTCTCTGAAATTCAACCCACTAAAGTATGCGCCCTCCGCCGCGCCACCCCCCTCCTCTTTTCCCGTTTATTACAGGTAAGCCGCCCCACAGAGGATATCAGGACCGGACAATACATCTATTCAAGCTCTACAAAGAACTGAATATTTTCTGTGTTCGGCAGTAAAAGAGGCACAGCAATTAAAGGAACGACAATTTGTGAGCACTGTTTAATAAATGAATTTTGCTGTCAACTGAGGCTGGTAATTAAGCAAGGCTGCGCTGAAAGCTTGACGGCTGGTGGTTGCGCGCGAGCTCAGTTTCATGTGGCTGCATTGGACCCAAAATGCTGGGTTTCAGCTGCTTCTGCACTGCGCGAATGAGTCATCTGCTTTCGCGACATGCATTGACCGGCCTCAGTACAGTTAACGTACTGTGGCTGAACTCCAATGCCCGTAGCACGGCCGTATTTCCGGTAGCTTTAGTCCGGCTGGAGTCCGACGACCGCATCTCGGCTGTAATCCGGCGGCCCTACTTCGGCCGTACACGGGTGGCTTTGGAATGGCCGGAGCCCTACGGCTGGAATCTGGCCGTATGACCGTAAGCCGGTCGACTGGCCGACGGACACTGGCCGTTGGACAGCCATGGGAGTACGGCCGTATACGGCCAAAAGGCCCACATTTAGACATGGGCCGAACATGGCTGCCGGAAAACGGCCGGACAGAAAATCACCGGCCAAAGTACACCGGCCTGTTTTAGGCCGAACAGTCCTGCGCTGCCTGGGTTATCATTGTTTTCTTGAGTGAAAGGGAGAGGCTTTTTACTTATTACCGTATATGCAATTTTATCACTTAAAACCAAGTCGTTGATATCTTTTTTACGCTACAGCACAAGTCAATATACTCCTTGCCTTCGGGTAAGCATGGGGAAACGGAAAATTTTACACTAACCAATCCAGGCGTCAATGTCGGGTAGCGTCCACATGCTGTCATATACTGTGCACGAAACCAACTCCAGCCCAGTGTCTTGTAAGGCCTTTGTCTCCGTGTTTACCACCTTTTCTTTATTAATAGGTTCGCAGAGGAAAAAACGTTCTGAGTAGAGCTCTCGCGGATCCTGGAAATGAAGGAATTATAGGTAGGAAAACGAAGCAATAAATAAAAATTGAGACCACAGCTTTCGGATTCCTTCACAAACTCTTGTCCTGATATTTCTTTCTCAAAAATGATAGGTCTGAACCATTCGGAGGTAACTTTCTTTTTTCTAGCCTGCAGTTAGCATTGTCATTTAGATAACACTGAATCCAAGAGATCCGTTGGTGTTCTTTCCTATTCGTGTATTGTTTTTCCTGAAAATGTTGTTCAATTCTGCCTCAAAAATACAGAAATCAGCATTTGTTGTCTTTTTTTAAATATCTGAAATAACTTTGCAAAACAATTCTAGTAGAAAATATTTTTAAACAAATTTTGCATTCTAATATTTTCTTACGGCAGATATATTCAAAACCATCTTTGTGCGAAATGTGTCACCACTGAACATTTGGCGGTTTCAGAAACCGCCACGTGTTTTGTTGTATTTTAGTGCAATGTGGTTCTGGAATACGCAAAATGCATTATTACGACCAAAACCTTACGCGAAATAAAATTTTGATGCATCTTTTCTGGACAAAGAACACCTGAGTTGTACCATGCATCATTAATATAATCAGCGGTCAGCCAACTATTATGAATTAGGATTTTCAAAAACTCGGTGGCGTTACTACAAAAAACCCTTGATCATAATGCGTTCACTACAGTGAAGTGCTGGCTAGCACTTTTCTTTTATTAACATATAGTAAATAACTGTAATAAAGCCTAAATCCAGATGTACTGTGTACATCATTAAACTGTCAATGACGCCCTTGTAGTTACACACAAATGACGCCAAACTGCGGTATATCAGCGACGCACTTCTTCCGCAGTGAGATTATCATTGTTAATAATGGAACCCCGCGAAATGTATAAAAAAAACCTACATGCCGGGGCGCTAAGCAGCAACATAGAAGTCCCCTCGAACAGGGTTGTTTTAAATTAGCCAAAAAAATGAAGTCAGGAAGAAGAAGTAGCACCTGAGTCTGTTCTTTATCTGCAAAACGAGACCCGCGAAACTTGCCACCGTTCCTACTTTTTTGCCATAATTAAACTCAAGCGCTGTCATTCGGGCGTGTGGCAGAGAAAAAAGCTGCTTTTAATAAACCTATTTTAGAGCCCTGCTTCATGATGCAGTTGGGTTGCCATGACCGGGTATTTTTTATATTTCGGGTTTGTTTTATAAGCCAAAAATAGCGAGTGAGCAATTACCACGTCGCCGAAAGTTCCGCTGTTGGATGTCCCTTGTGGAGCTAAGCAAGTGCCTAATTCTTTACCTAATGACTAGGACAGTTATTCTAAAATTAGATAATAAATTATTTTTACCTGACTAAAAAAATACAATGAATATCTACAGCACTTTTTTACGCACCAGGTTTTTCTTAGTAACGCCATTGCTCTTTTCTAAGCTTTGCAGCATCAGAGTTCGGAACCTTGCACATGACGTAGTTAGCGCGATCATTTTAGTATTTAATATACAATGAACGGTGTATGTCTAGTCCCCGATAGATTGTTACAAGTCTTCATAGGGAGAAGCTTGGGCTTTGGGTTCTCAATCATGAGCGATCGGTACAAATCGCCACAAAAAAAGGCGCACAAAATTTGTAGCAGTGGGAATCAAACTAGTCCACTCTGTATTTGAAATGGGCGCCTAAACAGTGCTTATAATTTTCCTGCTGACTCTCATTAGCCAGATGTAAAAAAAATAATCAACTGAAAAGGGAGCCCAAACATTATGAACCAGGCTGCACCTTGGCCGCAAATAAAAGCGATGCAAGAAGATAGTATTCCTAACGAGCACCTGCTAATTTTAGTGCTACTAATAGGCCACATTGTCCGTATTTTTGCTTGTTTTTTTGTTTTTTTTTCAACCCAGTAAACTATGTCCATCCTGTGATTTTACTTTTGTTTTTGCTGACTTTTGTAGTGATTAAGGTTTCACCCCTGATATATAACTATTGTCTTGGCGCTCTTTGCCCATAAACATCCAACCATCATCATCATCAAAGTATGTCCATCCTGTTGGTACGTGTGGTTGAGTTGGAACATACAGGCGGAGTACGACCTCTAGAACGCATAAGATATATAGCGGTATTGACACCACCTGTAAAGCTAATAAATAAACGAGCTGACATGGCACCTCAAGAAGTAAAACTACAGAGTGGGAAGGTCTGCGGCCAGAATAGGTATGACTCTTCAAACGCAGCAGAATGTTCACGACTAACCCGAAAATTTACAGAAGCGAATACCCTAATGGGTTATATAGTGAAACAAACCGATAATCCGCCGTCCACATAATAAAAGCGAGCTGGTCTACGGCGACAACTTCAGCAAAAAAGTCGGCTATGGGGCATCTGCTTTATTAAAAAATGTGCCTTCGCAATACGCTCAAGAACTCTGGAACAGACTGGGATGTAATGAAAGTGCGCGTTCAACTCGTTATCAGCTGTTGTGCGGAGATGAGAAAACAGTTATAAACTCAACCGTCATACACCCTCCCTTTAACAGGGCGTGAGCGAGGAGCATTGCAATGTGTCCAAATAAGATTCAATCAATTGAAAATAGTTAAGGCCGAGCCGGAGACAAAGGGCCTCCGGAGGCTGCAGTGCAAAGCCCTCCGACAACATCCGGATAAACAATTCATCTTAGGTATCGATGTTAGCGCTTTCTAATTCACAATTCACGAAAGCTTATTTGCGCCTAATTTGTCGTCTACAAGCACTGATTTTGAATTGCTCGAACGTTGTGGCAATGCATTGTTTGTGAAGTTTCTGGACTTTGTTCAGCTACCCTAATAGCCCTAGATCTTTTCACAGGATTATATTCGGCACTGCATATTGTTACATTGTATAAATCTGTACCTCTTACGGCTGGCTACAGGTTATAATTTTTTAAATGGCACATTTAGCCACACCTCAAATACGAATTCCCTACCTGTATTTTGGGAAGTATATTCAAGAGCAGTTAATGTATTCTCGTACGTACACAAAGTACGTACTCCTAATTCTCGTACGGCGTACTTTTTACGGGAGCGTGGTAAGCACAAAAATTTGGTATGTCGAACTATATGTAAATGTAGGTATCTCTGTCTACCTGCCAAAAAATCCATTCAAGCAGTTTATTGCTGCTCCTTCTCACTAATGCTTTATTGGCTGAACGTGCATTCTGGATCTCTGGTGACAAAGTGGATGACAAACTGGTGTGTCTCTGGTGACAAACTGGTGACAAACCAAGATTGACAAGATATTCTTTCCCAATGTTCCGGCAGTTGCCGACATTGACTACGTACAGCCCAGTCACGTTACCGTAGGAAGACGATGAGGTTTGGTAAAAAAGAGCACATAGGAGGTTCAAAGAGGACTGGTACTGAATGATAGAGAGGCACCGTAACAGGAGGAGAATTAGAGCGACCGAAAAGAAAGGTGAAATAGGACAAGAAATGATGACGAGAATGCAGAAGAGGTGCAAGAATGAGCAGGTGAGGAGGTGAGGAGGGATTCGAAGGACGCGCACCGGTGAACAAAGGGGTTTCGAAGTTGGTGGGGGTGATTGCAGTAATAACGATAAGGGATTGAAAATGCAGATAACCAATTATATGAGGGGCAGTGTGAACATACTGTAAAGCTTGGGAAGGGTGTAAGAAAGGGCATTTAAGTCGCAGGTGCGGATATCTGAAGCGGAAAGAGGAGGTGCAGTGAGTGAAAAAGAAGGTCGGGGTAGATACACCTAAAAATTACAAAAATGATGGTAGAAACAATGAATTACCGAAACCAGCCTTCCTTGAGATCTTTCTAGATCCGCTTAGTATTATCCCCAAAAATATTACAAAAAGTGCATCAACCCTATTTTACAAGAAAAGAATAAATGCGAAAAAACAGCTTATTTTCGGAAGCAATAATCAGATCTCCTCACAGAGGAGCTAGCAAAACAAACGTGCTATGGCTGCTTACGGGCGTGAAAGTTTCGGTGCCACCCTCTCAAGATTTTATGATTATCACCTCAATATCATTCTAGTAAGTACGCATAGTGTATTCTCCTCTCAACTTGTTAAGTTTTCGCTGTACGATTAGAAGGAATTTATAACCACTAACCCAGTCCTCGACCTCATTGCAGATTCACGTGTTTGGAGACCTCGCTTCGATTATCAGGCGGACCCATAAATTTGCTCAGGGCGCGTTTCCTACATCTGCATATAAATTTAGAGCTGGTGCATGTTGTGACTTGGTGAGATATGAAGGTTCTGTATCCATCTCTAATCTGAGTCGTGTTAGGAAATCTTCAACTAACAAAGTTTTATTGAAGGCCGCACACCACTGCGTCTATATGCAATTATTACATGCCAGTATCACCTGCTAGCTATTTATTAACTATTTTACAGTTGGTGGTAATAATAAGCCATACCTTGGGTATTTTGTAACACCCACTGCCGGGAGTTTATTTGAAGGTCATATCTACACTACATTTTAAAGGTCATAAAAGGCGTCACAAATGATCATGTGGTTCTGGCGGGCAACCCGAGTCTTTTTGTCGCTTCCTTCCCTCGGTGGACAGCCGCGGGGGTTCCACAATTATAGTGAGGGTGAAACGTCTGTTTGGCCTTAGTTTTAGCGCTCAACGCTGGCTCAGCCATTTGTGCGGGCGCCACAGCTGAAGGGAAATTACACGTAGAATACTCCTCCAGATATAGGAGGACGGCAAGCTGGGAAATCTGAAGCAGGGGCAAGGTTTCAGAAACGCTGTGTGCGTGGTTCCTTGTTTTGCAATTGAAATAGCTAGGTTTGAGTGTGTTAAACTTGAAACGTTTTTTTTTAGTATCCCTAGTTCAGAAAATGTTGAAATAATTGGATAAACATAAGCACGGTGTCCGTATACCTAAATCGGTCTTGTAAAACCATGCAAATCTGTCATTTTGTTGAAATTTTTGCTGTGAACAGAACTTGCCCTGAACGAGAATAGCGTACCAAAATACGAAACGAAGACAATTTCGGAAATATATATATATATATATATATATATATATATATAATATATATATATATATATATATATATATATATATATATAAATATATATATATATATATATGTAGAAAAGGAGGGGATGAGGGGCTAGTTCAAATAAGACACATAAGGGTTGGCAGTCAAGAACACCTCGGAAAGCAAACGCGACTATGTGGTAGGTCGGTGAAACAGATAAAGGATATGGAAAGAAAGAAAGTGGAGAAAAAATGCCCGCCGGGTGGGATCTGAACACAAGATCTTCAGAATTGCGGTCTGTTGCGATGACCACTACGCTACCGGTGGGCTTGTTCAGCCCTCCGCTTTTTCGGGAATTTATTTTAAGGTATCTGTGTTCCTGCGCTGAGGGGTGGTAGCCAGCGCCACTCCGACTTCTCGGGGTGAAGGAGACCTTCTTTTCAAATTCCGGGGCCGCGACTCGAGTGTGTACATGTCGAGAGTAGTCTACCAGCGTTGAACCCTCTTAAGCTCCCTATGGCACCAAGAATGTTAGAACAGAGGCCCTCGCTATGCATGTAGCGAATCAGAATAGGAAATGAGGGGCTCCGTGAAATAAGACAGAAATAAGGGTTGGCAGTCAAAAAAACGTCGGAAAGCAAAGAGGGGGATGTGGTAGGTAATTGAAACAGAAAAAGGATTTGGAAAAACGAAAGTTTTTTCTCCACGTCCTTTATATATCTCATTATATGCGTTATTTGATATTTCGTTAATTTCAATAAAACATACTCGGACTGACCCAATCATTCAACATACGGAGATTGTGCAACAAAGTTTACCGGCCATTGAAGATGCAAAAATGCCGTATTGTGGCAGGCGTCACGTGTTTTTTCTTCGGGTTCTTCTTGCCTTTTTACATAATTTTTATTGTGTTTGGGTATATCAAACCGGAGTACTTGAAGACTCTCAACGCAACAAAGTATTTGAAAGGCCAGTATCGTGATTATTTCATTTTCAGTTTATGCAAGCTCGCCGTTTTTACGACGACACTTCAGAATTCAAATATTCAGTACGATTACTAGTATATTACTTTTCTGTGTTTTTTATACTGGGCATTGTCTAGCATCATTTCAGCTAATAGAATGTCCGAATGATACCAGTGGCCTGAACGCATAATTTTTGTACTGTGATTTGTTCTCTACCATTACGATTTTCCTGAATTTTAGGTATCTCTTGCAATTTACGGTTGCAACAGCCGAAATCGTGACCAATATGCGAGGTATTCAACACGTACATTGTAGGTGCACTTATCAACCTTTTGCCCACAAACAATTCTGAGATGATGTACACATCGAAAATATTGTTAAAATAGTACGGCCAAGAAACAACCATTGTTATCCCACGTTGCCTGCCCACTAACTCTACTTGGCAGCTTTCCTTTGTCGACAGTTTGCTTGATGCATTTCTCGACACCTAGACCCATCATCTACTGATGAGGCTTGCGTACTACCACAACAGAGAGCCAAATATTAAGAATAGTGATCTTCACGAGCACGAAAAAAGTGGAACAGTCTCCCCACTGTGGTAAACAGCAAATCACACGAGCTGAAGAAACTCACATGAAAATCGATTCTTTTTGCCTTTGTTATTTCTGCCGGCAACAATTTCTTTACTTTTGGCTAGTGTCTTACACAAAAAATATAACTCTATCTTACCGGAATGCAGCCTTTCCATTCTTCCGTTTTGTTGAGCTGGTACATGACGTCTGTTATTACTGATCCAGTAAGTGTCACTAAAGCGCACTCCCCTCCATCCTTGAGTAGGTGGAACATATTTTGGTAGGCGGCTTTCAGGTTTCTGACGCATTGTAGCACCAGGAAAGAGTAGATACGGTCGAATGGACCATACTTAGTCAGCAGTGCCTGCGGATCGTCTACCTCTATATCCACCACCTCGTAGCAGATGTCCGGATGGGTGGAGTGCTCTCGAGCGTATTTGATCAGCGTCTCTGATCGGTCTACTCCAACTATACGGTGGAAGGGACGCACGTGCTCCAGGAGAGCATCTCTGGTAAAGCCGCCAAAACCGCAGCCTAGGTCAAGGTACTGGTTTTGTTCGCCACCAGGTACTCTAAACTTAACGTAGTCTAGTGCAGCCAACTTATGATGGTATCCGGGCTTCTGGGCTTGCTGCATGGACTCTGGGTCGATATAGCAGGAGGACTCATTTTTCTCTGAGTATTTCTCTGAAAGTTTGATTGTCGGTGACATCGCTATTTTCGACCCTCTTGAAGGCCCTCACTTTGCTAGTGCTTTTGAATCTTCGACTCTGGAATGAAGAGAAAGTGAAAAAAAGATAAGCATTCAGTTTTAATCTTTATGGTTAAGCAGCTATATTTGAACTTCACAGCTTGAAAAAAAATAGACGGGATGTCATTGCAGCACGCTATCGAAAACCTGTAGATATGGCTTCAGGGTTTAGTAACGTTTTAAGATTAAGCAATCCTCTAGAAACAGGTTATTTCCAGAAGAGTACTGAATAATATAAATAATAATATTATAAATAATAACATAACAATATTATTATGAAAAGTGTTAGAATAATAAAACCAGTAATAATCAATCAATAATTATTAGAGATTCAAGAAACAGCCGGAGGCTTCGTGCTGGCACACTCAGCGGGAGCAGAACTCCAGCTCTGAAATATAACAGCAGCTGACACATGAACAGTCCGTGCGAAAATGTATTGTGAGAAAACTTTAGAAACAAATATTTAAATTTAGAAATAATGCCATCCAACCAACAGAAACCATATAGTATGCATTCTACGGTATAGTGCATTGCAAAGAGCCACAGGGGTAAAATTTTCATTTGACCGAAGAAGGAGGGGGAAGGACCTCGCCGCAACAGACACAAACCCTCTCTCCCATCATCATCATCATCGGCGTCGTAACCCTACTCACGGCCACTGCAGGAAACATGCCTCTAATCCTTACCTCCAACCACTGCTGTCATTCACTGCTCGAGTCCAGAATTTACCCCAGAATATGCTTGTTTCCTCTCTCCATCGAATTTTTGGCCTTTTGATTTTTTAAGACCATGTCATGGTATCCACTCTTTTGAACTAATTGTACACCAATTGTCAGTTGGTCTCAATACAGGGCTAGTTCAAGTCCATTTATTTCCTTTATTTGTACTTAGATATTTCCTCCTGTAGTTCACTCAGTAATTCAGTGAGCTAGTTTCATGGCCCTGAGTGCTACTCCTAAGTCCTAACATTATTCGTTCCATGGCTCTCAATCTCGCTCTCTCCATCGATATATATATATATATATATATATATATATATATATATATATATATATATTAATATATATATATATATATATATATAAATATAATATAATATATATATATGAATTATATGTAAGGTTTGTGGAGACAGAGACAAACGAGAAAGACGTAAAGCTAGAAATAAGTTTACTGACGTTAGGGAGAGGACTTTCTTTCTTCAGAGTACCCTGAAGAAAGGGAGTCCTCTCCCTGAAACGTCAGTAAACTGATTTCTATTTTCTACGTCTTTCTCGTTTGTCTCTGTAACTACTAACCTTATTTTTTTCGCGCTCTGTTCAGTTTTTATCTTGTCAGATATATATATATATATTATATATATATATATATATATTCCCGCATGCTCGCCAATCGCCTCGGAGCTAAGCTCGTCCCACAGGCTTATGCCGGCGTTGCTGAGACGCGCGAACCATCGGTTATACACCGGGCCACCCCTCACAGGATCGCCAAGTGGACTGGACGGCCACGTGCGGGACGGGGGTTGACGAAGACGCTCGGCGCGTGTGTTGTGTGTGAGACACCGAGCAGCGAGCAAGGTCACCCTTTGTTCTCTTGTCTGCGGGCCCAAGTGCGCCCCAAATAAATCAGTTTGATTATACTTACTAGTCTTTCTCTACGTGACAAACTGGTTGGTGCGGGGTTATCCTATCCCATGCTTCAAACGCCATCGAAGAGCCGCAACGCGAGCTCTTCGAAGCGTCCTCTTGTGGAAACTCCCGTTCACCGGGCGAGCCGGCGGCTTCAAGGAGCGTCGCCAGAGTTTCGACTTTTCCACGAAACTAGAGCCAGGACGGTGCCCAGCAAACCCATTAGCAAGGTATGGCCATCCCCATCGTCAGTTTCCAGAACCCTCGGAACCCGAAATCGTTCCATGGCGAACTATTCGAAGACGCGGAAGACTGGCTAGAGCAGTTTGAACGAGTAGCTGCCTTTGATCAGTGGGACGATGCGGTGAAGTCAGACACGTGTACTTCACCCTAGAAAATGGTGCGCGCACGTGGTTTGAGAGCAATGAACGGAGGTTAAAGACGTGGACGGAATTTCGAAGTGAGTTTTTGCAAGAACATGAAAATAGCGACCACCGAGAGAAGGCCGAGCGCGAGCTGCAATCCCGGATTCAGCTCTCGAATGAAAGTGTGACCAAGTACGCGGAAGACATGGAACGACTCTTTAGAAGAGCTGATCCCGCCATGGCCGAAGAAAAAAAGGTACGACACCTAATGCGCGGGGTAAACGAACAGCTGTTCGGAGGCCTTGTTCGAAGTCCGCCAAAGACTGTGCGCGAATTTATTACTGAAGCTACTATGATAGAAAGAACGCTACGGCAGCGTGCAAGCCTGTATGAGCGCCAAGCTAATTTCGTGTCGCACTCAGGTGGCTTTGTCAATGCGCTCGAGACCCCTGATGCACTTCGAGAGCTAATTCGCTCAATAGTCAGCGAGGAACTACAAAAACTTCGCGACATCCGCCAGCCCTCCATTGGTTCTATTGCTAGAGCCGTTCGTGACGAGGTGCAACACACCCTGCTAGCGCTTCCTGTCCATGCTGATCCGCCAGTGATGGTTCCCGACCCTCTGCACATGAGCTATGCAGACGCCCTTCGGCGTCCTGTTACCGCAGCCGCTCCTCTTGTGTACCCCGGACCCATCATCCCCGTGCTGTCGGCGCACTCCGCAGCAGCTCCTTCTGTGTACTCTGAACCCAAACCCCAAATGCCTCTGGAGTCGGTGCAGTCGGCTGCGTACGTTGGAGACCGACGAAGGAAGACGGATGTGTGGCTCACTCCGGATTTGCAGCCTCTCTGCTACCATTGTGGCGAAGCCGGACACTTGTACAAGGAGTGTCGTTACCGACGACTCGGACTGCAAGGCTTTGCCATCGACTATTTTCGTGCGCGTACCGGCCAAAGACCCCTGGCCATTTCAGAGTACATTGCACTACAGTGCCCCGTACACTCAACGCAGCGCCATCAATCAAGGTCGCCATTCACTGCCCATCTGATGCAAGAAACGCTAGAACTCAGCCATACCATGCACAGTAAAACGACAGCCTATCATCCGCAAACGAAACGGTTGACGGAAAGACTCAACGAAACTTGGCCGACATGTTGTCGATGTACGTAGATGTAGCAACAAAAAAACGTGGGACGATATACTGCCGTACGTGACTTTTGCCTATAACACGGCGACGCAGGAAACAACACGCTTCCGACCATTTCGTTTGGTGTATGGACGGGAAGTGCAGGCTATGCTTGATGCAATGCTACCTTTCGAAGAAGAGCACTTGGCGACGCCAGACGCGTAGCAGTTCGCCGAGCGCGCCGAAGAAACCCGCGAACTCGCCCGGTTTCACATCCAACGACAACAGCTATCAAACGCCGTGCGCAATAACATTCGCCATAGTGAAGTGTACTACCGCCCAAACGACAGAGTGTGGGTATGGACACCGATCCGCCGGCCGGGATTGTCAGAAAAACGATTGCACAGGTACTTCGGACCTTACAAGATAGTGCAACGCCTCTCCGATGTCACCTACGAAGTTCTCCCGGAATAATAGTCGGACAACGCCGTCAACCGCGGTACCGAAACAGTGCACGTAGTCCGCCTAAATCCGTACTTTCGCCGGTAGCAACGTCACAACATGCGGTGTGATGTGCTCATGCGCGTGTGCGTGTGGTTTATTGTACCTTGCAATTTACACAGTAGTGCCAACTATCTTCATGCGCGCCTGAAACTGTGGTTTGTGCCGTGTCAAAACCACCTATTGAACTCAAAGAACGGTCGGGACATTTTTTTCCTTCTTCACTTTCCATTTATTAGGTGCCTATTAGTTGAGCGTCGGGCCGATGCTTTCCTTAAGAGGGGAATAATGCCGCATGCTCGTCAATCGCCCCAGAGCTAAGCTCGTCCCACAGGCACACGCAGGTCCTGCCGCGACGCGCGAACCATCGGTTATACACTTGGCCACCCCTCGCATGATCGCGCCAAGTGGACTGGACCGCCACGTGCGGGAAGGAGGTTACGAAGACGCTTGGCGCGTATGTGGTGTGTGAGAAGCGGAGCAGCGAGCAAGGCCACCTTTTGTTCTCTTGTGTTCGGGCTCAAGTGAGCCCCAAATAAATGAGTGTGATTCGGCCTATTCGGCTTTGTCTACGTGACAATATATATATATATATATATATATATATATATATATATATATATATATATCTATAAAATATATATCTGATTATATGATATTATATGAATATAGAATATATATTATATTCACTATATATATATTCGACACATATTATACCGATATCATGGCAATACACTCACATTATATCTATATATATATATATATATATATATATATATTAATATAATATTATGGAGCAGTAACATTCTGCAGATGGTAGAGAACACCAGAAAGAAAACTTCGAACAAGGTAGAAACCACGGACTTCCTCATCTTAACCCCTTCTAGCAGACGATGCTGATTATCATCATTTTCATCATGCTTGTTACGAGCTGCCGCATGCTCTTGTGGCTGCGTCGGCTCGCGCCACCTTCTTCTAGTTTCAATTAAAAGCCTCAGTCTCTTCAGACGTGTCGCTCCACTTTCTGAGCATCGCGCCGCAGCTGGAGGACCCAGAGGTCCAACAGGGTTTCCAACGTTTCAGCAAAGAGTCTTGCCTTCATCAGGGCACCTCTCGCCTGGGTGGCACGCTTTTCCCGCCAGGCGAGCGGTTGTTCGAAGTTTATATATATATATATATATATATATATTATATATTATTGTAGCGAAGAAGCCTTGGAACATTCAGCGATGGACACTTTTCCCGGGCAATAGTCCTACATTCCTGTTGGTACAATCTTCCGATAAGGTTATGTATGAGCGCTTTTAAGGAGACGAAGTGTGTCCTCGCACAGCCCCGAACATTCAAGGCCCCGGGTTTCCTTACGTCCGCTCGGGCATCTGCCTGGATTGACGACGTTTTACCGGTCGAAGGTGTTCCCCAATCGAACCTCACCACGGTTTTTCGCTCGGGGGTTGCCGCATTCGCGGGGTTTCCCGTGCAACGTCCTGACAGCCTGGAGGTTGCCCCATCGCAGAAGGGCCCCCCGGTTCAAACGAAGACTGGCCGACGACACCCCCAAGCAGCCCATCGTCTGTTCCGGTACGCTCCGGCAACGAGACCGCCTTTCTTTACGGCACCGATGACCATGATGCGGAAGAAATGGCTTTCAATCTTCGAACGGGTGAGCACCTATAATAAATGGGATGACACGATGAAGCTCAATAACGTCGGATTCTATTTTACGGGGCTGGCTGAGACGTGGTTTAACAACAACGGATCTACCTTCACTACTTGGCCAGACTTCAAAGCTGAATTTACGAAAGTTTTCGGCCGACCGGCATTTTCGCAAACTCCAGGCCGAGCAGCAGCTGCGTGAGCGAGCGCAGCAGGCCGGTGAAACATTTACGAGCTACATAGAGGACGTCGTCGACCTCTGCAGGCGTGCAAATCCAGCTATGGCCGAAAGCGATAAGATCAAACACATTCTAAGGGCATTGGGGAAATGCGTTTCAAATGCTGCTGAAAAAAACCCGCAGACTATTAGCGACGTCGTGAACTGGTGTCAGAGCTATGACGAGCTCCGCAAGCAGCGCATTTTCACCCGCCAACGCCCTTCGCGGGAAGAACCGCAACGTGGGTCGCTGTCGGCATTGGCTGCTTCTCCTGACCTCTGGGCTCTTCTACCTCATATCGAGCAGTTCGTGCGAGAAGAGGTTTCGCGTCAGCTGTCCCTGCTTCCCTGCGCTCCACAGCCCCCTTCCACGTTGCCTCACTCGGTCCAACGGGTGATCCGAGAGCGTGTTGCCGAGACGATCCCTTCCGTACGCCAGCCGTCAGTTGCGCCGGCATCCACCCCCTTTCACCAGTGGCCGCTCGGTCGCACCTCCTGTCGTGTCGCCTATTGAACAATACGTCGAAGCCCCGCTCACCTACGCTTCCGTCGCCACAAGACCGCCGCTGGCACCATTCCCTTCCTTTGTATGTCCCGCGAGCAGTCAGCAGCGCCGTATCCTCGAATGGCGCCTCGGACCCCGAATCCATGGCGCACCCCCGACAACCGCCCAATCTGTTTCGCTTGTCGACTTCCGGGACATGTGGCACGTTTATGTCGCCGTCGACCCCAACCTCCCGTTGACGCCTACCAGTTCCCAGCCTATGGATTTCCACCACTTTTCGCTCCCGCTACTTCTAGCGCAACCCCCACTTCGTACTCAGCTGACCAGTCGACCTCGACGCCTTCAAGCCGCCGTTCCTTTTCTCCGCGTCGCCGCCCGTTTCCCCGATGCGCCCACGTGCCAACCCCGCAGCTGAGGGAAACTAGCGGCCGCAGTTCCGGAGGCAACAACTGCGCCCACGTCGAACTCTCAAGTCCTCCGTTTTCGCCTAACAATGTGATTGACGTTACCGTAGAAGGTTTTTTCCGCTTGGCTCTTATCGATACTGGTGCCGCTGTGTCTGTAATACGTGAAAGTCTTTGTCGTTCCTTGAGGAAAGTCACCACTCCGCTTTCTGGCCTCACCCTCCGGACCGCGAATGCTCAAGACGTGAAACCATTGGCCACGTGCACCGCCCGAGTTACAATCCAGCAAAATGTCTATATCATCCAGTTCATCGTTTTGGCCTCCTGTTCGCACGGTATCATCCTCGGTTGGGACTTTTTGTCACGACATCACGCATCATTCGGTGTGCTCGCGCTGAGGTTGAACTTTTCCCGTTTGACGACATCGCTATCCCCGAACGTCCCGCCAAATTGATTGCCGCCGATGATACCGATATTCCGCCCGGCACCTCAGTGCTTGTTTCCGTGTTTTGTGACTGTCTGTCGGACACCACCGTTTTCTTTACGCCGTCGCCACTCTTCAGCGCCCGGAAATGTTTGCCGCTACCTTTCGCGGTCCTTGAAATTCGCTCTGGTCTCGGTACAATCCTCGTTTCAAACCCGTCGTCATGCCCCGCCACATTGGTTCGCAGTGAATGTTTTTGGCCACGTCGAGCCAGTTGACGATCATCTCATCGTCGACGCATCCGAGAACGTTTCATCACTGCACCTCGCCGAGCTTGGGCCTAGTGTGAACTGTGACTCCGATGTCTTTTTACGTTCCCTCGACGACGCTTTAGCTCCTGTGCAACGAGACGAGCTTCTGGCCCTTCTACATCGTTTCCGAGACTCTTTCGATGCCCAACGCGTCGAATTGGGCCGGGCATCCAGTGTTTCGCACCATATTGACACCGGTTCCCACGCACCCCTAAGACAGCGGCCATACCGTGTGTCGCCCACTGAGCGCCAAGTCATTGATGAGCACGTCGCGGACATGCTCAAGCGCGACGTTGTACGCCCTTCGACAAGCCCCTGGGCCTCTCCCGTAGTACTTGTGACGAAAAAAGATGGCTCAATTCGCTTCTGCGTGGACTACCGGCGCCTCAACAAGATCACGCGGAAAGACGTCTATCCGCTTCCTCCCATAGATGACGCCCTCGATTCCCTTTCAAGGAGCCGAGTTCTTCTCTTCTTTTGGATTTACGGTCCGGCTATTGGCAAGTTCCTATGGCAGAAGCGGATCGTCTCAAAACAGCCTTTGTCACACCTGACGGGCTGTACGAATTCAACGTCATGCCCTTCGGGCTTTGCAATGCGCCAGCAACCTTTGAAAGGATGATGGACAACATATTGCGCGGCCTGAAGTGGAAAACATGCTTGTGTTACTTAGATGACATAGTCGTGTTTTCCCCCCGATTTTGCGACGCATCTTACCCGCCTCGAACAAGTGTTAACCTGCCTTGCCACAGCCGGCCTGCAGTTAAACTTGAAGAAATGCCGCTTTGCAGCTCGAAAACTTACTATTCTAGGCCACGTGGTGTCAAAAGATGGTGTCCTTCCTGACCCAGCAAAACTTCGCGCCGTGGCGGAATTTCCCAAACCGACGACAATGAAACAATTTTGCAGCTTTATAGGACTTTGCTCTTACTTCCGGCGCTTTGTTCGCAATTTCGCCACCATCATTGCGCCTTTGACGAAGCTCCTTGGTGGTAAAAAGAGATCGGCGATTGGTCACCCGCCTGCGAGGACGCCTTCAATATGTTGCGCCGCCTTCTTGTTTCCTCACCGGTACTGCGACATTTTGATCCCAGCGCTCCCACGGAAATCCATACCGATGCCAGCGGTGTGGGCCTGGGCGCAGTACTCGCACAACGCAAGACCGGATTCAAGGAGTACGTCGTCGCTTACGCCAGCCGTACCCTTACAAAAGCCGAAGTCAACTACTCCGTGACCGAAAAGGGAAAGCTTAGCGATCGTTTGGGCTATTACGAAATTTCGCCCGTACCTCTACGGGCGCCCATTCAAAGTGGTGACGGACCACCACGCCCTTTGTTGGCTCTCGTCGCTAAAGGATCCGTCTGGCCGCCTCGGTCGATGGGCCCTCCGGCTGCAAGAGCATGACATACGAGTGGTATACCGGTCCGGCCGCAAGGACGCAGATGCCCTTTCTAGGTCTCCTCTACCATCCGAGGCTTAAGATTTATCTTCTGTGGAGTGCACTCTGGCCCCCCTTGATATCACCGACATGGCTGCTGAACAGCGAAAGGATACGTGGGTCGCTTCCATTGTGGAATTTTTGTCCCGTCCATCGCCCGCAGCCGCACCTCGCTCTCTCCGTCGCCAAGCTGCCCATTTTTCTGTCCGTGACCAACTCCTTTACCGCCAAAACTATTCGTCCGAAGGTCGCAAATGGCTCCTGGTCATCCCCCGTCATTTACGCGTGCACATCTGTTCTTCGTTCCACGGTGACGCGCAGTGTGCCCACGGAGCTGTCCTGAAGACATACCAAAGACTTCGCCTTCGCTTTTACTGGCGAGGCATGTACACCTTCGTCACAAAATATGTTCGTTCCTGCACAGACTGCCAGCGCCGTAAGTCTCCCCCCGATCAACAACTAGCGAACTCCAGCCTCTGCCGTGCCCTTCCCGCCCCTTCGATAGAGTGGGTGTCGACCTCTACGGGCCGTTGCCGTGCACCTCCAGAGAGAACCGCTGGATTATCGTTGCGGTAGATCATCTCACGCGATACGCTGAGACAGCAGCCCTTTCAGCAGCCACAGCCCGGGACGTGGCGTCCTTCCTCCTCCGTCGTTTTATCCTTCGGAGCGCCCCGAGAGCTGCTGAGTGACAGAGGTCGCGTATTTTTATCGGACGTTATCAAAGCGCTCTTGGCCGAGTGTAACATCGTTCACCGCACTACCACAGCGTACCATCCGCAAACCAACGGCCTAACCGAACGATTCAACCGCACTCTGGGAGACATGCTGTCTATGTATATTTCATCAGACCATTCAAACTGGGATCAGGTCCTTCCGTTCATCACGTACGCGTACAATACCGCGACGCAGTCGACTACCGGATTTTCACCGTTCTTCCTCCTCTACGGACGGGAGCCGACCTGCACGCTGGACACGGTACTTCCATACCGCCCTGATCCCTCCGAGTGCACACCGATTTCCCAGATTTCGCAGTTTGCTGAGGAATGCCGCCAGCTCGCTCGTTCATTCACTTCTGAACACCAGCAGCTACAGAAATCTCGCCATGACGCGTCCAGTGCACCACGCGATTTCTCTCCCGGCTCCCTTGTTTGGCTTTGGGTGCCATGTTTCCCCTCCAGGTCTCTCTCCGAAGCTTACATCGAAATACCACGGTCCTTACCGTGTTATCAAAAGCACTTCGCCAGTGAATTATATCGTCGAACCAGTTATGCCCTCATCGGATCTTCGGCGCCGCGGCCGTGAGACTGTGCATGTTCAGCGACTCAAGCCCTACTATGATCCGCTGGTTCCGTCGTCACCATGAGTCGCCAGGATGGCTCCCTCTTCTCGCCGGGGGTGATTGTAGCGAAGAACCTGAACATTAGCAGATGGACACTTTTCCAGTGGCTATGTCCTGTCATGTCCTGTTGGTGGACAATCTTCCGATAAGGTTATGTGCCATGCAGCGCTTTTGGAAGGAGACGAAGTGTGTCCTCGCACAGCTCGAACCTCAGCCCCGGTTTCCTACGTCAATTCGAACTCTGCCTGACTTGACGACGTGACCGTTCCCAGGTGTCAATAAACGTCACTACATATATATATATATATATATATATTTATATATATATGTCGGTGTGTCTGAGTGATTCATAATTATTTGACATGCTTTCTATATACTTAGTATATCTGTCATTCGTATTTGGGGCAATTTATCTGTAATACCATTATAATATATCTGTGGAATCATCGCACGAGTGGCTTGGGGCTCAGATCTACTCAACGACATGGCCCGATTAAAACCAGAGCTGTCTGGTAACTCATGCCGACGATGTGGGTTTTCCTGTCTTACAGTGCACAACGACCGCACAGCCAAAACCCTATATTTTACTAGTACTTCGCATATATTGTGTATATATCTACATGTCAGTTATAAGTATCTACTTACCAACCACAATATATATATAAATATATAATATATATATATATATATATTATATTATATATATATATTATATATATATATATATATATATATATATATACGCACGAGAGGGTAGACACCCGTATGAATACGATGATTAAACTAACGTTTCGACCGGGGTCCGGTCTTCGTCAGAGTAAACGTCGGTAATTGAGCGCGCTGAATATATAGGCACGAAATGATAAAGGCTGACGAATAGTCTTACACTTTGCAGATACCAATAAACAATAATAAAATAAGAAGAACACACGTGGTGTTTGTACACGTGTGAATTAACATGACGTTTTCAAATACAGAACTTGTACGGAATATCGGAACGGATCAGGGAGGATCAACAACTACCCTTTAGAAAGAAAATGATAACGTTCGGGGATTACAGCTTAGCACTTAATACGCAAACACATCAGGAGCAGTATGTAGATATAAAAAAGAAAAGATGTCATCGTTTCTGGAAACATTTCATATCGCTTCCGTTCGCGTAATCAAACAAATGAATCGGTAAAGCCGCATTGAAAATGTTGGCTCTGCTTCTATGGTTCCAATAGCGATAATGCAATGACCCCAGCATAGCGGGGCAAGAGGCACGTTAACGTTCCTACATTTTTATTGATACCGCGTTTGACTGTGTTAAATTTATGAATTAAAAAAGACTCACGCACTTCCCTTTCGTGATGCGAACGAAAACCTGATTCCAATAATAAAGCCCAATTTTTTCGAAAGAGTGACCGGGAATATTTACATGCTTAGACAAAGGAAGCCCAGGAGAGGAACGTGCGTGCGCCCGGTGGTTATTAAAACGGAGCCTGAAAGACGTCTCGGTTTGGCCGATATACTGGAGTGCGTAGACTGAGCACTCTAGGAGATATACTACATTCGACGTATCGCAGTTAAAATCGCCTTTAATTTTTAAGGAAAAGTCAGAAGCTGTGCTGTTTACCGTTAGTGACGTGGTCATATGGGCGCACACTTTGCAACGAGCTTTTTGGCAAGGAGAACATCCATGCGAAGATGGCGATGCGATCGTAGAAGAGGTCAGCATGTCCCGTAGGCTTTTTGAACGGCGATAGACTACGCGCGGTGGCTCTTTTAAAATGCTTCTAAGTCGCTGACTTTGCATAAGGACTTTGCATGATGCTTCTTTAAAATACCTGTGACTTGCGGCGCAGACGCAGAGTGGGTGAGAGCGAGATTGGGTTGTGAATCAGCCGTTGTGTTATTCTGTGGTTCGAGAGGCGTTTTGCCGTCCAGGGAATCCGCGCGCTTCAGAGCATCGTCAAGTATTTCTTGAAAGTAGTTTTGCTTCATTAGAGATTCCCGGAGTTTGCCGAAGTTATCAACAAAATCTGATTGCTCAGAGCATATTCTTTTGAAACGAAGAGCTTGGCTGTATGGTATACTAGTTTTACTGTGTTTAACATGGCAGCTTTCGAAGTGCAGATATTGATGCCTGTTAGTGGGCTTTCTATAGAGTTTAGTCGACAATTTTGCATGGACTAGGGACACGGTTAAGTCGAGAAAGTCAATTGTAGATTCTGAATTATTGCGCGAGAAGTTAATAGACGGGTGGGAGTTATTAAAATCAGCCATAAAGGAATAAAACTCAGATTCCCCATGTTGCCAAATTAAGAAGATATCATCGATAAAACGCCTGTAGAAAAAGGGTTGAAGGCAGCGGTCGGCAAGAAAAATGTCTTCCAGGACACCCATAAAGATTCTTGCATAATTAGGGCCTATTCTTGTGCCCATAGAAGTTCCACTTACCTGAAGGTAGTGTTCATCGGTAAATTGAAAATTGTTTAGTTCTAGTAATATTTTAAGCATGGTTGCTAGCCCGGACCTGTCAGTATAAATAAATAAATATATATATATATATATATATATATATATATATATATATATATATATATAAAATATATTAATATATAGAAATAGAGATATATAATATTATATATACTAATATTATTTTTATACCGAATCAGAAAAATGAGAAAACGGGGGGCTCGGTGAAATAAGACAAACAATTAAGATATTGGCAGTGACTGCTATTTTGGGGTAAACTAGTTTATTCAACAGAAATGAAAGTGGTGAAAAAATAACCCGCCGGGTGGGATCCGAACCCACGATCCCCAGAATACCGGTCCGGTGCGATAACCACTACGCTACCGGCGGGGCTGTTTCCCCACAACTTTCTCGGGTATATCATGACCATCATCATTATCACTAGCCTATCTACGCCCACTGCAGGGAAAAGGCCTCTCCCATTAATCTCCAATTACCTCGGTCCTGTGCCAACTGTGACCAATTTTTCCCCGCAAACTTCTTGATCTCATCTGCCCATCTAACTTTCTGCTGCCCCCTGCAACGCGTGCCTTCTCTAGGGATCCACTTTGTTACCCCTAATGACCAGCGGTTATCTTGCCTTCGCATTACATACCTTGCCCACCTTCATTTCTTCTTAATTTCTACTAATATGTCTTTAACACCAGTTTGCTCCCTGACCCACTCCGCTCTCTTCTTGTAACTTAATGTTACACCTATCATGTTTCGCTCCATTTCCCGCTGAGTCGTTCTCAATTTAAGTTGAACCCTCTTAGTGAGCCTCCAAGTTTCTGCCCCGTAGGTGAGTACCGGTAAGATGCAGCTGTCATACACTTTCTTCTTCAGCGACAATGGTAGGCTGCTATTCATTATCTGAGAATGTCTGCCATATGCACCCCACCCCATTCTGATCCTTCTAATTATCTCTGCCTCATGGTCGGGATCTGGGGTCACAACTTGGCCTAAGTAGATATATTCGCTTACCACTTCCACTGCCTCGCCACCTATCTCAAACCTCTGTGCTGTCCCGAGGTTATTGATCATTACTTTAGTTTTCTGCATATTAATTTTCAGGCCCATGGTTCTACTCTGTTCGCCCAGTGTGGAAAGCATGCTTTGCAATTCGTCCCCCGAGTTACTTAGCAAGGCAACGTCATCAGCAAATCTGAGGTTACTCAGGTATTCTCCAATAACCCTTACTCCCACCTGTTCCCAATCCAACGTTCTGAATACTTCTTGTAAACATGCTGTGAATAACATTGTAGAGATTGTGTCTCCTTGTTTAGGCGTAGGTTATTTTGGTTATTCCGTTCTCGGGTATATGTGTTCAGGTATTTTTTGCTTCCTGCACTTGAGGGTGGTAGCCGGCGCCACTCGGACTACTCGGGGTGAAGGGGACCTTCTTTTTAACCCGCGGGCCGTGAATCGACTGTCTATGACATGTCGAGAGTGGTCGAGCAGTGTTTAACCCTGTAATGCATAGCCAATGAAAACAATAGGGAAAAATTCTAATGCTTTGTTACCTGGTAGTTTGTCACTGATACAATTAAAAACTGCAAAAAAACGTTTTCCCTAAGGTTTTAAAAATACTCAGTGTATTGGAAACGCATAAACAGTAAGCATATATATACCTACATAGATAATTTAGGTATATAATGTAGTGCACACCTACTTACATGTAGGTATATGTAAACCTACATATAAATATGGTATATAATGTATCACACACCCCGTAAAAAAAGTGCATCATGCAACCATTGAATGTAGTTGCAGACCCACCGGGAGCGCTTACGACGGAGGAATACATCTTGCCAACTTCATTTGGGACTCAATGGGGCGAGTTATCGAGCTACAGATTCTTGAAGAACGCTTAGGAGGTATCAGAAATGATACTAGTGGGCGTTTCTTGGTGGGCGAAAGGCCCAGGTGCAAGTAGAAAATTCCGAAAGATGGTGTATTCTATTAGATACATTGGGCATGACAGGGTAACCTTCATATATATATATATATATATATAGTATATATATATATATATATATATATATAATATATATATAATATTATAATAATTATCAGGTACTATGAATATTAATACTCAGGCTTATACTATCTATATTATATATATATATATATATATATATATATATATATATATTTATATATCAAAGGTGCAGTCCTCATTGCCAGTGCTATCTGGCTACTTGAAGGTGCTTTATAGCCTCGAATCAGCGGATTGTCATTTTTCTATACTACAGGAATAAAAAAATCAATATCGAGAAAACTACGCCGTGATGGGAAGCGGAATTATTAACCACGACCACCGCATAACGCGTACCCTGTGTTTCCGACTGCTCTATTACGGCGGCGGATTTTCTCTCTACTTTAGTGGGGGTCTATATTTTGGGAGGTTCTGAGACCAGCCAACTAGGGCGGACCCTCGACAACCCCGCGAAACGCCAAATTTCCAGATTAGTACAAGTGATCACGCCAAAAACCCGGCCAGGTAGAGGGAGCAAGCGCAGCGTTCTTGTCTTGTTCGCTATGCTTCCTGGTCATTGCTTAGATCGCGTGGCCCTCGTGCTTTCTAAAAGCAGCTGTTCTCCTTTTTCCTAATTTACCGTCCCGAGAAAAGAAACGTGCCGCTAATGCGAAAGTGAACGGAGTGCACCGAAAAGTTCCCTGACCTGCCCTAGTCTTTAGCTCACTGCTATAGATGTATTTCAAAATATAGAGGGACAAGTCCATATATGCCCTTTGTGTTTGCAAATTACGCACTTACATAACTCAGAAGAGTGCGTTGGCAACGTAAAAAATAGTGACAATAAACTCCTGTCATTTCCCCAAAAATAAATACCCGTGACATGGATTTTAAAAACGGCCTAGTATTCGTAACTTAAACGCACCTGAGTTATAGAAAAAAAAGTGTTAAGTAGCTTTCATTTAGGTGGGTAAATTTGTAAGTAACTGCTTTGCGGATCATTCATATATGCATCAAAAACCCATGAAAAGTTCGCCAGGGTTGCAAACTGATTGATTGGTTGAATATTTTGTTTATTTCGCCGACAATGCATAGGGAATTAGGCGTACCATTGCTGATGAACTCCGGATATATTTGGTCTCCGTGGAAATCTTTAAAATGCTTTGGTAGGAAATCACGATCTCGCGTTAAAAGGGAAGCAGAAATATAAGCTCGCAAAGTGTAGCTTTGAAGTTACCTGGCCCCCGCTGTACACAAACGCTTCAACGTGCCCCATCCGCATTCCGAACCCACTTGACCATTTATTTTTCAACTTTGACAAAAACTGCGAAATAAGATTGCGGCAGGATGGTTCGCCTATTTTCATGAAGGAATATTTCTCTCCTTGCCAACATCCTCCCGTTTAGTCACGGAGGAGATATCTAGCGTCGTAGATCCCGCTAAACCGACGGCATTAGGTCAAGTACACCGACGACAACGCTTGCACGCTTTTTTTATAAATGGCCGTCCTAGCGCACAACTTCGACGGTTGTCCCATTAAACACATGATTAGTCCTCCACGCATAAACATAACTTCTCCAGAGCAGTGGGAGACCGCACGGCTCATTTCCGATCAGGATGTCCAGTTCCGGTTAATCGTAATGGCCAATACGGCGAGACATCCAAAGAACTTCTGGCCGCCGTCTGATGAGGAGGGTTGAAAAGGAGTCCCACCTCGCACCTTTCCTGTCCCAATCTTGGCCAGAATAAAGTTACTCATTCTGCGGGTATTTGTTGTAGGTACAGAAGAAACTCTTCAATTGGTTTATACTACAAAAATGAGCCGAAAGTATTCTTTTTTTTATCCGTGTGTTAGTCAGACTTTGTTTACTGCTCGTTTTGTGTTGTTTTTCTTAGTGGCTGGGCCATGAACAAAAGTAGTAGAGTTCGAAAAAAGAAACGCCGAAAAAACCATTAGGTTCCCAGCCAAGAAAGATACCTCTAGCGCTCTCCCCTCAGCACTTGGAGTCTCATGCTCAATGTCTCCCCTCTTTTTTCTCCGCGAAGCATGGGTCGATGCAGTTGTAAAGAAGCATATAGGGAACCATACGACACGGTACACCCGCAAACCCGCCCGCGTAGTCACGGTTATAGACCACCAGGGAACCGAAGTCACAGCCGCCACAATATTCGCCACCTCTACTAACGACGCCGAGGAAATCGCCATCGCTCCAGCAGCCACAACAAACAGCGAATACGTTACAGTCATTACGGACTCGCAAGTAGCCTGCCGCAACTACAAGCTCGGCCGCAATTCAACCTTCGCCCTCAAGATCCTGAATGCCATCCCGCAGATTCCCGACATCGAAAACATCTCTCGACGGAAATAAGGCGGCACACGCCGCAGCCCGAGTAAACACCCTTCGGGCTATTTCCGAAGAGAGCCAAGACACGGAGAAGGCCCCCCACACACTTGTCGGCTACGTGGGCATTCTCGCTCACTTCAGACACGGGCGTCAGTGGTTCCCTTCACCACACTCCCACCTTTCCAGTGCCGAAGCGGCCACACTTCGTCGGCTACAGACCAACTCCTACCCGCACCTTACCCTCCTCTACCATATCTACCCAACCCAGTAATATAGTACCTGCCACTTTTGCCGCAAGCCAGGTACCATGTACCATCTGGTGTGGGAATGCCAACAACCCCCATCGCTCACACCCCATCCCCGTCCCACGTCCGAGCCCTGGGTGGACCGCCTGTCTAGCTCAGACCTCTCGACACAGCGCATGGTTATAGAGAGGGCACCAACAACCAGCATGGACCAGGGCATTCCGGACTAGCGTACGCCCCCCACCGTTGGTACTCTCATCAACCTGCACGGTTAGGCTCAAAATTAGAGATGTTTATCCTCTCTCTCTCTCAGTCTACTGTCGTTCAATCTCGTGAGCTCGGTAACCCGACCACACGACGTGTCGCACTCCCCTCAGTGGGACATTTGAAAATACCTTAAGCGAGAGCTGATATTTTTTGACAACTTTTATTTGTAGTCTCTACACACAAACATTTCGGTAGGCTGAAGTGCCGTGACATGCTCCAATTCAGCGAGAGCGGACCATGCCTAAGTTGCACCTGTGGCCTAACGTGCGCGTGTCGCAACGACTGCTTTCATGGCCATGGCAGAAGAGCAGGGGAATGAAACTGACAAGCGCCCTTCATGCGTGGCTTCATTTGCTACACAGGCGTGTCGCATCACCAATGGAAAATTTTGCGCTCCGAAACATTACCGAGAAACTGAGGTGCTGGAGTCGAAAACAGCTGTTTGTGGTCCGCTCTGAAGGATAAAGAATTTTCGCTGGCATACGCTGATTACAGAGCCATGCCAACGACGTCCTTGTAACCTGTTTTTTTTTCTGCGTCCGATTTTTCAATGAGTGGTTTGAATTTTCGCCTACCTAAAAAAGCAGCCTGATGAAAAGGTATCGAACATGCGTGTTTGGGCACATCAGCACAGTGCCTTTCGCACCGAGGGGCCGCTTCTTGTGACAGGCTCATTTTATTAGCCTTTTTAACAAATATGTAATCTCGCTATTATATTTACCTACCGCTTACACACTTGTTGAAGAATTTGTAATACCCTCTTTATATTCGAACACAAAGCTGTCAATCATCTCTGGGAACTTGAAAGAGTTGAGAGGAATTTCAGCCGATTACGCTGCTATAATGCCTGTGCAGCAGTATCAGATTGAGTTTTAGTTCCAATAGGGTAAATCTAATCCCGACCGAAATTATTGATCAAGCGGGGCAAAAATGAAGAGAATATTTCTACTAGACATTTTGCTGAAAGGGACTGATAATAAAATTTCTCCGATCATTGCTGTGAAGGTGATTGGAAAGCAAGCAAGCTTTAATAAACACCACAACATTTTCCTATGCGACGTCACTTGAATTCACAGAGGTTACTTTTCATAGAGCGAAACCAGAACTTATGCCAGCCGTTACCTGAAATTTGCGGGGGCGGCGTCACAAACGCAGCAACCGCGTCCGCCACGGCTGCGCTGAAGCGGCGGACGTGGCTGCTGTAGCCCGACTGTGAATCGGTAGAAAGAAAACAGACAGGAGCGCCTTTCGAAGGGTGAGACTGCGGAATCTAGCAGCCCGAATGTTGCTAGCTCGGGGCTGCACCACCGCTTGACACAAACCGAAACCGAACCAATTCCAGAATCTGAGCTTAGTGATTCGTACTTGCACCGACCAAAAATAGTTAGTTTCGAAACTTCGAGAATTTGAGAAAGCTGAGGAACTTTATAATTGCTGTTTATCAGACGTAGGCGCTTCTTTCGCCTTTAGTAATACCTCTAAGAAATAACCAAATGGGCATTTCCCAATTTAGAAATAGGAGTCCCATTCATGGAACGCCGTGCTCAA
This sequence comes from Haemaphysalis longicornis, assembly GCA_013339765.2. Classification (NCBI taxonomy): domain Eukaryota; kingdom Metazoa; phylum Arthropoda; class Arachnida; order Ixodida; family Ixodidae; genus Haemaphysalis; species Haemaphysalis longicornis. Next base: position 57,083,735 of record CM023455.1, on the reverse strand, counting down.
AAGGTAACGTTTCTCTAGCGGCCAGTTGTCTCAATGTGGTTTGTACATTTTGTTTTTCCGCCCTGCCAGCCAATTATTAACGTATGTTTAGCGTACGACCACCTAATTCCGCTGGGTGCAGTTACCCTGGAGGTGCAGTCGAACATGTTAATCAAGCCGAGGCAAGGCACCACACAATGTACGCTAAGCTGCACCAAAACACGGCCCAAACATCCGTCGCTAAGCAGACTACAAAACCGTGCCGCGACGCCGCCGCGGTGAGCGTGCACTTCCGCGCGGGCAACGCTGGGTAAATTCACCGCGCCATCTGAAGTGCGCTCCATGAGTGAAAACCCTCCTGTCTTCCCCCTCCCTCCCGCCGCCAAACCGCGCCACGTTTTGGAGTTTGCTGTCCCGCATGCCGCGAAAGAACCGTTTTCTGTTAGAGATAAAAACATTTGATTTTAAAGCAAATGGTAATGTTTTTAGAGAGAAAAAAAGTCAGCCCTCTTAGCAATTTAGATTCGATGGCGGAGGACATAGCGGAGCTGTTGCCCTTCGGTTGCGTTATGGTAGCTTTTTCTATTGTCTTTCCATTTGAGATTTCAAAACATTTAGTTGCGTTTTCTATAGCTTTACCTTGGCATGTTTCACTGACGCTCGGGTCCACCTTGGGAGAGAGACATTTCTTAGGTTGTCATATTATCGGTAGATGAAATACTGATGCCGCTCACCATACGCCGTATCTCTCAACTGAGAGGACACCTAGACGTCAAACCTTACGTTATTATTATGTGCCGCTAATCCCTGTCGTGTGCCTCCCCACCCAAGCATCTGCACCGCCGCGCGTACTGCCCAAACCTGCTTTTCTGCTCTTTCCCTCTTTGTCATGTCTCAACTTTTTTTCCAGCTTTTTTTCTCCCCAACATTTTGTGGTACCACTTTCTGAGCGATGCCGGGCGCAGCTGCCCAAACAGACATGATCGCGGCGATGCGCACTATCCCACAAATGATCCTCGGCTGGTTGCTTCAGAGCCACTTCGCCTCGCACAATTTACCAAAGATTTTTCCTTCTACTTCTTCCTTCTCTAATTTGGCGCTGCACACGGCAATGCTGGAAATCAAGTTTAAAACAGCACCGCTCATAAATGCTGCTGAAGGTTTTGCAAAATGAACTGCTAAACATTTATTTGGCTAAACACCTCTCTGACGGTATTCAGATGAAAGCAGTTAAACCAAAAGGGCATGTATACAACAACCTTCATAACATGAACAGCTGTTATAACGAGGATTTGGATAAAATATGTTATTAGCGAGGCCCGCCCAATGCGGGGTAAGATACATGAATGTAAAAGAAGTTCTGTTCTCGCAGTTTGTGTGCCCCCGAAAACATGCGAAAATTAAGCACACTGGACAACCTTGGCGAGGTATTTACGCAAACTCATAGCACCATTGTCGTAGGTGGGACCAGACAATTCTCTTCACAATAAATTTTCTTTACATTCTCTTTATATGCTAAATGCATACTGCCTCGTAACAGAGCTTGGTACAATGAACGACCGCTTTAAAATCTATATGCCGCCTCTGTATTGTAGGTCACAAAAACATGGTACTTGACTGCTGTTCTTTGGGATTCGTGGTCTACTACAATTTATCCATATATTCTTTTCTTATTACTGAAGAAAGAATCTTGGCTTTCAGAAACAAAAGGACGAACTGCTTTTCCCGTTTTCTAATTGGTGTTTTTCATCTGGTGTGTTTTCTATCTGTGTTTACACTGAGAAAGGGACATTGTCATCTTGTAAATGAAATGCGAAAAATTGTAGGACTTGGTGATATAAAACACGGTGTACTTACACTGGTGCAGGACAACAGGCCTTCTAGTGAGCGAGCTACAAACCTATTACGCAGTCTCTCTCTCCTGAGCGCCTAAGGGGAACATGCGGGTTTAAATAATCTCTCTTAAAAAAAACTGTAAAAAAGATGCAGATAAAAAATCTCGTCCGAACTTGCGCGCGTTGTGCAGCTGGACCTGGAAAGGAAAAAAAATACGTGAAAATTGCGCTGGCTTTGATGTCACTATGGATGGGACACCACTGACAGTTAGTATTTTTACAATAAAGCTAGGAACGTACAAAAAATTCGTGGATGATTACAATCCTCCTTAATGGAAAATTCCAGCGCTGAACTGTTCTATTGAACTGTCATAACTGTCGTAAGGCAAAACATTTGAGACCACAATATGTGCTTCGGCAACGACGGTAAGCTTTGTCGCCGGCAATGGGAACTTCAGATTTTCTGGCGGCGACGGCGGAATACTTCTGTTCCTTTAGCGCCACGATTCTGGCAGCGCGGCGGCGCACATCATCTGAATACGCCGCTCGTTCAGCACCTGCGGAACGTTTATTATTTCTTTTAGTCTTACAAAAAGATCACGTCATCGGCAACATACGACGGGGCGCAGCACTGTGGCACCATCTCGCAGCCCTCCCAGCATCACGCATCAGTCCTGACACTTTCTTCATACTCTCCCCGACTACTTTGCTATCCGTTTTCTCTCGGTACCGACTGCCAGAGATACTGCGAAACTACAGGAGCGGTCGTTCAAGAGCTGAGCTCCAAAAAGAGGGAAACAGAAAACCCATTCATACATGGTTACAGATAAAAGAAACACGATGTGGTAAATGGGTAATGTGCGTGAATGAAGAAACATCCTCCCCTTACGATCAGTGCCGTTTTTATTCATTAAGGTGGCATTCATAATTACTAAGCGCAATGTCATTTGCTTGGTAGTATTCGGGGAGAATTAGATTTTATAACATCTAAAAACCAGTCTCGCATAGCTAAAGTATTCCGAAAAGTGTGTTTAGGAATCGTCCCATCTTCTTTGATTTATATATGCGTAGGGTGACCATATCACCCGAGGTAGAAAAGAGGACACCCATGTGGGGAGGTGGGCAGAAGGCGTACAAAAAGACAAGTGATTGATTGGGAGAAATCATTTTAATTCTAAAACCACCCGAGTTAAACCGTTACATTTTTTCTAAGCCCACACTTTGGCCGAGGGAACACTTCTAGTCACAGTTCAATAACCGGCATCCATTTTGAAGGACCTGGTACGGATTTTTTGTCGTTCCTTTTGTAGCAATTAAACTTTTTTAGCAGGGCTTCATCCCACTAGGCTCGAATTTAAAATGATTCGCGCTGGTACTGAAATTTTAGCGGCACAATTAAAGTTGCGCGCAGTGTTGACAGAATGTTCGTGTTTACGTGGAGTTCACAATAGAATAAAACGCATTTCGTATTGCTGTGGTTCTAACAAAAATCCAGTTCCTAGACGCGAAATATTTCAGCGCAGGGTACATCACTTGCTGTCATCTATTTAAAAAATTGAGGCCAGCGCTCAGAGCCCAAAATACTTGAACACTTCCCATCTTCTAGTCAGTTCCAAAAGCGTTTCTTCACAAAGTTCGACTTGTGAAAAAATGCCTCTTCGAAGTGGTCTTCGGTAATAAACGTCAAACAGTTCTTCCGTAAGGAAGATTGAAATTCTACTATCTTGGAAATATAATAAATTACTTAGGGTCTTATTTGTAAGCTGCACATCTAGCGATTTAGCGCACTTTTGGTCTGGGCAATTGGGTTTGCGACAGTTTTGAAACTCTGCCTTCCCTCGAAAACACAAAATGATTGTTTATTGGGACATAAAGACGGGACGGCAGAAGCAAACTTCAAAACGCGACTCCCCTGGCCAGAACGGCACGTTTCATCCCCCTATCTATGGGTCATTCTATACCAAACATCCGAAGCCTAAACTCTACCGTGACGGATTTCTTCAGTAAACATTTTGGGTCATGTTTTGATGGTCCAAAGTGCTACCTGAAGTATGTTGTGCAAATCTGTTTTTCTTTTGATTGCCGGTGCTTTATCTCTAGGGTGTAACGTCTCTTAAAAATAAAAAAATCACTTCTTTTGTAATCGCCACCATTTTTTTCTTGACATTGTGTTTACGCCCAGGACTGCCCTTCTCGCATTTTGAAAATATTTTTGCTTTTTTGCGGTCGTTTCGCTATTGGGAGTATTCACAATACTGCGCGTTTTCTAACGTTTTTAGCAAATTCACGCACGCAATATCAGAGAGTGAAATTTTCTTGTCTGAATTTCACCCGTGTGGAGGTTTCGTGAAAAAAATGTTTGAATTGAGAAAACTACTTATGCACGAGAACACATTTGTCAAATTTGGAAAATTTTCCTTTCTGGCCCATTTTTACACCTAAAGTGCCGGTTATTCGGCCAGTAAGAAATATCCGATAGGAGGCATTGAATTGTACAAATCATGGCAGTTTGCTTTCAGAAAGTTTTTCTCGGGACCGTTTGCGTTTTACCAAAATAAAATATTTCTTATTTTATTAATCGAAACTTTCCTACGTTGTTCCACAGAGCATATTGCCTGCACGGCATGCGACTGCATTCATAAACTACGCGCGAACCAGTGGCCTTGCGATGCAGGAATGAATTTTTCTGCAATGTTTTATCCTGGCAACAATGTATTAACACGTAATTGTTCCTGTGTTGACTGCAAAAGTACATGGAGCTAGCGGTGTACGTATGAACTGAACAACTGTCTGGACATCAGAAGTCCATCTCAAGCAACAGTGTATGTTATGCGTGGTATCTATTATGTATGCCGAACATTAGTTAGCGAACAGCGACCGAGTCATGCAGTTGAACGGACGCATTTTCCACGCGTGAGCGGGAATCCCATAAATTGATTATTTAAATGCGCGCCTGTTGTGCACCCAGCGTTTGAGCCTACAGGTACACACAACATCGGCGCATCACCTCTAGCTGGACGTTGTAGTTTTGCCCTAACAGCAGCACCTGTTATCAATAGATATTTTATTCATTCTTTAAATCATTCGCACGAAAATCCAAACTATCCCTCTTCCCCGCATTGACGCCACGAAATGCTACTGCGAACTATCCCTCTTTCCCGCATTGACGCCACGAAATGCTACTGCAATGAAAGGTATTTTTGCAGCGCAAAGCCGCTGACTGACGCGCCTTTCGTGAAGGCAGGCGGATTGTGTGAAGAGAAGACCCTCCGTAGACCCACGCGGTGAAGCATCGGTGTACAAATTAAATTCAGCTTTTTTTTCTCTGCTGAAAAGCAACTGTTCCGGATTAAAGCTTCTGAAATAAGCTGTTATTACGTGTACTCGTGATTGCCTTGCACTTGACATTGTTGCTACGCGCACAACAATGCGCAGTTAAAAGGTGAAGTTGGGGCTGAAAGGCAATTATTCCAAATACGAAAAATGTTTCCTCGCACATTTCCCTTTTTTTTCGTATCTATAGGTTTTTTTTACGGACTCGGCAAGAAAGGCATTATCCGCTTAAAAAGTAAGCTTACATTTGGGTAAAAAATGTTTCAAAATGTGGAACATCGTGCTTTTCCAGAATAGTGTAGGAGAACAAGAAAGGCAAAAATCTTTTTGAAACGCGGCATAGGCCCATCCAGGGCCTCAGCGCGATGTCAACACAAAAAATAGTTGTGATTGAAGACGAATAATATAAATTTTAAGTGACCTAAGTTTTGTTTCCACCCGGGGGTTAAAGGTTGGCGAAATACCGAAAAAAAAAACAGACTATAACCACCTTCAGGCAGCGTTGCGGGTCACGTAAGGATGAACCACAATTTTAATTGACGAAATCCGTGATGATCAACCATACGGTTCGGAATTTCGGCATTGAATAACACATATTGCAAATTCACAAAAATTATCTCCAATGGGTTGAGTCACCAAGCAAGCTGGAATATGTAAAGGCAGAATATGTAATGGCCCTGGTGCCTTAAAGGGGCAATGCAGACAAAACACAAATTTGGTTCATTGGAAATATTGCCCTATCAGAATCATACTGAGCACTACTTTTAGCGTAAATTTCGCTCAAATAAGCTGCATAATTAGGAAAAAAGTGAATGGTCATGCGAGCCCACTAGCCCATTATCCTTAGCAGAAAATATGATGCGACATATTCTAGCTAACGCCGGCGAAAAAAAACTCAATTAGCAGGGCTTATAAGCCTGCCGAACGAGTTATTTTCGCTAACATTTAGTACACATTATTTTTATAGCAGTAAGAATAGTGGACTAAGACAGTGAAACGTACGTAAGTACACGTAAACATAGAAAAAAGCGATGCGTACTGCTGTCGGAACTGTGGCACAATATGCGTTTTAGCTGTATAGCACTGCGCCGCTTTCGCGTTGTCTCAGGACACACTGGCCGATTGACGTAGGCGAAGATAGTCGTACAAATACCGTATTTGTCAACGAACCACCATGTTTGATGAAACTAATATTTTCTAGCCCTAAAAAAAAAGCAAGGTACAAGTACGGTAAAAAAAACAGGCAGAAAACGGACAAGGCTATGACGGCGCCATCTATATTGACTTACATAAAGAAGCTCCCCAACACAAGACCCAAACTGAAGGAGCGGCTGTTCACGCGTACGCCGCTTATTGCAGCCGTCATAAAAAGACACAATTTGACGGGACTATCAAAATTTCAACAAATTGACTTATTTGTCAGTGAATAATCATCTTTTGCTGCCCGAGAAGCCCAGGGGCACTACAAAACACGGCATCCTTCGAATAAAACAAAAATGTATCTTGTCTGCATTGCCCTTTAATGAAGAAATAGAGAAATACATCAAATAGGCTACAATGACACAAAAAAAATAATGAGCTTTCAGTTTTGCAGTAGTTTATGAGAGGAGACTAACAGTGCCGACTAATCATTGAATGGTGGAGTAATCTATTTTTGTTGATGGATAAAATCAGGATTCAATAACGGTTTGTAGAAAGTTTGCGGTGGAATTTTTTATGGCGTCGGCAGTGTTTATGAAACAAGTGAAGTATGAAGACTTTTTGCTAGGGATTAGGGATTACTTATATAGCATCCTTACATTGAAGCGGAATAGAACAGGAACAGATCACGAACGAAGCAGGCGACGACGAATAAATATTTATCAAACAGTAGCTTACTGCGGGATCACTTTTTGGCTATTTTATCGAAGGCGAAAGTAGTTTCCCAAAAATACATATCCGAGAGAGAATATTGAGGTTAAAATAGGTTTATAACAATCTTACAAAATCAACAAATCCCTACGTGGCTCTTCAACGCGATAAGTATTTATTTCTGCTTTTCTCCTTCTTGTTGTATGCGGCTGGTAATGGGCTATCCATTATCTGTTCTAGCTATCAAAGCTGCCGTAAGGAGTAGTAATCTTTCCACCCACACTCAATCCACATCACACACGCACATACACACAAACGTGTGCGAACAGAGAGCGCACCCAGACATGCTCTCATTGCATGTGTATTGCAGGGTAACCACACGCATAGAAGGCTTCGTCCTTCAAGGATAAATGCCCACTCGCTGACGCAGCCACACACGCGAACATTCAAGCGGAAGACGATTTCTAAGTTGTGCAAATATGTCCTACTGAGATCGTGCTTGTAAGGTAACTGCTGTAGATTTAGATTTCGAAAATGGTTCGCGTTTTCTTCAAGAAATCCCAACTTCTTGGCACGGGTCTCTTTTATTACTTTGAGCCGAATGGTAAAAGTTCTTTGCTGATGCTATTGTGTTCTAGTGTATTGTTTTCATATTTGAAAATATCATCTTTTTCAGACTTGAACCTGTTTTAATATGGTAATGGCTTTTAGTAGGGAAAGTGGGTCACTGTATTCTATAGTTTTATCATTCCTGATGGAATCCCTTGTAATTACTTATAATGTTCTATAATCCCGTATCGATAGTCTGCATCTCTTGCAGTAATTTCGCAGAGGAAAACTGATTTGAAATGTTCGATCTGAGTAACGATAAACTATTGCGTTCCCAGTGTAGCCGTCCCTTCTGAGCAAAGCCTGTGCAAATTCGAAAACAATTTTTCAGTGAAGTTGAGGTAGGCAGTTTTCCTTGAATCCGAGATTCGCGCTAAATCACCTCCGCCATGTAAGGGCGTAACTGACGGCCTACTCCGGAAATCTTCAGTTTAAATCATTATCGACCAATGTAAACAAATTTTTCTTTTGGGGTGTTTCGGGGTGTGTTTGTCTCTCCTAAAACCACATAGGAGTGCCATGTAACAAGTTCCTGCTGTTTTAAAAGATATGGGTTTTGGTCACTTATCTAAAGTAGAAAAAAGGAATAATATGGGTATTCAGCGAGAGTACTATTTTACGATGCATATTTAGGTGATCTTCGATCTAGCAGCGCCGGTTTACTCCCTGTTAGTGTGAGTCAAAGTTTTCTGGCATGCCGAAATCCGACAATAGCGTTCGAACAGCTTTAAAGTGTAGGGTATTGGCACTTCTGGACATCAGACATCAGCACTGAGAAAATAAAAGGAAGGCCTTCTGTTTCAATATTTTTTCGGTGTAAAGACATGACACAGCAACAGTGATTCTGACGTCTTAGATTTGTACAGTGCTATTTTGTTCAAATGTGAATAAAAATACTCTAGTGGGCTAGTTTAAAGTATCGGGAAAGACTAGGGGGTCCGCTTATTTTAAAGGCGGACCGTAAATATTGGATGAATATTGCTTGTATATTGGTTGGTACAGAAGTAGTTATAACAGTGGACAAGTAAACGTCCTGACGTTAAGAAAGATGTCAACCAGTTATACGTTTTTCCACATTTCCCTAATATGTAACAGACCCAAAACGCACTACAGTGGTTTTCTTTAGGGATCAGCAAGCCTATTGCCCCAAATGGAAGAAACTAAACAGGCTCATGATTCCGTTTTTATAATGCACAGTCGATACACATGGTATATTAGAATGCACAAACGTAAAGACAGGGCAGGGTATACAAGTGGTCTGTTAGTGGCAGTCATAACGAACATCAGGTATAAGAAATGTGAAGAAGTGCAAAGGTCTGAATTGTTATTCTTAGCTTGAATTGACGGAGCTTGTGCTCGCGGAAAAGATAGAAATGAGGCACAAATATTCCTTCTTGAGCTCCTTGGCACAACCGTGTTTTGTTTGCCTTCATCGCGAACTCACGGCTGTAATTTGTCAGCCTAATTTTTAATCTCGTGGACGAGGAGTATGTGCCAGCATTGCAGACTAAGAAATAAAGGAGCAATTTATGGTTTCATTTATAGCTGTGTGACAGACGAACACACAGATTTATTTGCAAAAATACCTAAATAATGTACAAGTACGCATTACACATGTAATCGCAACTGTCGGATCTTCCTTACACATTCTTATGCGTCCAGTGCAGGAAAAAACACGGCACCGGAAAAAGTACCCCCTAGAGAGGGGTACACTATTGATTGCGCCTTTTTTTGCCTGATAAGAACGTAAAAAAATGCGCCTGTTTACCAGAAGGACCATTTTATTAAAGTTGGTTGTAACGTCATTCCCTTTGTGTACTCAGCAGCCCCGTTTGCTTTGCTACGCAACTTGACACAGAGAGCAATATTTAGGAATGCAGTACAAATAATATTCAAAATTATATGATGGCATAGAAAACCGTGCTGATATTTTGATTTCACGCTATTCTCTATTCACTTTTTTCCGCACGAGTGACCTTATCTTACATTCCGTTAGTGGCCCCGGAGATATAAAATTTCCGTAGGTTTAACAATAACTGTTGTGTTTTTTTTAAGTTCACCTTATAAAAAAAGCAAAATCTTGAAAATGTTATGTTCAAGAAGAAGAAAAATTTCGCTAGTTTACGGAGGTGGTAATAAAGTAAACGGTTAAGCCGAAAAAAGCTTTTGGTGAGTTTTACTATTCTTGCCCGAATGTTCACAAAAACAACAGTGCAAACATTGAAAACTTCAAATGTTAGTAAGGATTTTATTTTACTGATTATGCCCGCAAGGTTATCAAAATACACGGGACGTTTGCTATCCACTTCGTACTATTCGATTTCACAAGGAACCAATTACAGGTCGCTTCCGGGAGCCCCCGTGAGTTCCCGATTACTCGTCGAAGTAAGCTTGGACCTGCCCTATATGTTTTGTACAGCAATTTCGGTTATGAATCACCATTGACAGCAGAAAAACGACCTTTTCACAGCAGGGTTAGGAGAAAAGCAGCTTGCAATCTTATGCCCCTTGTCGCATATATTGGTGTCACGCGCTGAGAAATAAAGTGGAAGGCAGCTGGATACGAGATGTTGAATGCGCCGCCCAATGTAATTATGGTGGGACCCAGTCGCGTGTAAATGTTACGCAGGGCTTATGCGTACTTCAACTGAAAGAAAATAATTTCGTAACTGCACAACCAAAAACAAAAAAAATATATATTACTCTACAGAAATGAACGCTGTTTCTGTTTCGGCTTTGGCTGGCGGCGTAACGTACTCGAAAACATCTGTGGCGGAAAAAAGAATAGAAAATGTATTTCGAAATATTGCGTTGTTTCATTGGAGTGAAAAGCTCCTTCTGATCATAGCGAGGATATACTATAGGAAAATAAACTCTTAAAAGTTGACCGGTTGACATGGGCATGTATGGACAGGTGGTAGCAATGCAGTGCCACAAATGTAACAAAGATTTAGGGGCTCAAGCTGTGTGGGTGTAGCCCCTTGCGCTAGGCCAGACACTAACAAATAAACTAGAGTCTGGTTTTGCGATACGCTTCGTAATCAGTCCCTTTAATCCGGAGGTCCATAAATACGCCTAAATTCGTGAACACAACTTTTACCACTATTGGTCTTAAATACATGGTTAGGTTGTTTTGTACTTGGTCAAACTGTATATTCAAAGCGCTTTGTCTGCCGTAGTATAGGCGCATATGCAAGGTTTTTTTAGCCATAGTGGTATTGAGAGGTCCTTCTGTAATTATTTTTTTAGCTGCATGTTCATTTTTTTAGAAAATGGTTCCTATTTGCACGAAACCATACGTGTACAACGTTTTTGAAATGTTTTATGTTATGCAGTAGTTAAAACCCATATATAACTTCGTCATACATAGGTTAAGAACACTTGCTTCAACGAAACTTTATTTCAAACATTGTTGGAATACTTTCCCAAATTTTATACGATAAATGTTTGTAAGAAGTAGCAGAACAAAACATGACGGAAACATGCCGAGCGTAATTGGGTACTGAAGAAAATATGAATCTGGCAGAACAAACTTTAAAAAAACTCATTGCGGCCCACAGCCCTACTTACTTTGTTATAAATCCTGTGGATTTTTAACACTTTTCTGAGTCGGAGCTTTTTTCTCAGCAGTTTCAACCACTGCACATACAAAATTCTCTTGCTATTTGAAAGCGATCTTCACCCATTTATTTGTTACCATCATTTCAGTTAATAACGTTAACTACGCTAACACCCAATGACGAGCAGTGCATTTCACTCTTTCGATTTCAGGGAATGCTCCGAAACAACAAATGCCGAAGAGGCGTGAATATAGCCGCGCCTACATATGAAAACGTGGCGTGTTCAAACATAGAACTGCAAACCGTGTTTGCTGGGGTTTTTCGGAAGCGCCAATAACTTACGATCCAGAATGCATAACGTTAGCTGGTAGACAGCTTCTGCAAAAAGTTATAGCAGTACAGATGTTAGTAACAAAATAGAATATCCTAGATGTAGCCTCAAAAATAAAAAAAAAACATTTGGAGCACAAACATCTCTACCTAAAAGGGCTGCTTCGCTCAGAATGACAGCATGCACTGGAAGGCAGTAGAAGGTTAAAAGGCACGAACGGCCGGCTTCAGCGAGGGGGTCCTGGAGTCAGAACACCCATCATTTGTCCGGAGGTACAGTAGTAACAACAAATTGGGAAAATTAATCTTACTCGCATTCTTTTTATCTCTTTCCCTTTTGCGTGCACTCTCTCAGTGTGTGTCCGTGCGCCATTATGATAACTCAAAGAAGCAGTTTTAGATCCAGCTTTCCAGAAATAGTTCAATGTTGATAAAACAAGGGCAGATAGAGCAAATGAAAATTTTCAATCCTTGACGCCTTTGATGTTCAACGTACGTAACGACAGGATTTTGTTCAAATGAGATTAGAGTGCACATTTTGTGAGGTTCCTCCGCCCCTGCAAAGTGCAATGCTCGCTCGTTTTAAAAGTGTCTTGGTTTGGGTCGTGTAATGAGATTTTTGATTGGTACGAAGCAGCCAATAGGTCGAGGCAACTCTCGTGGTAAATTGGGATTTGCAAGATTTGAGCTCATGGGTCCGTGAAATTTCGCGCTGATTTTCAGCTGCACAATGTCCAACGGCCTCTAAAGCAACCAGGAAATGTGAAAAAGTGGCCCAGCTTTTATTTGTACAGGCAGAGAAAATGAATGCATCTTTCACTTGCCAAAGTATTTGCAATTTCTATTAAATTTTATACCTGCTTCTTAAACTATAGACAGTTCATTTTACACCAAATATGCACTTATTCGTGAAATTTTTTTGACCTGGCACTGGCGGCGATTAGAGCAACAGTGAATTTGTGCGTTTACTCATTAGGTTGCTAGCGTTTGCTTGTGTCTAAGATGCTTGCAAATGGTAGGACAATTTTCCTAAAACACATGCGGAAGTGCTATAGTACAGAGCATTGGAGGAGCTTCCAAACCATCTAATCGCATTTTCGCCACAGCCAAAATAGTGCTCTGCGTTATAAAGAAGTGTTTTAGGTTTGTTTTTAAGACGCAGAAGATTTTTTTCAGGTTTTAAATTAAAGACGTACGTGCTAATAGAGGGAAAAAGCCGTTGTGTTATTCCACGTTAGAGAGGCATTATGTAATGCGTCACAATACACTAAACACCATTATCGCCAAGCCCATGGCTTTATTTCATCCAAAGTATCTGAATTGCCGTAATGTAGCGGCTATTCCAGCGTACTCCAAATATTACTTACTCGGGCGTCCGCTCCTCTATTGGCAAAAAACTGCATTACAATTTATTGGGCCCGGGAGAAAATTCATTTTAGTTTCCCCGGCTGTTAAAACTTGCAATTAACCGCAGTCCATTCGTTGCTGAATAAATATTATGTATATGTTTCTTCAATCCACTTTTAGTGCAAATACCTGCACGCATCCTTTTGTTTAACTAAATTTGTCTTGTTTCTTCTCCAATAAAACCTGAAATTTGGGCATCCGCCTGTTAGTTTCTTTTCCAGCATTCCTTCCGGAATCTTGTGCAATTTATTGATGAAGATAATGCCTTAGCTTCTTTGTTCTTTTTTTCAGACTTTCATATTTCATTTATAAAGCTGCGGTACTGCAAAATATTTCCTACTCAGGCCTGGCTTCCTTGGTTTTGTTTGTTTTAAGCCCGAGCTTGTAAATGGCGCACATAGCCTGTGGTATGTTTGCAAAAAAATATTCCTTAGTGTGTCGAGTATTGCTGACATATAAAGAGCCATAAATATACGAGGGACGGGGAAGCGCTACTTTCACCCGGCATTTATTCTTGAAAACGCTCTCTAATTAGGATGAACGGTCTACAGTGTAGTCACAGCCGAACGGTTGTGTGCCATGATTAGTGGCTGTGTAAGCGGCATCACGAGTGCCAGTTCAACTACCAGCGTTGACGATGACGACGATGAACGTCAGTCTGCAGCATCGGTAACGACGAGTGCACTAGATGAAAACGGCTCAGTCTCGAATGACGATTCCTGCCTCTACTCTGATATTTCAGCTTTGAGCAACACACTTCCTTAGACCTGGTGGAGGCTGCTGTGCTCCCGACCTCTCTATACGTGGAACGCCACTCCAGGACGCTAACCGGAGCCATGGCTACTCCTGGTAAGACTGAGCGCCGGCTCGCACTTAATTCGACGCCCATCATCTGCTCCGGTTCCATTCATCAGCGTGATCCGCCATTCTTCGGTTGCACCGCCGAGAAGGACGTGGAAGACGGGCTTGCCACGAACGAAAGAGTAAGCACCCAATACAACTGGGATGAAAAGTGAAAAGGAGCAACGTGGCATTTTACCCGTCCCTTACGACCGAGTTGTGTACGGCAGCCACGCAAAGCGATATTCGACATGTTCGGAATTCGGTCGCCCTTCGGCGTCACGCGGAGTATCGCTAGGGAGAACGCGCTCAGCAGCCCGGTGAGAACTTGATCAGTTACATCGAGGAGTTAGTGCATTTCTGCAGGAGGGTGAGCGCCACGATAAGGGACGAAGACACAATCAAGCACCCCCTAAATGCATTCCCGATGACGCGATTCAAATGCTGCTGGTGAAGAATCTACAAACGGTAACCGATGTCATCAACCTGTGTCAGACCTATGACGAGCTGAGGAGACAGCGAGCTCTCACACGGCGATACTTTGGCCCGGTTATGTTGAGTTTAACGCCTTGTAGCGATGACAACCCTCTGTCCACGCGTGTTCAGCAGTTCATCCGGGAGAAGTCGCCCGTCAGCTTTCTTTAGTCCCCTACACACCGACATCTGAAGCCTTTCTTGCCCCTTCAATTAAAAATGCTATCCAGCAGCAAGTGGCCGATACCACACCATGCTATCGCCAACACGCACCTGTGACCGCTTGGCTCATCGGTGCCGGAAACAGCATTCATACACCACCTGCTGTTCTGCCCACGTACATGAGGACGGTGCAATTACGCCGACGCCGTCACCAGGCGCTTTGCCGAAGCTGTTCCAAGACCACCAATTTTCCCGGTCATGCGGTGTTAGCGTACTGGGGCCACACGAAAACCAACCTATCCCGGCTACCTGCCGGTACCTCCTGTGTTGCAGAGGCCACCACGTGTACGGCCTGACCCGTCATTTCCGACCACCGCATGGCGCACGCCTGAAAAACCACCCAATCTGCTTTGCTTGCTTACCTCCCGGACATGTATTGCGTTATGGCCGCCGCAGGACCATGACGGCTACACGAGTCTTCCTGGAACACTCCGTATGTTTCACCCCAGCCGACTCAACATGCGCCACATAGTTTTCCTGTGACGTCCTCCCTGACGATTCTTCTGATACCGCCAACAGTCACCCGCCATCGCAAAGACGCCGCTAGTTGTCACAAATGTGCTGGCATCCCTCAGCTCACGAACTGGAAAACCAGATGCCGCAGTTCAAGAGCGAAGAGCTGCGTCATCGTCTAACTGTCCAAGGTCTAACTTTTCACCCACGAACATCATTGATATCGTCATAGACGGCGTCGCCACCCACTCACTGGTCGATACAGGCGCCGCAATTTCAGTCGTGCGCTTACAGCTTTGTCGCTGTTTAATGAAGGTCATGTCAGCTCATTCTGGCCTCTCAATACGTACTGTTTTAGCGCATCCCCGTCGAACTCATCGGTTTGTGAACCACTCAGGTGCTCATTCATGACGATCTCTACATTGTCGAATTCATCGTTCGTTATTTATGCTCTCACGATGTCATCATGGGGTGAGGTTTCCTTTCTCGTCAACACGCAATGAAGTGTGCCCGTGCCGAGGCTGAGTTCGGTTCGTTGTGTGTTGCGCCACCTGAATCTTTACCTACACCTTCTCCTGCAAACATTCTTGACGCCGTAGACACGAGTATTCCGTCATGCTCCGCCATCCTTGTGCCCTTAATGTGCCGTTTCCCTTCTGGCGCCAGTGCGCTTTTCAACCTTTCACATTTGTTTTACGAACGACGATGTCTATTGCTGCCCTACGCCGTCCTCCTTATCCGGGATGGTCATACTGCCATGTTATTTGGAATTCTGGGGCAAGCCCGTGCTCCTTGCTCCATGGCAAATGCATTGAACACGTCGAGTTCCACGAGTTCACTGTTTCCGCCGAGGTTTCAGAGGATCTTATACAACTTGAAGAAAAAAGATTCTGTCCAACTCCTACCACTTCATCTCCGCCATCTTCACAAAATTTCGGTCAAGCTTTAAATGCTGAGTTTACGCCAAATCATAGAGACCTGCTTCTCAGAGTGCTTCACCAATTCCATTCGTCCTTCGACTGTGCGCAGACGTCGCTCGGCCGTACGTCGATAGTCAGCCACCGAATAGACACCGGCTCTCATGCACTTTACGTCAGTGGCCTTACCGCGTCGCCCCTTCCTAAAGGCACGTAATTGACGAGAAAGTGGATGACATGCCCCAGCGCGGCCTCATTCAGCACTCGAACGGTCCCTGGGCGTCGCGGGTTGTACTTGTTAGGAAAAACGACGTTTCCATCCGTTTTCGCGTCGACAACGGCCGCCTAACAAGATAACCCGTTAGGATGTCTACCGTTACACCGCATCGATGATACGCTGGATTGCCTTCAAGGAGACGAATATTTTTCATCCCTAGACTTACGTTCGGGATACTGGCAGGTGCAAATGGACGAAGCAGATCGCTCGAAGATGGCTTTCGTCATTTCGGACGACTTGTATGAATATAGTGTCATGCCATTCCGCTTGTGTAACTTGCCTGTCACGTCCGAACGCATGATTGACGGCATTATTGGGGGTCTCAAATGAAAAATTTGCCTGTGCTACCGGGAAGATGTCATCGTGTTTTCACCCGACTTTTAGACGCACCTTCACCGGCTTGAGCAAATGTTGACATTTCTGAAGGTCACACCACTGAAACTCACTATCATGAAATGCCGATTTGCATCTTGCCGGATGAAGGAGGCTGCGTAAGCGGTATCGCGAGTTCCAGTTGAACTACCAGCATGGACGTCGACGACGACGAGCATCAGTCTGCAACATCGCTACCAACGAGTGCACAAGGATTAACAGGCACCACCTTGAATCGCGATTCCAGCCTCTGCTCTGATATTTCTGCTTTGAGCAGCACACACCCTTAGAGCGCATATCCACACACAAGATGTGGGCACATCAGCACAAAATTATATTATACAGAACATAGAAATATCCCGTGTGATCACTCCTAGTGCTCACCCGCAGAGATAACAATGAGCAGCAACCGAGGTCTGAGTGTCACATGGTTCTGTAAATCCAAAGAACACAGGCACACACGAACCAGGGAAAAATAACGAATAAAAAACTAACAATTCCTCATTAAAATGACAATTAAAAGAGCATAGAAAGCAGGTGGCCGTTGATTTGTAATTACAGAGAAGAAAAATATGCAATTTTCTTAGCCGATGAACCTAGAGACGGCATGTTATGCAACCATGTCGAAGGCCAGCCATTTCTGCCGTCTCAATGATTTCTCTTGCAATGTGGTTCATCTGTGGACGAATATGTCATCTTTCGTCATTGCACAAATAATGTAACTGGACACTGTACTGGCGCGTCATCATCATCTGCTTGAGGCGCAACTATTGTCATCAAGAGCGGTTGCTTACGATCATCATCAGCGGTTCCGGGACTGGCGAGTCAGCAGTGCCACGCGAGAGGAGATTGAACGCGATCGAGTGACTGTATGGTAGCATTGCGTCGCCGCTCTTCAAGTTCCGGCCGGGCTTACGCAATCGAATGAATGCAGGAGGCGACCGCTCACCGAGTCCACGGCCCCTTTCTTACATTAGGATAGGCGGACCATAGCCTCGAAGGCCAAAATTGTAACGTTTGTGAAATTAGTTTTTTTACACAATTTTCCTAAAGAAACAAGCAGTATGCACAGGCATTGTTTTTTTATTTTACCAAAATCACAAAAATTGTGGACATCGCGCATTTCCTGGTTACTTTTCTGTAACAGTGGTGCTGACATAAATAAGCTATCCATGCTCTGGAAACGTTTGTGATGGTTCTTATAGGTTGAACCACTATCTATTTATCAGATAAGTTGTCCCAGCAATAGCGTGTTTAGACCTAGTACACACCTCCTCTTGCCTTATGGTATTTTACTTAAGCCTCTCGTTGTACACCGACTTTTACTTTGTACCACGTTCCGTGATGGTTGTAATAGCAGGCATAAGCCCCGCCTTTTAAAGAGCATCGCAATACATTAGGAGAAACATGCACCTTTCCCCTTTGGAAAAAAAGGGCTTTATTCCAGCGTCTAGGTTGTTTCTAGAGTTCTATTAGGATGGATGAATGGATGTTTACGAATTGGGATGTCGAAGCCTACTATCTACTCGAGGATTAGTCATGTAGACGAATGTCTTGTTACTATTAATTGACCAGAGCTGAACAATTTTAAATAACTCATTATAGCAACAAGCAAGTGGACGTGTGTGGGCAATCACTCTCCTTCCAAAGAGTTGTACGGCACGAAGACTTTACTTGGAAAATAACTGGTCCCGCAGTAGAATGATGCTTCCTGTGCTGAAGTCGCATTTTCCAGACCTACGCTCACGGTACTCTGCTGAAATAGTGATACTGTCGTTTCTCGGACGCGATATTTACGAGTAACATCATCTACTTTCAGTTGACGTTTGGACATCTTTTTGTGGTAAAGAACATTCGTAGACGTTGCAGCTATTTAGGAGTCCCAAATTACCTACATGACTTCATAAGCACGCATTTCTGTGTTGGCTCACTTTGTTGTTTCCTTTTGAATACTCTTTAATTGCAGAACTTTTTTGCCTCATTAAGCCTTATTCTGCCACATTGTCAAGCGGACAAGGAGGTCGCGCTTTCCACCCTCCAAATCCACCCTCCAAAACTATCGTTGGGTCATTCCGCTATGGCTTGAGAAAAAAAGAACCGCTGTCAATAGGCGGAATCACGTTTTTAGCACCGGCATTTTTGGCCGAATTGCGAAAAGTGTCGGCCAAGCGTAAATTTTTATTTTGATGGTAAGGAAGTCTTCATTTCGTAACAGCGCCCAAAAACAAAGCGCATGAAAATGCCTTCGCCTTGCCCTTTCATTTACTGCCATAAAGGTATATACAGAATAATCGATTTGGTAATACGTTTTCGACTTTATAATTTACAAGTTTCTGCTATTCAAGCCTAATAAGCGGCGTTTTCACTGACGACAAACGTACTATAAATTGCCTACTAAATATAAAAGGTACAAATTTTGGCGTTTCACAAAGGTGCATGGTAGGTTTACAGTTATACGCTAGTAATCACCGCACAATATTGCCGTTTGCGGAGTACTTTATTTAAAATTTCATTTCATTTCATTTTTTTAATATTTAAGCCCTAGAGACCCGGAGGCATTCCTTAAGGCGAAGCCGTAAGGCATTACAAAACATTGAAGAAGATTGCTCAGAGTAAAATTTGGATCAAATTGCTTTTATGAAGGAAAATATGCTAGTAAACCGAAGATTCCACAGTGGATTATTACACTCTAGCACATTAAGGCACAAGTATACACTTTATATCAAGATATCAATCCGAAACGGTAACTTCAAAATGCAAGAAAGTGAAGATATTTCTCAGAAGACTATACAAAAAGAGAAAAAATCGTTTAATCTCAGCAAGGACAGTTGCGCCACCTGTTTTGTGGCGGCACTAAAAAAATGCCTACGCGAGCTAATGTAGTCCTACACCATGCACCACTGTCGAAGAAGCCATAACCACGCATCTCAGTCAGTCCCGTTCAAGGCCCATTTAGGAATGGACGGCCTCCGTGTCCTCAACATCTACACCGCTTTCCTTCATCTTCCTACCCGTGCGCCTACGCGTTAGTGAAGTGAATTTCACAGCAATACAACAACACGACTAACAACAAAATGAGATTTCTGAGAATATTTCCTTATTAAAACTTTATTTCAGTCAGCAATCGGGATGTTAGGGCGCCCACCCGCTGCGATGCGTCCTAAGTACATGTTGCCTTGGAGGTGACCTGCTCGGGCTGCTTTTCTACCAATAAGCGCTGGGTAGAGGGGTCTGAGCTCTCCAGTTATCTCCACCAACTGCTGTGCGGTAATGTTGGAGTGGTGGTTGAGTAGGGGTGTTGGAGCATCGGACCGTAATGTTGTAGAGAGTTCCTACGTTTGGAGAAAACTGGCATGTGTGGGGATATTGCGGAGAGAACATGGCGTTGTAGAGTGTATTGTGGGAAGAGGAATTTGTCCGTAGACTGCGTAGTTTGACTGCATTGGTCCTGGAGAGCGTATGTTGCGAGGGTGGATATTTCTGTCCTTTTAGCTTACAGTGGGTTAGGATATCTACATTGTGAGGAGATGATTGGACGGCGTAGGGTTGGGCTGAGGGGCGGGGAGCTACTAGAGGAGCAGGCAACGGCCCAGAGTAGATTTTTGCGGGCCGCTGCATCAGTCGCTTCGTTTCCTTCTAATCCCATGTGGCCAGGAGCTTATACCATGTGTTGGCGGGGGGGGGGGGGGGCTGACAAAGAATTGGGCGTAACATTTGTAGGGCTTTATGAGGGATAAGGCCAGTGGTACTGTTAGGGCAAACTGATTGGGATTCTGTTAGGATGGTGATATAGTCTTCCGCGGTTTTTAAGGCGAAGGCGATGGCAACTTTCTTGTGGGTTGTCTTGTTAGAATGCTGTGAGAGAGCAGAAGCGAATACAATATGCTTACAACGAATTCAAGATCTTTGTTGACCCCTACTTGGTACCCTCTTGAGACGTTGCGTCCGCAAACTTGAAGCTGTGTTCATGGTGTCCAATATTCGTCTACGTCTGAAGCGTACTCCGCAGGGAACTGTAGGTTTAAGTCGTAAAAACACCTTCCAAAATGGAAAAAATTTGTCCTGGTAGGGCTGTTCGTTTATTACGAAATTGCCGCACCTACGCAAAAAACTGCTGGAACACCAAAATACTTCTCTGTTTTGAATGCAAAAGAAATCTGCACAACTAATGTTGTGGCCATGGTAACGCATATATGTAATTTAGCGGTATTGTTGCCGCTACGACGGGTCACAAATGCCTGCAGAGCTGCCAGTAAGCTGCGCTGCGTTGTACACAATATGGCACTCAAAATCGTTTGCGCTAACTCAGTCACAGGTTGGGGCCAGGGCATACATCCGAAGATTTGCTTACATGCACCATTGGCTGCCTGGCTTGCTCCTTAGTGACGATGACGTCATGGTACTGAACGTTAAAGCTTGCATTTATCGCCCCTTACGAAACATCGCTCTTTAACGGCCGGAAGTTTGGGTAGCTTCTGAGTAGGCATCCCAGTTTTCCATACACTAATTTGTTATGGGCGCATCGGTTGGATTAGAACACAATCACTGAGAGTCTGAAGAACTTTTCAAAAGTCTCCAGGCAGATTAGAAGCGATATGTGAAGCATGTAAAATTTAAACACTCAATCTTTGGAGATATTTGGCTCCGTACCTATCATTGCCACTTTACCTACTCTGCAACCTTACAGAATAACTACGTATCATACAGTTTATTCTGTAATATGCTAAAGAGCGAAAAAAATTAATAAATACAGCAGCCATACATCTCTATTAGCCGTTTTGCCGAACAAAAAGGGGGAACTTGTGTCACGAGGGAATGAGCACAACAGATTAGTTGTTGAACAAGTGTAGTTTTGAAGTTCTTCCTGCGAGATAGGATATGGTATGACCCCCATAGGAGACATGAAGTCTATGGTAGTGACATGCATGGGTTCCTGAAAATGACAGCGGGGCGTCTAAGGATAGAGGCCGAAGAAAATTAGGACAAGACAGCACTTCCTGCTACCAAAACAAAACCAGACTAATGTCCTAGATTTTACCCATATTTCTAAGACACGAGAAATGTTGCGGTGCCACAAAAGAACGACCTAGGACTTTTCGCTGATTGGTTAATTGGTAGTCTGTGACTATGTCGCAGCCAGTTAAGCAAAGCGATGCCATAGACTGTTGGTGGCAGGTTGTGCAACAGCTAGCTTATGATATTGTGTGACAATGGCGTCATAGAACTGATTCCTTTTTGGTTGGTGAGCCGGCGAGCACAGATCAGTGGTACAGGCGCCAGACACACCTGGCCATGTGAATAGAATTGGGTTACAGCAGCTGAGTTTGCCCACCGGACATTAGAAGTGCCTCGAGTTGCGGAATTAGCCTGTGCTTCACCGGAACACGTGCGGCACCAGGAGGAGAAAATGATGGCGAGGTTACCAAGCCGAGATCTTGGGCGCCTGGAGCTGGGATACACGAATGGCCCAGTGACCAAGCAGTGGCTAACGGTGTGCGCGAAGGAAGAATCGGTGTACGGGAGGTGTAGCACGGAGGCTGTCAATGAATGATGTACGGATTTTACCAAGCGCCGGAAGAGGTCAACCGGGTCTTGTTGCTTTGAAGGCATTCTGAAGTCCGCTATTGTAGCCTCTTTATTGAGGCTGTATTTTTTGTGTCGTATATCCCCGTACAAGAGATTGGCTTTTTTACCTTTTTTCTACTAACTCTCTCTCTCTCTCTCTCGCTCCCTGCCTCTGATATTCTCCCTTTACGGTACCTTAGTTTTTTAAGGCTTTACGCTGCTGAGCACAAGGGTGCGGCTTCGATCCCAACCGCTATGGCAGCTTTTCTAATGGAGGTGAAAAGAGAAAATGCTCGAATGTCGAGATTTCAATGTTCTCTTAAGTTTCCGGCTTGTTCAGAGACACCCAGAGCCCTGCTCTACAGCGTGCCTCCTAGCCCTCGTGTTGCTTCGGTGGGTTAAACCCTACAATAAAATGGCGATTTTTATGTTATGCTTCTGATTTCAAATGTTTCCTTGTACTCAACTGCACACTGTATGCAATTTTAATCTTGTGTGATAATGGATCTGATTATAGTGTAGATTCGGTGCAGTGTGATGGCCCATCATCCGACCCAGCATCGTACCACTTGCGGAAGAGAAGGCCACACCGAAGAGGACGAGAAAAAAATTGTCCGTCATGCCGCCCTGCTGAAGTGGATGTCGAGCGAAGCGGTTGTAGAACAATACAACTGGTGACGGAGGCGCGTATAAAATGTTTCTCGTCGTCTTCAAATACTTGTCGCTTGCGTTGAGATAGTGCAAATAAATAAGGGTACAAACTGTCCGAACTGTTTTCCCATTGCTTCTGACGCCGCCATGATCGTTGGTTAGTTCTCAATTCATGAAATTTGTTTAAACAACGGCGGTTCAAGACCCCGCTTTTTTGTT
Organism: Haemaphysalis longicornis; assembly: GCA_013339765.2. Lineage (NCBI taxonomy): Eukaryota > Metazoa > Arthropoda > Arachnida > Ixodida > Ixodidae > Haemaphysalis > Haemaphysalis longicornis. The sequence goes on along the minus strand of CM023455.1, from coordinate 57,060,841 downwards.
CTTTTTTCGTTTTATTCGGTCATCTGGGGTAGGATTAGCTTGTCTTTCCTGCTTTGCAGCTGCGCGGGGCTGACGTCGTTCCTAATGAAAATCAAATATAACGCGTGTAACAGTGTTCCACCAGCTGAAGTGCGTACAAAGAGGCCGTTTTGCGGCATCTTCGGTAGTGTAATTAACAAGCCGTTCACATGAAGTTAATAGCGATGTCGTAGATGCAGCAATTTTACAACACTATACAACGCCAAAATGCACGCCGTAGCGGACTTTCATGTCCCAGTGGCAGTATTGTAATAGGTTATCTCCTGACACTACGCTCGGCTTCTCTGGCGGGCTCTGCCCGTCTTTACGCATGAGCTCGGCGTCTAGGGCAGAACTGCTCAATTTGGATGACCTAGTCAGGCCTAGCCTTGAAACACATGTGCGGGGGGTTCGATTGTTTATAGGCGCCTTGTCATCAATAATGCGGGATCGATGCGTGTTTTGTCGTTTTTTGAAACGAATTCTGAGTTCTATGCTGTATGCCTGATTAGCATAACGCGTGCGTGTGGCACCTAAGGCTTTGGTGTATTGGCGTTTTATTCTCGGGGTGAAGAAACTGATGGGGGGAGAGGTATATAGCTTTGCTTTAAAAATAAATACTTCGTGCAAGGCGGTGTACAGGGGAATTCGCTTTGCGCAAAAAGGGAAGCATATAATAATTTAGCCCACCATTCTGTAGCTGGTCACTTGAATTGCTAAAAGACGAATAATGTGTAATTTTGGTTCAAGATTTCATTTCACGGTCTTATTCTTTAGTAAAATAAATTTGCAATGTAAGTGTTATTAAACTAAAATGAGTCGTTCATCTGTGGCCAATACATTGCAGGCGTCGTAATCATCATCATCACCTTCTTCTTATTCTTCAAGTTGGTACTCCTTGAGGGGAAGGCTCGCCGACCGTCGCCGGCGCTACTGTCCGAGCCACAAGCCGCCTGTGCAAGAGAGGGTGACCCAGTCGCGTCGTAGGCCCGCAGTCCTCTCGGAGGCTGCTTGGTCGAACCCGGCATCAACCCGACGTAAGCGATTTTTCCGTTGATAAAGAACGCTAGCAGCGTGGGCTCATTTCACAGCAGGTCTAAGCATTTTTCTCCCGCCTTTTGCCATCGACCACCACCATGTTTCTCGCCATGGGAGCGTCATCGCACTGTGGAGCTTCCCTGTCTAAGGAGCTTTCCAGCCCCACGCCGAGACTGGCACCGCAAATCTGCTAACCTGAGCAAAGGGTCAATCTCTACTCTTCTGTGCGTTCCCTAACAAAACCCCAAAATAACTTAAGAACGCCTTTTCCTTTCTGCCTTAGCTTCTTTATAACTCCACATGCATTCCCGTACACATTCTTTTGAAAGAGAAACCGTATAGCACCGTTGCTCAGGTGCATATTTTGAATTTTAAACTTTTCGTGCAGTGTACCGATGGCTTCAGGCTCGTGACTCCTCAAGCACGGTCCCGCGCGTCATTCCTTTAAAACACTTATACAAGACACGAGATATCCAATGAAAAGCCCGTTGCGCATCACATATATTTATGCGAAATGCTGCTGCAAAATTGTGGTTGATGCCCCTTTCATAGGAATCGGTAAAACATGAAAGTGAAATGTGCCTCCACAGAGCATATAATGTGCATCCATTTGAACTTGTACATCGCTATCTATATTACGTCGGTATGGCACCGTCAGACACATCAACGTTTGACACTTTACTGCACTCGCCCGGACATTGCCTAAATCCACCTAAAACCACAGCCCCTCGAAAAGCGTTCTAACGAAACAAAACAGAATCCTAAAGCACTAGGTGGCGGAGGGGCCCTCAATTCACCCACATCCCGCGTACACGAAGGCGCTGCCATCCAGACGACAACTGTCGGCGCTCATTAGTGTCATGATGAAGTACATCGCTTCTTTTCTCCTAGACGGCAGCATCTTCTAGACGCTATCAGCATGATGAAAGTAGTGGGAAAGATATAAGGAGCGTTTGTGGAGTTCTGTGCGCTTGAATTTGCAGTGGAGTGCGCAAAGTGCTGGTTACCTCCCGCTGCGGCGAGAGAATTCGTTGCTCGAATCCGGGCACTGCCGGTTCCATGGAAGACTTTCTGACGACGTCATTTCCGTGACGGATATCACGCCGGTCAGATGTTGGTGTACCCGGGCACAAAACACTTTCGTGTTAATACCTTCTTTGTGGACAGGTATACCCCATGCCGGAACTCAAAAAAGAACCACCACGAAATGCTCATTTATTGTTCAGTTTTTAAATAGGAGCAATAATTATTCTCCCATGAAGACGACTCCTATTTTGCAAAGGGTTAACCAGGCTATTGCCTTCATTTTTTCTCGTTAAAACTATTTCTTGTAGTTGTACGTTACACATTTATTATATAGACGTAACAACAATTCGAGATGGGGTTATCAAGATTGGGAAAACATGCCGACGAGTGATCGAGTGGGCATTATGAAGCAATAGTGATGCCGGCGGCTTACAACCGCTTTTCTCTTCTTGTTGAAGTGGTGGGGACATTTAGAAGGAGCCCTTCTGCCTGCACCGATGGTCTGGATGCAGCCCATATAGCTGCCGCTTGTCCTCTGCTTGGCAGGTCAGCTGGCGTCAAGCTTGGCTGCCTACCATTTGAAACACTGGAGCCCCACTACGAAGACGCGAGCTTCACACCGCCATGAAGGTGGCCGGACTATGTGACCGGCTCGCGGCACCCTCGCTTCTGAATGGGCATTGCAGAGCAACAGGGTTGCCTGCGGTTGAAAATCACTTCTGTCTTTTTTGTCAGATGGCTGCACTGCTCGGAATTTGCCCAGCTGCTTGCGGCGATCGCCTGGATCTAGCGTTGAGTCTGCCGCTTATCCTTTTTTTTGATCCGTCACCCAGCGCCAAGCATCGCTGCCTAGCATGTGCAGCGCTGAAACCCCTCTACGCAGAAGCCAACGTGACATCGGCATGTCGGCGGGCAGACATAATGAGCGACTTGCCTTTGAAAAGGCGAGCCAATCTACGACAAATTGCTAGCGTAACTCTGAGATAGCCACAAAAGCCGTGGACGGCGTATTACGGTCCTTCCTCGCCATTTCAACACGATTCTAGTTCTTAAAACGGTTTATTGAAACAACGACGGCCGTTTGCAGCACTGCGAGACAGGGAGAAACCCTGTGCTCCCTTAAGTCTGGAAACCTTGAAACTGCGACAGGGTTTCAAAATTATTTACGTAAAATCCGATTGCACATGTAGATAACCCTTGATCGGGCAATGAGAGCAAATAGTGGTAATTAATAATTCTCCCGGGGGTTGTTGAGTTATTCAAATTTTAGGAATGTGACCTTTGCCAGTCCAGATCGGATCCCTAAACCTACCTCGCTATAGGCACCGAGGCAGCGACATAGCGCTGAAGTTATTTAGAATTTTCCCCTTTCGTAGCTTAGCGTCCGATGTTGCCGAAGGTGCTCTTCAGCTCTTCGGATCATCTTTCCAACCTACCTAACAAATACTGTGTTTTTGTTATTTCCTTAACTGGGTCGGCAAGGTTTGCGGTTTGAATAGAAAGGTTTGCATAGCATATCGACGAGCGCAGTTTTTTTTAAGGCTTTGTTTTGTAGTTCATTTCTGACGTAACAGAAGGGTGTTTAACCCTTTTTAAACGGTTTAAAGGCAACGTGAGGTCAAATACTAGCTTATTTTGCGGTTTCCCGTTAACAGCTCGGGAAGTAGGGCATCGGTGTCTGTTGTGTACAGTTAGGATTTGAGTGTAACTTTACCAAAAAATCCGCCCAGCGAGCTTAGTTAACTTGTCAAACTAAGGAAACAGCCTCACTATTCTGCGAGTAAAGCCTTCGGGAAGCCACGCGGTAGCGGATTTGTTTTATTGCCTTGACACTAGGTGCTACTCTCGGCGGTAACCCCCCCTCCAAAAAAAAGAAATGTATATCTTTTAAATTATTGGTGCTAGGAGGCGGAAATTTGGTACAAAGGGGCTCTAGAACTTTAAGAAACAGGAGTGCGAAAGGATTTGAACTTACATGGCAGATTTCCTGAGGAAAATTTGAGAATTTGCGGAGCTCCGCTCCGTCCAAACGTACCCGCCACACGGGAAGCTTCTGGTCGTATATACCAGAGCATCTCTGTTTTTCTCGTGTATTAAAATTCACATTTACAACTGCATCTGTCAAACACTGCTGTAGGGACAGTCATTTGTCAGAGTGCTTTTGCCGGCGTGAGGTTTTTATTTTTGTAGCCACAGCCTTGGCGCCGCCTTGTGACAGTCACTTATATTATGTAGCACGTTTCCAAGAAAGCACAGGTGAAACCAAGCATTTTTTTGGAAGCTCGGCACCTAGGCGGAAAAATTTTATTACTTTGAAAAAGTACAACTTCAGTTAGTCTTTAGGCAATGGGATCAGTGGAAGGAAATGAATAGCATGTCAATTCATTCAGTCACGAAGTCAGTGAGTGAGTCATGGAACAAACAAAGTATCGTGGGACCGACCGACGTATGGAAAACTAAGACAGGTGGGCTGAAGGCGGGCATAACACATGCAAAAATTGACAGAAGGCGGTGTTTATTCCAGGCAGACGAACTGTAGGGAAGGGACGTACTAATTTATCCGCGCGCGCGTTCATATTCCATCTCCAGCGCCCGATTTCAGATATTACGCTACTACTTTTGATTTTATTGAGAAGAAATCTTGTGCCGTATTTACAAATTTAGTGCCCTTCCTGTCTGTTAAGGAGGAAGACCTGCGTGGCTTGACATACTCAAATAGGTGCACAAAATAAAGCCCATTTGGCCGTAATTTGTGATTGAGTACATTTCTTAGCCATATTGCTGAATAAAACTTGCAGGCTGTCGGTTCCCTTTTGGCGCCGTAGGCATCCCACTGTCTCTGTAGCACACATATCCACCACGCTCGACCATGGAGGAGGTCGCACAGGAAGCATTGGCCCGTTTCACCTCCACGACTAAACCTCTCAAAAACACAGCAGTTATGTAATGAGTTTATACATGAACCCTACAGATGAAAGGGCAAGCCATACGCTCTGTCCACTCCCAATTCCTGCACGCACCAAAAGGCAAACAGTGATGTACGCATGCCTTGTTTTAAAGACACCGACGAAAATGTCGCCCTGAAATTCCTTCAAACTGAACACCTGAACAATACATATTAGCTCACACCGGCGTTCTGGGAGGGGGGGGGAGCGGAGTTGCTGTTTCATGAGAAGGAATTTGCAGCTACTCGATCGGCCAGAACTTTGAGCGATAACGGCCACGACAGCTTCTTTTCATTGTTTTCGCACCCATTCGCGCTTCTGTGCTGTCAGACGTTTCTGAAGTTCCCGTTCTTCTTCCTCCAGGGACAAGGCATGCGTCTGTTCTATAGCGAATAAAGACCAGGAATAAATTGAGCTTTTTTCAAGGGGCAGAATATTTGGCCGTCCGCTTTCCTCCCATGTTGTAGGCGTCCTAATGACACTAAACCGCCGACCGAAATCCGATGTGTTCGACAGCGGAGCACCACTGACAAGTCACATTCAGCCGTGACTCTCACTTTTAAATCTTCCACCAGCATGATGGTTCTGTCAGCGGTACCGGCATGAAGCCTTGATGTTCCTGCAGACACCCTCATTCTGCCCTCAGCCTGTGCTCGCATAAAGCATACCCCGTGATGAGCGTGTGCTGATAAGCAAAATGCGGGCTAACACCTCTCCGAAGGCATTGAAGAAGACCTAGTGGTCCACATCGGCATTCCAAGCGAACAAATAGCACTTATGCCGGGATTTGCACATGAGGAAAAATTTTAGGTGGTATGGGTGCGGCTGCACGTTGGGCGGCAGCGGCTTACCCCGTTTTACAAACATTCGCGCTTGTGT